>JAASFE010006130.1:43356-94367 GCA_013365205.1 Pseudocercospora cruenta
CGGTAAGGATTATATCTATAGACTAGTACTTAATCTTAGAATATATAAGGCTTATATAGAGCGATACGCTTTGCGGTCTAACTATTAGAGAGTATTAATAAAGTATAGGAGGTACTCGAGGCGTCGTATATTACGAGCTTCGATTATACCGCTATCTTATTCGCGGTATCGGTATTCGGTTATTATATAGTTTACTAGTCGTCCGCGGCTCGTATATATATACGAATAGTTTAGTAGAATATCGATAACTAAGACGTAGAAGTCGTAAAGGAGGTCTCTATTTAGAGTAGCGCTTTCCGAATATACTATACCCGAAAGGGAATAGAATACGGCTTCTTATATATAATAGAATTTAAGAGTACGGGCCCTAAATAACCTTTTTATTTACGAAGTATCTCCTACTACCTACCTTTATAAACGTACCTTTATAAGCGCTAGCGCTTAGAGGGAGGGGGATAGTCGTTTCTCCTAAACCCCCTCCCTTACCGCGCGGAATACTCTTTCTACTAACGTTGCCGCTTAGAGGCTAGGGGGATAGTCGTTCCTCCTAAACCCCTTATAGCCTTACCGCTTTAGTACCTATATTCCTTTATTAATATTAGCGCTTAGAGGGAGGGGATAAACCCCGTCCCTTACCGCGCGGAGTACTTATATCTTTACTAATATTAGCGCTTAGGGTAGGGCTATAGTCGCTACTACTCCTAAAACGCCTATACCTATCGCGCGGAGTACTTATTTATCGCCCGCTTTATTTATTATATTATACCTATCGTATATATACTACTTAGCGTAGGAGCCTAAGGCTACCGTCGTTATCGTATTAATTACTTTTACTAGCGTAGTTTTACTAGAAGTATACTTAATCGACTTAACTCGGTCGACTTCGATCTAGGTCTAGAAATAATCGATTAAGGTAGCTAGAGAGACTATTTATTTATTAAAAGTATTAATTATTTATATTTCTAGTACGTAGATTAAACGCTTAACCTATAGTATTATTCGAACCTTACCTCGCTACCTACCTTTTATAGTTCCTTCCTTCTAACTATACTACTATAACGCTAGCGACGATAATAGTATATTAGTATATAAGAATTATAGCCGTACGTCTAATTATAATATAAGCGCGTTTACTACTATAATAGTTAAGCGTAAGGGGTATTATAGTACTACCTCCGCTTTAAGTATATTCGTCCGAGTTCTTTACGTCTACTCTAGGAAAAATAGACCTAGCCCCTTCTTCTATAATATACGCGGGTTACTTAATCCTCTAAACTAAGCTAGGGTATAGAGTCGTATATAATATAATAGGAGCTATAGTACCTATAAACTAGCTATAAGCTATATAGGCCGGGTTCTTAGTTACCTTCTAAACTAACTATATAGGGAATTATCGGTACTATATCGCGAGGTTTCTTTAGAATTCTTATAGTTACTTTAGCTATTAATTAAATAGGTTTAGTAGCCTTTAATTATCCTAAAAAACTTAGTTTATCTAGTTTCTATAGATATACTATAGTATAAGTCGAAGAGTAAGCGTAGTAGGTATATTTACTTAGTTAACTTATAATATATCTTAAAGGGCTAGGGTATAATAAGATTTAACCCGCTAGAAAGCTCCGGCCGATTCGCTCTATAGTTTTACTCTAGTATTGTCCCTTATATCCTTTATATCCTTCTCTTTTACTACCTATATTCCTACTAGTTCTAACGTATATCTCTTTCTTCTTAAATACTATATCTCGGAGTTAGCGCGTATTAAAGCCTACGTATATCGGAGCCTACGTATTTAGTAGATATAGAAGCGTATATTTAGTATATTCGGAAGCGTAAAGTTAGCGTATTCGGAAGTATATATTTAGCGCGAGCGGAAGCGTATATTTAGCGCGAGCGGAAGTATTTAGCGTATAGTATACGCGTATATTAGGTATATTAGTATATTACTACTATTATAATAATAGGTATAAGCGAGCCTAAGGTATTAATACGTAATTTCGTTTTCTTTTTCGACTAATAAGAGGCTATAGCTAAATTTATATAAGCGTATCTTTAGATTCAACCCCTTCCGTAGACGACCCTCGTAACACGCCTTCTACGTAGTAGAAGGCTACCTACCTATATAGAATACCTGCCAAGACTAACTATTATCCGCCGCTCGCCTAATGTTCCTAGACCTCCGTTTCCGTGTCCTCGTCGCAAGCTCCTCGAACACTCCAACTACGGCCTAGAAACATCCGGCTTCGCTCGGATTATCTGGCAGTCCTAGTTGTGTGCTAGTGGCATTCGAAATGCTGCTACATATCTTTTACGGCTTGGTCTGTGGATCCTGTTCGCAGATTTCTCTCAGTTGACTCTTCGCGAGTCTGGTGAGTTGAGGCATGAATGATCACAAAGAATTTAACAGGTGACATTTGACCTCCGTACATGGAGTCAGGATGAGGCTCAAATGGCATGACATCTGAGGCTTCAGCCGAACAGAAGGTTCACCGGGATCAAGCTCGAAGCTCCGGTACTTGCTGTATTCGGATTTCTTTCATCCAAGAGCTCCAGCACATGTCGTTCTTCTACTTTGATCTTCATGCTCAGGTGATGTACAAAAGATGGAATCGGCATCTTCGCCAAGACATACAACGCGCGTGAGTGATTCCTCCGAGGCTTAAGTCGACCAATTGAAACTCCACGTGCGGGAAAGTGGAGGTGGTGGAGGAACGCGATCGAGGCGATGCTTGTTCCGGGCTTGAGCTTGCCCGCGCCTCAAAGCAGTCTTGGTTGAGTGGCATTGTGCCTGAATATACCACTTTGCCTTGTCTTGCCACTACAATACCACTGTCGTTACTCTGCGTCTTTCGCTCGCTGTCAATCGCTTTGGAGTGGTGAAGTGTGAGAATGCTGGCCTGCCCTGCCGCTCAATATAACGTTTGCGGGGGCCGTTTGGGCCGTTCGGATGAAGACAATGGGCGGTCGGGCGGCAATGGACGAGCCCAGCGCTCTCCAAAAAATCTGGAGCAAGCATATCGCACAACCAGCAGAGTCGTGCTACCAGCGCTACTTCGTGGAACTCATTCTCCGCCAGAAACCTCTCCCGCCCTCCAAAGATGGTCGATACGTCCCACTTCGCGCCACGCACGATGCGCCTCTCGTGGACGAACGAAGAAGTCATGGACATCACGGCTTCATATCCAATACGATCAGATCTTCGAGATACACGATTTGGGACTTTCTGCCGAAACAGATCATTTGGCAGGCGACGCGATTATCGAATTTCTACTTCATTTGTATAGGTGTTCCCCAGACAATTCCTGGACTTTCTACGACTGGAAATTATACTACGATTTTGCCGCTTACGTTCTTTATCCTTTTGACGGTGCTGAAAGAAGGGTATGATGATTTCAAGAGGCATCGTATGGATAAGGTGGAGAATAATTATTGGGCGAAAGTGTTGCGGTTGAAGGATGCTGGGGACAATACGGAGCATGTGGTGCCGGCGAATACACTCACACGCATGGTTTCGAAAGCTTTGCCAGGGAGCTCGAAATCTCAAGCTCCGCAAACTGTGGAAGAGAAGGAGAAAGATGATGATAACGGTTTGTTTGCCTGGTCAGACACCAGATGGCACAATATCAAAGTCGGTGATATCTTGAAGCTCAAGCGTGACGATGCAATTCCAGCCGACATTGTACTTTTGTACAGTGATGGTGACAATGGCGTTGCGTACATTGAGACAATGGCTCTGGACGGCGAGACGAATCTCAAGACCAAGCAGGCTCTACCTGACTTGCTGGATATGAGCTCATCACTGTCAGCTCTTAGAGAGGCCAGCGCAGATTTCCATCTCGAAGACCCAAACAAAAATCTTTACGATTTCCATGGCAAGGTCAACGTCAACGGAAAGTCATTACCGATCACGCTCAATGAAGTGGTCTTTCGTGGCAGTGTCCTGCGGAATACGGGCTACATTTACGGCTTGGTGGTAAACACGGGCGAGGAATGCAAGATTCGCATGAATGCGAACCATCACCCGACTGCGAAAAAACCTCGTCTGGAGAAATATGCCAATCAAGTTGTCTTGACTCTCATATTCTACGTGGTGGTGCTCTCGGTCGGCTGCTCGATTGGCTACATTCTCTGGCACGATCGCTTCGAATCTGGCGCATGGTATCTCAACAATGCTTACCCTGCGTTCAAGCAGATCATTGTTGGGTTCTTGATTATGTTCAACAATGTAATCCCGCTTGCACTTTACGTCTCCCTGGAGATTGTTAAGATCGGCCAAATGCTCATGGTTCAGGGCGACGTTGAGATGTACGACGAGGATTCAAACACGCCAATGACCTGTAACACGAACACAATTCTCGAGAATCTGGGACAGGTCAGCTACGTGCTCTCCGACAAGACTGGAACGCTTACAGACAATGTCATGCGGTTTCGAGCTATGAGCGTAGCAGGATTAATCTGGACCCATGGAGATTCCACTGCCACTGCGCAAGCGGTCGACGACAGTAAAGGCAAAGGTGGTTTCGATATGCCTGCGATCAGAGTCGAGGAGCGCGAGATTGCACCTGTCTCTCAAAGCCGTATATCACAGACACTGGGTCGCCCATCTCAGGCGCTGTCTCGTAGATCGTCAAATCGTCGAGGACCGGCACCTCGTACTACAGCAGAGTTACTGGAGCTCATTGCAAGAGATCCTACAGCGCCCGTAGCACGCCGCGCGAAAGAGTTCATTCTCGGCATGGCAGTCTGTCACACGGCTCTTCCAGAAATCAAAGATGGTGGTATTAATTTTCAGGCTGCTTCGCCAGATGAGGTCGCTCTGGTCGCCGCAGCGCAAGAACTGGGCTACCTACTTGTCAACCGATCTTCACAAAAGATTCAAGTCAAGACGAGTGCAGGTTGTGTCGAGGATTATGACATTCTGGATGTGATAGAGTTCAGCTCCAAGCGCAAGCGCATGTCTATCGCAGTCCGCTGCCCGGATGGTCGCATATGGCTTGTGTGTAAAGGCGCTGACAGCCACATCATTCCTCGACTGCGACAATCTGAGCTCGCTGCTCGAAAGTCGATGGAGGTGAGGCGAAGCATGGATATTAGACGCAGCATGGCACGTAAGAGCGAGGAGCCTAGAAACAGCTTCGGCGGCCGCCCGAGCTTGCACATCTCGCGAAGCTCCAAGGACATTCGCCGCTCCTTGGCGATTACTAGAGCTACGCTGGAAATCCCTAAAACCAGCTTCCACAAGGATGTCCGAGACCTTGAGCACATGGATGATCCTGAGCTCTTCACGAGGTGCTTCAAACATATCGACGACTTTGCAACGGACGGCTTGCGAACACTGCTGTACTCTCACAAGTATGTTGATGAGCAGGAGTACGCTGGTTGGAGCAAGCTCTATCGCGATGCATGTACATCGCTCGAAGACCGTCAAGCACAGATTGAAGCTGCCGCCGAAACCGTGGAGCAGAATCTCGATCTTCTAGGCGCATCAGCTATCGAAGACAAGCTACAGAAGGGTGTGCCAGAGACCATTGATCGCTTGCAAAGGGCCAATATTCGAGTCATGATGCTTACTGGAGACAAGCGCGAGACCGCTATCAATATTGCCCACGCAGCACGAATTTGTCAACCGGCGTCGCTCATCTACATTCTGGACTCGACCAAGGGCGATCTTCATGGCCAGATGAGTGAGATTGTTCATGATGGAGACACTCACAGAGTCGTGGTTATTGATGGGCACTCGCTTGGCGTAGTGCAAGCCGATCCGCAGCTTACGCAGCTCTTCTTCGCGACTCTCATCGCCAATGTCGATTCTGCCATCGTCTGCCGTGCATCTCCATCACAAAAGGCAGATATCGTCAAGGGCATTCGTGCTCGCCTGCCTGGCTTGACTTTGGCGATCGGCGATGGAGCCAATGATATCGCCATGATTCAAGCCGCACATGTTGGTGTCGGCATATCTGGAAAAGAAGGTCTGCAAGCGGCTCGTGTTGCGGACTATAGCATCGCTCAGTTTCGATTTTTACAGAGGCTGCTGCTGGTCCACGGTCGATATCAGTACGTGCGGACAGCAAAATTCATCCTCCTCACGTTCTGGAAAGAGATGTTCTTCTACATGATGCAGGCACTGTTTCAGCGCTACAATGGGTATACGGGCACGTCACTGTACGAGCAATGGTCGCTCACCGTTCTGAACACCCTCTTCACCAGCTTGTGCGTCATTGTTCCGGGCATCTTCGAGCAGGACTTACGACCAGACACTCTTCTCGCCATCCCAGAGCTATACGTGTACGGGCAAAGGAACCAGGGACTCAACCTGAGCATGTATCTTGGCTGGATGCTTCACGCAACTATGAACGGGTTGGTGGTGTGGTTCATTTGCTGGGCTAATTATGGCAAGTACAACATCATGGGCGACACAGGACTCTTCGCCCTTGGTGATGCCTGCTTCACCCTGGGCATCGTCTGGACCAACTGGAAGATCTTCATGATCGAAACTCACTACAAAACCTTAATCGTCTTCGGCTCTTTCCTCATCACCGTCGGAGGCTGGTTTGCTTGGAACGGCTTCATGAGCGCAATCTATGGTAACAACCTTTCACCATACGACGTTAAAGGCGGATTCCAATATGTCTTTGGTCAGGATCCGAATTGGTGGGCTACGCTCGTCATCGCTTTTGCAGTTTTGGTCACGATGGAGTTGGCTTATGGTGCGAGTAAGAGGAATCTCATCGCTGCAAGACTCTGGCCTCCTTGGAAGTTCACAAAGACGTATCGGAATCAGAACACTAATGCTGAAGATTTGGAGTTGGAGCTTGTGCAGGAGATGGAGAGGGATCCGAGGATAAGAGAGGAGTTTAGACGTATGGCTATGGGTGAGGATGCGCTGGATGAGGAGAATCGACTCATTATCGACGAGGCTGAAGTCGATATGAGGACAAGTGAAGAAAGGGATCGTGGATGGACGTGGACGAGATTTCCGTTTACGAGCTGGAAGGCATGAGTATGGTAATGTTGTACATGATTTCACGATGTATGGATGATACCCTTTCGATGCGAATCTGGATAGTGGGTTGTATATACACGCATGCATAGATTGAGACAGCATATCAAACGACTTCAGGACAACTTATTTTTCAGTATATACATGATCGATCAGCTAGCTCTCAAATCCTCGCCTTCAAAGGCACCAGCCCAAACGTCCTCCAAAACTCCCTTGAATCATAACACCTTCCCAGTACTTCCATACTCCTCGGCAAAGCTTTCACATCCTCCTCCCACATTAACTCCTCCACCCATTTCGCTTGATCACTCGGCTTCCTCGCCGGGTCCTCATCCTCGTCACCTCCCTCCGCCCACCCAAGGAAAAGTTCCCACCAATCATAAACGCACCCGTCGGTTAACATCCACCTCTCCCCCCTCGCAGCCTTCCAATTTTTCGTGACCGTCAAAACTCCTCGCGCTACATCAACTCCATGGATCAAATGCACAGATTTCTTCCCTTTGACTTCCGATTTCGTCTTCGCGACTCGGGACACCCAGGTTTTAGGGTCTCGTTCTCCTCCCCATAATCCTGACAAATTCAGGACGCAGTGATTTAGAGAGAGGAGTTCGTCTTCTGCGATCGCTCGAGCGTTATCCTTGGAGTATGGGGAATGACGAGTGGTCCAGTGGGAAGGTTGAGGAATTTGGTAGATGCCTGTGGATCCTAGTTGGATGAAGAGGATTGAGCTTTGGGAGATCCCATGATACTTTGTGTATCCGGAGACGAGAGTTTTTGATTGATTGGATCCGGTCAAAGGAAATGTTATTAGGATGTTGCGAGCTGGAGGTAAAGGAGAGAATTGTTCTTTTGAGGTATTGTTTGGATCGAAGGACCATTTTATTGTTTTTGAACCTGAGACTGTACGGCCATCGCGGGTTGTGGCGGCGAAGGTTGCATTTTGGGCTTGTAGGAAGGGAATCAGGAAGATTGAGGTCCAGCCTGCTCCGAGGATTAGAATGTCAAGTGTCTGTCCAGATAGCATTTTTGGAGTGAGGAACTGGAATGTTATTGAAAGAAACTACATACTGACAGGTCTGGATGTCAGAAGGCATTGACGTTGTTGGAGCTTCCCAAAGTATATTCTCCACGTTCCACTCACTGGCCCGAGCTTCTTCGTCATGAAGTCCTCGACTTTGAGCTCTCGAAATCTTTCTTACCATCACCGTTGTCAAAGATGAAATTTTCCTCCCGAACTGCCGCATTGCAATAACACCATGGCACGTCTCTCCGGCCTCCAGCGCGACGTGCTCTCCTTATACCGATCATGTCTTCGCGCTGCAAGGAAAAAGCCTGCTTCCACCCGAGGCAATTTCGAGACTTTCGCGCGAAGAGAATTTGAGAAGAACATTCATATGGATCGTAAAGATTTCAGCACGATTGAGTTTTTGTTGAGGAAGGGGCAAAGGCAGTTGGAGACGTTCCAGGCTGAGAACATAACGAATATTGCTGGGTGAAGTAACGAAAAGAGATGAGAGGTATTATGTCCTTGCCTGGTTGAGGATGGACAGCGCTTCTCTTGAGAAAAAATTTGGAATGTTAAGAGGAAAGTTTCAGGCTCTGCACCAGTATTGCGACTGTCAGGAACAGCTGTATAGCAGAGGAATGGACTACGATATGCAGCGAATGGTATCTACACCCCCTGGCCTGCACATCCTACTGGTAAGTCTTTGAAGTGTTCCTTTCCTCGACTTATACTATCCCTACCTATATGATGAATAGCAAGAATTCTGCAATGCTTACGGTTCCTTGGATTTCTCTTCGGAGTTCTCTTCAGAAGCCGAATGCGGATTATTCTAAACTACACTTGATCTGACTTCCTTTCTGGCATCGTCCATGTCGCAACCTGAGTTCATGCATGGCTTCTGAGCGGGAGGCTAACTTCATCACAGAGCACACTTCTCGCCTACTCTTGTAGTGGTGGAGTACTGCCGAAGTTGAGAGCAGATTGAGCTTCTCCATATCGACCACCAAGGATCTCGACACTCTCGATCAGACTATCAATCTCCTTGATATCATTCTCGCTCAGCTCGATCTCTTTTGAGTTCTCCTTCACTCGTTCTGCGGTCGATGCACCTGGAATAGGTATGACGAGCGGCATGCCTGGCTTATGGCTCTGTGCCCGCACCCACGCAAGCGCGACTTGACCTGGCGTAGCTTTCTTCCGTTCAGCAAGCTTCTCGAGTTCATGGACTAGTTTGAGGTTCTTGTCGAAGTTCTCAGGCTGGAATCTAGGCAGGTGTCGGCGCAAATCATCCTCTGGCAGATCTTCGATCTTTTTGATCTGCAAATTGTCAGCAGCTGTTCGCAGTTCTCCTAGCAGCAGACCACGATCTCACCTGTCCTGCAAGGAAGCCACGACCGATGGGGCTGTAGGCAACGATAGGAATATCAAGCTCAGCGCACGCCTGCGCAACGCCGTTCTCCAAAATGTCAGTCGACCAAATGGAGAACTCAACCTCAACAGCCTCAATCTTGGCCACCTTCGCCGCACGACGAATAGTATCCGCACTGCACTCAGACAATGCAATACCACCAATCTTCCCATTCTTCACATACTCATCAGCAGCCATCATAGTAATCTCAATCGGCGTATTAGGATCCACTCTCGCAGATTCCCAAATATCCAATTTCTTCTTCCCATCAAGAACTTTCAAACACTCATCAATACTCCTCCTCGTATTCTCCTCACTCCCATCAACTTTCAGTTCTCCACGCTTCATACCACCTTTGATAGAAATCACAACTTTCTTAGCATCTTCGGGATATTTTGTGAAATATGCATTCAAGAGTTGCAAACTGTTGGCTTCAGGTGTTCCGTAGATTTCTCCTCCGTTCCAGAGGTTGATTCCGGAGTCCAGGGCGGCCTCTGGGATCTTGTGTTAGATAGGGTTCATTGAGAGATAGATTTTTGAGGACTTACTCATTGCTGCGAAAGATTGCTCTTGTGGTGGTGGTGTCTTTTTCCATGTGAGACCCATGAGACCATATCCCGTGCCATGAATCTTTTGGCCTGCCATTGTGATGCTGTTGCTGCTGCCCAAGTGCAGCTTTTCTTTTGCTTTGTCGATGATTGAGGCCATGATGCTTAGCTTGGTTTGTCGAGAGTTCTGTTCACAAGTCTGGTAGTTGGTTTAAAGGAAGTCGCGCCTTGTTATATATGCTTTTCAATTTCTAGAACTCTGGAGTTAATGAAGGAAGTTACGCACAGGAGTTTAGCAGTTCTTCTCATGCACTAAGGTAAGCTACCTACATGGCCACGCACCAGTAGCGACTGATTGCATCATCAGCAGCTTTCGAGCTCGAGTACGATCCTTGCTTGCTGGCTTGTCTGTCTCGCCTGTGACAGAAATCCTATTAATGCTCATTCTGACCGGGCGAAAAGCGGTCGAAACATAAATTTGTTCATCCGCTCCTCTCCATATGTTACACAACAACGAATTTCGCAGAAGGGCCTCCGGATTTGACGAAGTGGTAAATCCGTTGGTAGCACAAGACGGTGCGAGACCGAGCGGCGAAATGCGATGTGAGTACGAGACCGAGCTTGAGGATGCCGATATGCATCGTGAAGGCAATGAAAAGATTCCACATCACTGCCGCTATCTCATAAACCCATGTTCATCAGTTTTCACCCTCAACATCCCCCTCCTTCATCCCCGCATTAAAAAAGTGCTTCACAATTCCCTTTGGCAACCTCTCTCCTGCCTTGCTTTCCCTCCACCACTCCATCGCCTTATCCGCTTCCTCATAAACATCATACCCATACCAAAACCTCTGATGCGGACCTTCCCAAGGCGTTTGAACAAAAGTCATAAGCTCATCCGGAGCAGGATAATACTTTCGAATTTCAGCTTCGTATTTCTTTCCAGCTTCCGGGTCACCATCGTTTTTGTAGAACATAACGTTTGAGTAGAGTTGGGTTGTGTTGTCGCGTGGGATGCGGAAGTCGGAGTAGAGTTGGCATAAGGAGGGGATGTCTGAGGATTGGACTTGGGAGAGGAGGACTTCGAGGGTTGCGGCGTCTTCGATTGAGACACATGCTCCTGTGGAAAAGAGTCAGCAGGTCAAGAATTGATTGAGACTGGATTCGGGAACAGTGAAGTCCTACCTTGAGCATGGGTGGGCTGCATGGGATGTGCCGCATCGCCCATCAGGATGACTCTCCCATTATTGTATCTTGGAATCGTGTCTCGGAATGTGATCGGGAAGCATTTGAACAAATCATCATCTCCCTTCTTCACGATCTGGCTCCAGCAAGGATGTAGGCCGTCTAGCACACTCAAGACTTCGTCGATGGTGGCTGGAGAGCTCCATCCTTCATCATCCTCGTGCCCAGGCCGCGTGGTGTGGAAGACTGCTACATTCATGATCTCATCATTTCGGCATGGATACGTGATGAACATGACGCCCGAATTAAGAGGTGAGTAGCCGGAGAAGAATCCCGAGCCCTCGTTCTCGAAAAATGGTGCAATGATGGGATCAGACATGAGGTCGGAGACGGGGATTAGTCCTCGGAAAACCGACCTGCCGATCTTTTTCGGAAAGATGTCTGTGTTGGTGATCGTCTGAATGAAGTTGCTCTGGACAATAGGTCAGTTGTTGTGAACATGAAGACTGAGCTCCTTATGACCTACCTTCAGACCATCGGCAACAACGATCAAGTCTTTCTTGACCTCCTTCCCATCCTTGAACTTGATGGTGCCATCCTCACACTGCAAGTCTACCACCTCATGGCTCAACACAATCTCCACTCCTGCCTTCTCTGCCATCAATCTCAATTCGCGATGCAAGTCGACTCGATGAAAAGCATTGAATCCTTCTCCAAAGTCCTTTCTCACGTTCCTTAGGTCAGTCTTGTGCCTCAGCTGCATTGATACCGGGTCCACGCCTCGGAATTGCAATTTGTCGGTCTCGCCGGCTGCGGCATAGTCGAAGCCCCATTTCAAAAGCACTCTGTTGCCGTTCGGCGTGATGGATATCGCAGCCCCGATTTCGTTCTTGAATGATGATTTCTCATAGATGGTGGCTTTGTGGCCTGTTCGGGAGACTGCGATTCCGGCGCAGAGACCAGCAATACCGGCTCCGATGATGCCGACTTCGAGGGAATTAGCGATACTGCCCATGATAATGTGCTTCGAGAAGTATCGTTGTTGAACTTCAGGGTCGAAGATCTTGTTTAACCAGATATGTTGTGTTGCACAACAGCTGTGTCGAGCTGAATCAACTGGTGAGGTCGAAAGCTAGCACAAGCGTAACATCACTTGTCGCACGCGCCTGTGAGACCTGTCGTGGTTGCGATACTGCTAGATTTGTACAGAATCACGATACCTGAAGGATCATCGGCAGGAGTGGTCTAAAATGTCAGATGCAACAAATTGGAGTCCTACTCGAAGGATGTGTAGGGTATAGCTGCCCACGCAGCGTCTTAGCCTCTTAAGCAGCTGCAGTGGGGCATGTTGATGATTTGTACAACGTGCCCTCACAGCTCCAAATGTTCTCCGGCTGCAGCCTCGAAGCCACGATGGACGGAAGGATTCGCGGGCCCGGCTTGATCTGCGACTACTTCAGGGTTTCATCGGCTGTTCTGATCAGTGTTGCGACCTGATGCAGACCAGCTCTTCCCAAGATATGGACGTCTCGAATGTTGGCGAACACCCAGGAGAACAGAAGATTCATGCATCCGCTCTCAAATGGTAAGCCACGAATTTGGCGCCATTGCGAAGGTCCATAGGTTAGAGTCGATTCGAGTGTAAGACGAATGGTCCGGGTATAACATTTCCCTTGGCGTATTAAATGTCAGAAGCACGCTTACCGCTGGGAAAGCTCTCTCTCGCAGAGCCACTGCGTCGAAGCCATGTGCTGACTTGGTCCTTTCTCGGTCGCTGCCACTTCATCGCTTCTGGGGTGGGCAATTTCAGGGCATTGCTAATCGTTAACTTCTCAGGCTTATCGTCCTCGCTATCAGATTCTGCGATCTCTCGCTCTCGCCGACTCTGATCACTATACTCGGTATTTGTCGCGAAGCCTTCTTGCGATTCTTCTAATGACGCGTCCTCGTCCTCGTCATCTTCAGCGGATGCTTCCTCATCGTTTTCTTCGGAGTCCTCCTCTAAGGATGCGTCACTATCAAACACCTTGGCCAAAGTTTCCATCTTGTGCGCAATCCGATCTTCCCGAGCGTCGATTTGCTTAAGTCGAGTTGCGACATGTTCCTCAGCTAACTTGACAACGTTTTCTCGCTTCAGTAGAGCTTGCTCCCGGGCCCGAAGTGCTGTCCGGTCGTGATCGGCTTGTCTTTGTCGCGACTCGAGTCGTCGCTCAAGATCCTTCAGCTTGCGTTTCTGTCCCTCAAACTTCGTTAACGCTTCGGGTGGCAACATCTTGTTGAATGTGCCTGCGATGGCGTGATACATGAGACTGCGTTCCACATCGTTCAAGCCATCTGTTATCGTGCTTGAAGGACACATATCCTCAGGAAGGTGAATACCTTTAGATTCGGCTTCGCGCTCCACAAACTTCAGGTTGCCTTTCAATTGATGTGTCTTCGTCCACAATGCAGCCTGCACCTTTACCTGAGCCACTGTCCAAGTCTGATATAACTCTAAGCGATCCCTGAGCCTGAAAAAATGCCTAAGAGCGGATTTCTGATCCATTCCATCTATCGCCATGGAAGCTTGAGCCGCAATAAGCTCTCCGGGGCCAGCTGTGAAATATTGGCCTCGATCGTCTCTGATATCAACGAGGCATTCTGTCAAGCTCTGCAAGACCTTGTCCGAGCTGAACAAGATGTCAGCGGACCCTGTAGAATGTTCCGTGTCATCTTCCGTTACCTGCGCATCTTCTTCCGCCTCAGTTGTTCCAGCTCCTCCAGTTTGCTGGGTCGCATCACTCAAATCCAGACTCATGATGACATAGTCACTCTTGGTCACTTTCTTGCGGGTCTTAATGTCCTTTGGCGAGCATGCGTCAATCCGGTACCCTAGGCTCTCGTAGAAGCTGTAGGCGTTCTTGTTGCTTTTGAAACAGGTCAACATGACCTTTTCCATTCCGAGCCATCGTGCGATCCTCTCAGCAGAGTTCATGAGGTACTTTCCAAGCCCGCAGCCTATTGCTGCCGGCATAAGATGTATTTCGTATATGTACAGCACAGGCACAGTCGGTGTCGAGTCGTGCGTGAACATGAAGCTCATGAAGCCTGCAAATCCATGATACCCCCTCGTTGCTTCAGCCCTGATGTTGTATTTTGTGAGCACAATGTAGCGCATCTCTTTCTCCTTCATTTCGCGTTGCTTTCTTTTCGGATGCCAGCCAAAGCTGCTGGGCTCGTAGTCATGGCGGCTAGTGCTTTCTATAAGATTGAAGCAATCGTTCAGCTGTTTCTCGGATAGAGTGTCCGCATAGACGAGGTCCACACTGTACACTGAATCCCTTCCTTGCTCATAAATGAACGGAACAGGCGCATGGTGTAAGAAGTCATTCTTGGAGATTGCGTTGGCCTTCTCGACAGGATCAATTTTGCGAGTCTTACTCGAACCGGACTCAGTATTGGTCTCTTCAAGGGTGTCGCTCTTGCGCTTCGACATTGTGCGATACTAAGGCATTGGTATAGAAGCAGAAGTGAGACATCACAAGTCAGACGCGTGGTGGGAGACGCGTGGTGGGAGACGCGTGGTGGGAGACGCGTGGTGGGAGACGCGTTTGGGTGCGTGCCCCGGCCCCGGCATCGGCAATTTCAACACAGTCCGTGCTGAGCAACGCGCGCAACGTCAACGTCAACGACATCGATTTTTGAACACATCTTCAACCCCAACCACTTCCTGGTCGAACGCTTGACTACATTGGCGGGACGATGCTGGCGACTGTGCGGCGATATGCCACCATCAACTCGGACAGGAAGCTCAAGATGAAAGGCAAAACCTTGACCCTTGAGCATTTCCTCCAGCGCCAGAGAGTAGTGGCCTTGTGGCGGGACTGTGTTCGAGCTATCAACAAGATTCCTCCTTCTGCTACCAAAGACGAGATGCGGGATTTTGCCAGGCACGAATTCGAGAGATTTCGCCACATCGACGATCTACAGCATATCCGCTATCTGCTTTCCACCGGCAAGACCCAGCTTGACAGCATGAGGAGATATGTCGAGCAAAATGCCGTTTGAGGAGACTCTGCGGTCCATGACGATGTCACTATCCTGCACCGACCATTCCTCCAACTCGTGCCTGGACTGCGTACGGCTGACCAACCAACACGTCTTTCGTGAGCAAGGGACACCGCTGTCCTGAAGAGCCTATTTGTGCGTGGTTCGACTAGGACATCAGGCACAGCTAGAGAAAGAGCCTGTTGCTCCCACTTCAAGCTTCGACCCATCGAACAGCTGCACCATTTCAGGTCTCAATGGGTTGTCCATCCTGCCACGCTGCAGCATGCGTGCTGGAGACAAGCAAGCGTGGACTGGACCCAGTCACATCTAGCAATATTGAAGCCCATCTGCACGAGATCATCGCCAAGTCTGCAGAGGCTATCACTACTCGACACTTTAGGCCTAATTGCTACCCTTGGGACCATATTGCAGAGAATTTTTCCTTTCCTGGGGACTCAATACCTTGGTCGACCGCGGAAGACAAGCAATCTTTTCTCGACCAAACGCGACAGCTCACACAGGAACATCCTGAGCACAAAGTGGGCATTACCGAAATCATGACGCTAGACGTGCACAAAACGCACAGGAAGATCGAAATCTATGGCAAAACCTCTGTCACTGGTATCCCGAACATTCCAAAAGGAATAGACAAGACTTTCCTCAGCACATTTGTTTTCAAATACTTCGAAACTGATCGCATGTGGAAGCTCTTGACTACACACGCATTGCCAGGCATTGATGCGCGCTGAGACATCGCTTTGTATCTGGCAAACATGGGATGGACATAAAGAGTGGACCGAAAGCCATGTGCTTGACTTATGGTAGCCCTCACGAAATTGCAAGCGTCTATCATGGATGACGCGAGCAAAGATCACATCGTCCAGACAGCACTCCTTGACGAGTGCACAAGCTTCGGCTCCAAAGTAATGTACTACATCCACAAGTCTCTTAACGGGCGAAAAGACTCCAAGAACAACCGAATTGCTGGAAGTTTCGCTGAGGGTGAAAGTCCATTTCAATTTCAAGCTGACTTCGTCGAGCAACGGGCCGAGTGGCTGTGCAGACGCATCACGAGAGACTGTCCCTCGGATCTGCTCTACTATGGTCGCCCACTGGGGTTGATATCCTGTGTGCAAGCGGACTTACCAGCTTACGAGTACTGGGCCAAGCATGGATTCTGCGAATACTGCTGGGTCGAGAAGGAAGGAACCAACGAATATGGCTGTAACGAGACTGTTACTGGCGCCACTATGGAAGTACAACTGCCTGCACAGGACGTAATCGGTCTACAACACCCGACGTGTTCCGACCAGTATTCATCTACTCGAGCTTCACCTTCTTCTTCGAGCTCCCCAGTAATTGCCTTCAACGGCACGAATATGTGCGACTCGATCCCCGCAATGAATCAACTTGCAAGCGTAATGCCAATGCCAACGACTGACTCTGCGTCTTTGCTATTAGATCGACCGGCAATGCGCACTGTCGGTACAGCGCCTCACATCTGGCCCTTCTTGCCACACGCTGCTAGCCAGGTGCAACCTCCTGCTACGTCACTTCGACCAGGTCAAGCAGTTGTCGATCGAAGACTCGCTGCATTGCGGAGCAGCAGGGTCAATAGCAGGACAATGCCTATTAGGTCACTCGCTCCCCACCAAGAACCCTTCTTTTGGCCATGAACATCGACATGGTACCCGAAGAGCATAAAGACCTCATTTCGCGAGACTAGATGGTCTGTCAAAATCAAAAAAAGCGACTCAGCAGGTCGAAGCAGAGAGGATGCTGCCTCGTGGGGAGTGTCACCAGACCTCTGCAACCGCGGGGAAATAGCTCTTCTCAAAGCATGACTGGAAACCTATCGCTGTCGACGGCCATCTATCGAAGCAACTAGACATCTTCGGCGCCTCAGCCCAGAGGAGCTTTCGGGCACCGAGTCACAATTCCTGGCGTGACAATTGAAAGGCAGTGATGGAGAATAACTACCGAAACGTTCTAGAGTCGGTAACGACACAGATAGGCGATGATTCGGATACATCGAAGCTGCCACGAGGCTCCCTTGTACCTGCCCTGTCTCTCGTGTTCGAGAAAAGCTTCCCGAAAGCTTATTCCGTATACACATATCAGCTTCAACATCACGCGATTCAAACTTGCTTGCTAGTTCCTCACGCTAGAAGTACGCTACCAATGCACACCGGCCTCAAACTACGGCACGAAGATAAGCTGGGGCTTCCAGCAAGCAAATGTCTCATCCACCGAAAGTCGCGCATCGGCATTGCGTCGCACTGCTGCATTGCACTGCTTGCGATTTGACAATGAGCTGGAACTGGAAGCAAGCACTGGCCTGATCATAACTTCAGCCAAAAATCACATCGCTCGGCGCTTTCAGCTTAACAGTCCAATCAATTTTCTTCGCCAAATCACTCTCGTGCCAATTTCTAAACCACTCCATCAAACCTTCGTAATTCTGACATTTATGTTCCTGCCATCCGAAAAGAGGATAGTTCTCTTCTTCGCTTACCCAGACTGTAGGTATCACGCCCGTGTCGGCTAAACACTGGATTCTTTCGCGGATGTTGTCGAGACAGTGGCCTGGAAAAGCGATCAGTAAGTGGGAAGAAGAGGCCGAGGGCTAGTGGAGAAAGGTACGCACGGATATGTGATTGTCGACTCCATTCAGGCGTCAACTCATCATTTTCATACTTTCGATAATAGGGCTTATTGAAATATAGATTTCTTCGTATTTCATTCTATCACGCTTCACATCAGCACCTGTCTTTTGTGTTCGTTCGCTTCGCTCACTCACCAAACAATGCATATCATGCAGTCCCTGCACGAAAACTCCAAATCCCGCACCCACTCCTTCTCCAAGACTGTTCTCTGGCGCGAGAACGTGACGTCGTGGATCTAAACCAATTTGTTTTCCGAGTGCTTCAGGTAAGAGGAAGATTTGATCTTTTACTCCCAGTTCGTTCCATGCGCGATCGACGCTGGGAGATGGTGGGGCTGAGTAGATGGATGTGTGGTTTAAGATGTGGTTGCTGAAGAGTGTTTTGTGAAGGGTGCGATCCAGGCCAGGGTAAATTTTTGAGGCTGTAGGAGGTCAGTGGGAGAAAGCGGGAGGAGGGAGAGGATGTATAAAGCTTACTGTTGGGCAGGTCTTGGGAGAAATACGAGAGGGTGGAGGTTTTGGTCAAGTGGTAGGTCAGAAGGTTTGTGAGGAAGTTTGTTATTATGATTGAGAAGACGATGAGTGCTATTGATCGTTTTGGAGGACGATGAGATGAGGATGGAATGTGTTCGGATTCAGGTAGGAGGTTGTCTTTCTCGCTCTGCCATTCTCCTTCGCTCGAGGCACGAGATGATTGTGCCATTGTTCGGTGAAGAGGAGGTGGAATGAACGAAGCAAGCTACGAGAATGTCTCGAGAACCATAGCAAGACGTCTAGACTCTAGGGCTCGCGTGCCAGCAGTGTGATACTACGCACGCGGGGCCGCACGCTATCAGATGTGCGATATGCGCAGGTAGGCCTCTCCGAGATGATCCCTGAAAGTAGCCAGAACTGAGATAACGAAGGACGGTTTTTGAGAGGCGGAAGTCGAGAACAAGTAGCAGATGTTCTAGACAAGTGTTGCGGTAGATGCGCGGTATAGGTGCTAAGCCTTGCTGACTAGCCTGATGCGTGACCAAGCAAGCATGGAACACTGAGACTAGCCTTGTCTAGTCTTGGCATACCCTTGATGAATGCTCGGGTAGCAATGATATGTTGATTGCCGGCTATACAAGAGCATCATTGTGGTCGTCGTATATAGTGTGTTCTAGAAGACCGTCGTTGGAGTCCTCATTGACTCTGAGGTTCACATCATCGTCCGTCACTGCATCTTGTTTTACACTCTCGTCCATATTGCCCATCATGCAGCTCCTTGACATCATCGCATTCTGCAGCCTTGCAGCGATCGTTGCAGCAGCTCCAACTCAAGCTGAGAGTAAGAATTTCATGCAAGTCATCGTGGTTACCGTTGCGTGTTTTGACACTTTGCACAGGAGCTGAAGCCGAGGTCGCAATAGTCTCCGCAACATTCAATCACATGAATAATTGCATGTAAATGTAAATGAATAACAACCTTCTTATGCATTTAATTATGCTCTTTATAGCTTATACAACTACGCAATAATAACGTTATTTAATTATGCTATTATATAAAGACTTTCGAGCCGATTAAGTAAAGTTAGTACGCCTCGCTATCGTCGTTTAAATAATTATAACCCTACTAAAGTCTCGAAGGGTTAAGAGCTATAGTAACCTATCTAGTAAACAGATAGTATAGAAGTATATCTAATAGTGTTCTACGGCTCCGAGGGTATATAGATCGCTATATACGGTAGTAGAATACTAGCTCTTCCGCGAAGCTAATTTCCGGCTTTATAGATCTAGCTTTCTATATATAATACGAGGCTCTCTTTCTTAACTATAATACTTCTAATAGTATAGTATAGCTTCCGGATCTCGAGAGGTTAGTATTATATAGTAGTCCTATCGGTTTAAGCGTATAGAATAACATTAGTATAGTAGGATCCTATTATAATTAAAGCTAGTCTAATAAAGCTAATAAAGCCGCAAATTAGCTTCTTAGAAGTACTATAAGAAGAGGCTAATTCTAGTAGTAAAGACATAGCGGTATAGGCGAAGAAGAAGTAGTTATATAAGCGTAAATACCTCTTCGATAGAATATAGTATCTAAAGATAAGATATCGTAAGTTAGGTATTCGTATAGGTAAGAAGCCCGTAGACCTTTATTTCCGGATATTTCTATATAGTTTAGATGATAGTAGAAGCCCTAAAAGAAGGCTAGAAATACTAGAAGATACTCCTAAGATATACGGATTAATTTAGCTATATAACTATCTATACTAGCGCTATAAAAGGTATAATACTAGATTAGGATATCGATTATAAAGTAGTAGAAGCTATAAAGGTTAATATAGAAGATTAGGTTTAGAAATACGGCTAAAATTCCGATACGCGTAGAGAGAGCGTATATAATCTTATCCGTAAGTAGATCTATATAGAGTCCCTATATTTTAAAGTAACGCTAGTATAGCTATACCTCCGAATTCTCTACTTTCTCTTCTAAATTTCTAACTCTATACTAAAATATTACTAACTAATATATACTACGATTTTTTACGAATACTATATATATATAGAAAATTATTTATTATACCTCTAAAGATATTAGGAAAACGACCTACTATAGTTTGTCTAGCGGATAGTAAGCTAGGGCCGTCGCGAAAGAGAATACGTCTCTCGTAAGGTACTCTAGCTTTTATATAATAATAAATACCTCTAGTAACCTAGACCTTATAACCTCGCCCTATATAATAATTATAACGGTAGATACGAAGTAATAATATAATAGACGAGCTTATTAATATCTCGAGTAATAGTAAGAGTAATAGAGACGTTAAGACTAAATCTATAATAATAACTTCTACTATAGAACGAGACGAAGCTAACTTTATTACTACTTCTTAACGTACTAGATTTAATATAATCTACGACCGCCTACTAGGCTAGTTTCGACTACGTATATATACTAAATACTCTATTAGAAAGCGTATATTATAGATATTTAAATATAGTATAGAGCTTATAAAGTAGTATCTAAAGAAGTAGAAGTATAAGAATCGTTTCTAGCTCTATAAATAGTATTATCTCGATAATACCCTAAAGTAGATTTAGAGCGTTTCTTTAATAGGTACTCTAGTAAGGTATTATATAGTTTACTATAGTTATAAACCTCTAGGTAAAATTAGAGTAAAGAAGAAGGTAGACGAATAAGATAATTACCTAAAGAATAATAGCTATAAATAGCTTCCGCTAGAGTATACTACTTAGTAGGTTTAAGACTTTATAAACTAGATAGTAAGACGCGATATATCCTTCGAAGACGTAGCCTCTAAAGAGCTATATAAGATAATATTAACTAGCGGTCTAGTAGTTAAAGATCTATTACTATATATACGTACTATTCGTAACTAGCTCTTCCGTACCTATAAGGAGTATAAACTAGATATTAAAGTAGCTATTTTAAGGGCTATTTTAAAGATTAGTCTCTCGTTTAATATCTAGATAATACCTAACGATCTATCGCTTCTAGCTATTATCGCTTACTAGATTAATAAGAATAGATAACTCTAAGTCGCTCTTATCGCGCTAAGACTTCTATAGAGCTATTACGGTATTTCTATTACTCTAGTACTTTACGAAGTACTTTAAGAGTATAAGATTAAGGATAGAATTACTACGTTTTAAATAGATAATGCTACTAATAATAATACGATAATTACTAAGCTTATAGCTCTCGGCGTACTATTATACGAAGTAGACGCGCGCTATAGGTATATAGGTTATAGTATTAATCTTATTGTCCGCGCTATACTATTTAGTAAAGGAATAGGTTAATAGGAGAAGGAATTAATATATACTAGTAATAATGATAGTTTCTAGCTCTAGCGCGAGAAGGTAGGTAATATTAGATAGCTTTATAATACTAATAAATATATTACTTACTCGCTAAAGCGATCTAGCCTATTCGCGCGGTATTAGAAGAATCTAGCTAAGCTAGAGTTAGAAGCTAATAATATTCTACTTAGGCTCGTTAAAGATAGCGGTATTCGCTAGAATTCTATACTTAAAATAATATAACGCGCCTTAAAGTTAAAGGTAGTTATATAGCGCTTCTACTACCTATAGAAACTAGATAGTAGCTATAACCTAGCGTAAGATTACCTTACTAATAATAACTAGAAAGAACTATAGTAGTATAAGCGACTATTAATCCCCTTCCTCGAAGCTACGAAGCGGATTAAAGGTAATATAATATACGGCTTATTCGGCGCTCTATAGGAGATTTACCCTATATTAGATATACTATATTAATCGCTTACTTAATAGTAAGAGGAAGCTTATAGTATCGACTATAATAACTTTAGCGACGTATAAGTACTTAATCTTACTATTCTTAGCGCTACGTACTTATATTCTAATAGTTATAGAGCTAAAGTTAATACTAGCTTTCTATATATAGAATAGCTTTATAATAACCTTAATTTAAGCTATCTTCTACGTAGCGCTATTATCCTTTACCCTACTAAGAAACACGACTTCTTTAAGAAATAATAGGTAGGCTTTAAGTATAGTAAAGACGCTACTAATAAGAATAGTAATAAGAAGATAATTATTAAAGAGATAGTAAAGGCAAAGTAGGCGGTTATAGACCTCTACGTAGACTTTATTACCTTACTTCTAGAGCCTAAAGAAGAGCCTTCTTATTAATTTCTAACCCCTCGAGACGTCCGTAATAATAAGTACGAATACTACTAATAAGATAATAATCTTAACTTCTTCGATAACGCGTTTATAGACTTTACTTTAAGAGATAATAGTAAGAGGCGATAGGCAATAGAGAATATACTAGAATACTATCTAAGCGACGACTTAGAACCTATAAGTATAGTAGTACTTTAGTAAATAATAACTACTATAATACTTATCTATTAGACTAGTAGCGAGACTATAGTAAAGGACTATATCTAACGCTCGTATAGCTTACGTTTATACTATTTACTATATCCGTAATAAGCTTAGAGTATAAGCGTATATTTAGTTATAGTAAGTTAATAGTTATAGACTATAGGTATTACCTTACTATATAGGCAATTAAGGCTAATTAGTACCTTAAGAATTAGCTTATTCGAGGCCTTACTAATAGACAAGTAATGTAGTAAGTTAGCTCTATAGACGACGATAGTAATAGTAGTAGTAGTAGACGTAATAGTAACGGCGAGGTTGAATAACTAGTACTTTACTTAACTTGCGCTAATCTTCTTTATTTAGTTAATCGCATTTATGCGCTTTTATATATAATAGCTAGCTTATTCATTCAACCATGCGCTAGTCGCTAATCAGTTAATCGCATTCAAGCGCTATCTACTCAGTTAATCGGCCTATATTCACTCATTTAACCGCACGATTGAATGTTGCGGAGACTGGGTCGCAAAGCGTGATCCTTATTTCTTCGGAAGAACATGGACTCCTCCTGAAAATGGTCGGTCAAGGATTCCTGGCGGCAGAGGCCAGACCGCGTGCTGACATCCGGCCAGAGGACGAGTCGAACTTCGACAAGAGAGACCCTTACTTCCTGGGTCGAACATGGACACCTCCAGAGAATGGTATTTTGAGCATCCTAACAAGAGGCACCGAGATCCGCATACTGATTCAGAACTAGAGGACGAGTCAAACTTCGATAAGCGAGACCCTTACTTCCTTGGTCGAACATGGACTACTCCAGAGAATGGTAGGCTGAGCACATCGATCTGAAAGCTCCGTGCTGATATTCAACCAGAGGACGAGTCGAACTTCGACAAGCGGGATCCATATTTCCTCGGCAGGACTTGGACGCCACCGGAGAACGGCAAGTACTGAATGGCCAACGTGGAAAGTTGTCCATATACTGACCGTTCTCGTAGAGGATGAGTCCAACTTTGATAAGCGGGACCCATACTTTCTGGGCCGAACATGGACTCCTCCAGAGAATGGTAAGTTGATCCGGCCAATATTGCTCAATATGTCGGCTAATAATGTCTGTCCAGAGGATGAGTCAAACTTCGAGTGAAGCGTGCCGACTTCTTGACAAGCCTCCGATTTGAGACCGTGGTCAGAAAGCTTCGGTCACTTCTGATGCAGATCGGATGTAGAGATCAGCTTGATTTGTCTTCGAACGACTCAGTAAGCCTCATGTGACTATCTTTATATCTCTGTGCATCCGCCGTAGCTTTGGCCAAGTACTCAATAACTTCGAGAGATGATTTGATCTTGTCGCGGTAATATTCTTTCATGGGTTCATCTTCGCCTTGCCTCTCATATTTTTCTTGATTCCGCCTATGCTCTTCCTGCGCATCATCAAGCCGTGTTCTTCCATCACAATCTCGTACATGCAAAGACGACCTTGCTACATCAGCTTCGACCAGAAGCTTGACACAGTTTAGACATAGCCAATTAACAGCGTAATGAATTGGAAGCATGTCTTCGACGTCCATGATATGAAGCGACTTCTTTTCATGGTCTGCTTGAAGCAGTGCCGCCACGCCTCTACTTCCGGAGCACTGAATCCAACGTTTATGGGTCCGAAATCCCACAGCAAGATGTAGAGGAACCTGGCGCTGATAATCTTGCGCCATGAATAAGGTGCGATCTGTAGTAGCATCGATCAGAAGTTGTAGCAATTTGAGATGCTTACAATTCGCGGCATAATGAAGAGGTATTCGTCCATGTCCGTCTGTGAGTCCAAGAATGGTTCTCTCGGAGTCAGCATCCAGTACAAGCTGGGCACAGGCCAATGCCGCATCTTCAGTGCTTTCCCCGGAGCCGTGAACGACACGGTGCAGAGGGGTTCTCTCCTTCTCATCCCGTGATGAGACTGAGCTGCCTGATGCGAGGCAACGCTTCAGAAGATAAGGGCAACAGGACCGAGCTGCGTCGTGCAGGAGTGATGACTGGTTTGACATGTAACTCAGCCTCGCGGACTGGACAGCAACTCGAACGCTTCTTCATCTTGTGCGACTGGCGGATCTTTCCCAGGTACAAGCGTACGCATAGCTAGAGTAAGTATGATTCGAGGTTGCAGGCTTCCGAGAGGCGATAAGGGAGCAACCGTTTCAAGCATGTCGCGTCTGCCAGATTTCGCAGCAATCACGAGCGAATCGTGCAAGCCGGATCGAGCTACAGGTGCAAAATCGTACTTAATTTGCATGGCACGCATGATGCTCCAAATACCATTGATGGCACCTGGTGCAGCCAACGAAAAGTCTTCAGTCAATACGCGCAGAACATAGAGGAAGTCGTCTTTGGCGTAGCAGCCTTCGGGTCCCCCCTCGAGATCAAAAATCAAGCTTCGAACCTGCTGCCTCGTCACAGTCTTGTCTACCGTCCGTTGAATAGAGTGCGCATGTATGAGCAGTAGCAGCTGTCTTTCTTGGACTTCTGGCCAAGCTTTACACATCTCGAATTTCAAAGTCTCCTCATGGCGCACATGCACAATTTTGCGTTCTTCGGTATATTTCCGGCGGCCTCTAGCGCGATGTAGTAGCCTGTCCTTCAAAAGCTGAAGAGTTTTCTTGCGAGGCGTGAGCTCTTCATGGCGGACAGGCTCTTTGTGTTGCGCCGATAACTCATCGCGATACTTGTATCTGTCTATAGCCACATCCCTCAATCTCTCGGCATCAATAGCAATAGCGTTCAATTGTTCTGAGAGGAGATATGCTGTACTGATTGCCAAGATAATTTCACCGGCTTGGTCTTGATCGATATGATACCTCGACACATGTGCAGGTAGTTGCTGGCCCGTCAAGAACTCCTTAAGTGTCAGATGGAATACATTTGCGAGGACCCGCCCAACATGGCTTTCCTCCATGCGAAGAAGGATCGCGTAAGTGTGCACCCAATGCTGGTATTGGTCCATCTCCTTCTGTGTAGGCAGCTTTCTCCGTACTGCTGCGGACGCTGCTTGGTCTGGGTAGAAGTGCAATGCAATCGTGAGCTCGTCTATGGAAAAAGGCCGTTTTGCTCCAATGACGAGAACCAAAACTCGGTACACCACGTCTCGGTCCTCCCGGTCTATCTCATGAAGAATGCGTGCGTACAACTTCTGAAGACCATCCGGAAGTCGAGAGAGCTCCTCAAGGACCTGGTAAGGTTGCTTTCGGGACGCAGTCTTGAGCGCGAGGGATACCCATACGAACGTTCCTTCGTGTCGATTCTTAACGTGCTCCGTGACTTCGGCTTTGAGATCTGCGTCCCATCTACACTTGTTGGCAATGTCCTCTACTTCGTACTCAATGAAGCGCTGTAAATCTTTATTGACTTTGCTGATGTCCATCGTGAGTTTTTGAGTGGCTTCTGAAAAATCACTTGCCAAGTTGATAGCGGCACGAACAACACGACTGGTAATGACGAGCTTCATCTTTCCGCAGCCACCGTTGCGGGCAAGACCGCCGAGCCTGGACACCAAAAGGTCGCGTGAGATAGCTTCGCACTCATCAAGGCCGTCAATTTGCAGAACGAGATTGCCTAGGCTGTCATCTGCAATGACAGATTGGAATACCGGCCACAAAGTCTCGATGCTATCGAACAGACTCGTCCTCTTCACTGAAAAGTCCTTTAGCAGATGATGACAAAGTGCTGGCTTATTCCTCAGCAACAGTAGCAATAGACCTCGAAGAATGCCAAGCCCAGTCGATTGTCGAGCTTCTGCATTCATGCAAAAGAAGTAGGCAAATTCTGAGCCCTCCGATTCAGCTCGTTTCTTAAGGTGGTCAACAAGAAATGTGGCCAGGACTGTCTTCCCAATGCCAGGCTCTCCAGTGACGAGGAGAAGTTGTGGCGCATCACCCTCCTCCCAGGCCTTGAAGTCTTGATTCTCCAGAACCCATTCGCAAGTACCAGGCGTACGTCCAGCCCTCGTGCGGTCATCGGCCTTGGTCCGGTCAACTTCGGGATCTGTCCAGAAAAGGGCTTGAAGGGCTCGTGAACGAAGAAGGTCCTGCGTGCTTCGTCCATTTCCTCCCTCATAGTTGATGATGTCGCGAAATTGATGGCCAAAGTGCACGTTTCCACCAGATACAGTGGTATCAGTGAACGTGGAGGGGACATCCAACTTGATCGGGCGCTCCATGTCTTCCCAAGGCCGCAAAAAGACGGGCTGAAAGCACGAACTGATGGTAAAACAGCGGTACGCGATCCGGGAGCATAGTGAGGCCGAGAGCTCTTGCGGTATAGCTATTCACGCTCCATCCAATGTGAAAGGCCCGCATTGTAATGATCCTCTAGAGAGAAGCAGTACATGGAGCAGGCTGCCCGTCGCCTCTGAAATTCGAGTCCGCGCCACCGCATTTCTCGATCGAGGCCGGCCGCCGATCATGCAGGTTGGGGTGCTGCGATACAGGATCCGGTTTGACAGCGAGAAGCGCCACAACTTGGCAGCTCAAAATATGACAACTTGTGCCTGAAGCGCCAGATGGGTCACCCCCGACACAGCAGTCGCGATACGCCTAAGCTCACCGCGGAAGGTGGCTACAGGAAACAAATAATGCTTCATTCATATCGCAGCGTACTGCAATGGTATCTAAAGAAATGCAAACCTCCCGAACACCTCGCTAACATCAAATGAACAACAGTCGCATCGTAATGTGTTCATGGACAAGCATGCCATGTTTCCACTCACCACATCGCACTCCCCTTCTTCCTCAACCTCCCATCACCACCAACCTCACTATCCCCACCCCTCAATCCAAAAAACGAACTCTTCTTCTTAGCAGGTTTCTGTCCCGGCGCAAGACTTAGCACACTACTACTAGGATTCGCCCCACTCATCATAACACTCTGACTAGCAGCAGGCTGCATATAAAGCCCATTACTCCCTCTCGGCGGAGGAGCACTCGAACTCGCACTCGGTCTACCTTGCGGTATAGGCGCTAAACCACTACCACCATACCTCCTCCCACCAGAGCTAGGACGACTGGTATTAGGTTGTTGAGGTACGCCGTAAAGCTTCCTTAAACGTTCCGTCTCTTTATCGACTTCGGCTTGTTTGCGTCTCGCAACTTTCTCTTCTTCTTCGATTTGGCGTTGAAGTCGTTTGGCTTCTGCTTCATCGGCTTTTTCGCGTTCGCGGCGACGGCGTGCTTCAGCTTTTGCTTCGGCTTCTTGTTGGGCTTTTAGACGGGCTGTTTCGGCGTCGAGGGACCATTGGGAGCGTGGGTCTGCCATGGGTGGGGGATGGGATTGTCTTCGTATTGGAGGTGGTTGTTGGCCTGGTGGACGGGTTTCGAGTCGGGGTAGAGCGTTCCGGTTTGCGTCGTTCCTGGCTGGGGCGGGCGATGTGGTGACTGGTGCACCGTACATGCTCGGTGGGTGGTGGCTTAGTGCTGGGTTTCCTACTATGCTGATGGCATTTGCTGCGCGGTTTGGGTTGGAGAGCTTCCTGCCTCCGCCGCTGAGTTTCCGCTCGTTGAGGATGTCTGAAATGTTGAAGACGTCCCTCATGGAGTCCTTGCTCCCAAAATACAGGTCTTTGAGCACGACCGCGCTCAAAAGCAGGACGACCTCGAGACCTTTCGGATCCTCGATCTCTAGCCTCTGAATGTTCGGCTCGTAAATCGTGAGCTCTCTCATACTCCTCCACAACGCAATTGCAATATCTGGATCTCGCTTGCTCTTCTTCTTCGTTGCCTGATCCGAAGACTTGCCAGTCATATAGCACGTCAAATCTTTGCCCAGCTTGCTCTCCTTTCTCCATACAAAGTTGACCTTCGGTGTGATCGCAAGAATCGCAGGATCAGATTGTCCTCGATCCAGATTCGAAGCCGACGGTGTTCGAAACGAGCATACCGGCATGGAGAACTCATACGAGTCCGAAGCCCCCCACTTGCCTTCCTTGACTTCTATCCTGACCTGCTGATCTGGATTGTAAAGTTGTATCACCCATTCCGTAGACAGTACTGGTTGAGGCGGCGGCGCGATGCCACCATTTCTTTTGATCTCTTCTTGGCTCAGCGTAGGTTGTGTCCAGTTCGGTCTGGCCATGGCTTCGCCGAAGAGGACCTCTGGGTTATAGGCGTCAAACAAGGCTGCGCCATAGCAATTCTTATGCGTGAGGTTCGTGCTGCTGGGGTCGGCATTTTGTAGTAGATATGCTGGCGCTGGATCGGAGCCGTGGTGTGAGAGGTAGAAGTCACGATGATGCTTGATGTTCGTGGAGGAAGGTTTGAGAAAGAAGGCGGGGAGATTTTCGTCGAGCATAATGGGCGTTTCTCTAGATCGTGTTCATGCAGGTACTCGAGTCCGTGTGTTTCTGTTGTGGTTACGCGCGGCGTTCTTCTCAATCAAGGTATGGTGGTGGCAAGAGGACAGAACGATGGTGCTGAAGAAAATAGTGAAAGTCTCCTACCATCTCGGGGAGGCCGTCGAACGGGAACGAGCGCGTGATGTACTACAACTACTACTACGAGAGAACTGTTCGCCAAACATTCAGGCCGTGTAGTTCGCAGCAAGGCTTGGCTCCACTGCGAGGCTATGGAGGGTGACGACTGCTTTCTATTCCTGGTCACTTCGGCAGATCGGCATTCACCTGACGCACCAATCACATGTCGACGGCGATTATGAAACAACCACACCCACGAGATCATCAGATCATTTCTTCGATCCGGATGAGCCTATCACAAGGTCTAATGCCTCACGTTCAGCTCTGCCAGGTACCTCATACATTACATTAGTTCTACCATTGATCATACTCTTGTTATCATACATCGTCTTTGTTCTGATCATAGCGATGCCTTGCTGGATCCACAACCCCAGGCTTCAACATAAAGATATGCTTTGAATGCACAGCCTCCTTCATGCCCCTCATCATGACATGAGATAGAATGGCTGTTGCTTTTGTGCAAAGCCGCCAGTCAAGGCCGCTGATGCTTATTACATGCAATGCAAGCCATCCCATCCTCTGCCGCGCGTCTGATCATAGCGAAATAGCTGCTGCCAAGGTGTATAAGCCCGGACATGCGGTCTTTGCATGCTTCCTTCAGCGATGAACATGCTGCGAGCATCCTGACACAAAGTCAATTGCGTGGCCCTGGCGATGCAGCGGAGTCCATAGCTCAAACAGGACCTATGGGAGTCGGTTCCTGACAGCATCAATCACTTTCGAACAGCTGCTCAGCATGTTCCCACCCAAAGGCGTGTTTCAGCCTGCGTCCGAAAGTCCGCACCTATGCGAAGTTAGCTGTCTCTCATTGCGTAGTCAATCACAAATCAGCCAGGCTTACCATGCCCCGTGGAACTTTCTGACCTCTTCTCACCTCTTTCGGCTCGTGAAATTGAATGCTACGCTCAAGATCCATCCTGCCGACAGTGATGACACCATCTCGATCGTTGCCGCGAATCTCGCCCTTGGGAACTGGACTGAAGATCCAAGCTGAGCCGTAGAGCTTTGTTGGCTGAAGACCAATGGCGTTGAAAGCAAACAGAATCTCCTCCCATGCCAGCTCTGGCCGAGGTTGTTGTGCCTCGATGGGCGATGGCAGCAAAGTCGAAAGTGTCCTGTACGCTCGCTTAGGTACGATGAGCCTGTCAACTTTCGGCGCCACGGTAACAGGTTGAGCGGGCAGACGCGGATCTCTGGCGGCTGGAGTGCCTCTCGTCTTCTTCTTGTCTTTCGGATGCGCCTTCACCAAATCTTTCTTGGCCAGAGGGACATTGGACCCATGCTGAATGTTGCTGTCGATCTCGCACAGTGGTGCCGGCCGTCTTCTCTTTTCGTTAGGGGTAGTCGGCGGTGTGGGTAGCGTGGCAGATGGCTCAACCCATTGAGCTGTTCGAACAAGCGTGCGTGGTTGCGACAAGCGACACTTGATCACTTTATCGAGGCTGAAGCCTTCGGCCTTGGCAACGCCAGATTCCAAGCTCTTCCAGAATGCATCGAGGCGAAGTTCTGCGAGACGGATCTGAGTATTGTTTGCCAAATTCGATTTTCTGTCAATGGGGTACTCCAGCCATCCTTTATCCAATGGAACCCAGACCATATGGTCACCATACGAGACGTGGTGGATGCCAAGTCGAAGCTTCGACTGCAAAGTCCTTAACTTGTCGATTTGCTTCTCGACAGAAGGACGATAACACAGCATGGCCGCCTTGTTCTCATCGACCCACGGTGCGAGCGCATCGACTGAATGCATAAGCTCAGCACATAGCGCGATGTCGGAGAAGTGAGTCGTCAGCCAAGGGTCGATAGACTGGGCAGCTTCAGCGTCGGTGTCCAGCATGTATTGAAATTCTTGGATGAGACCCAGCAAGCCGTGCCTTTCACGTTGCTCTTCGCGAGATATCGAGTACCAGAGTTGATCTATACGACGCTCGGCGTCTGAAGCGCCGCTTCTCAATTGCCATCTGTCCTTCCTCTCCTTCTCTGGGTGGTATGAGTACCGATGTCTAAGACGTGGTGAGCATGGAATGCCCGATTCGAGGTGAGAGATGGGTTGCACAACCAGGTGCCACACCACATCTACCAACGCTGCCCATCGATCTTCATCCTGTCGAGAGAGCTTGACGCGCTCTTTATCAGCGCGAGCCAGCTGTACGTCGATTTCTGGCATCGATTTCAGTTTGCGGCAGAGATCGTCCCAAAACACGTACATCTCGAAGGAGTAAGTGATAGCAATACCGGCGCACGTGTTCCAACAGTCATTGCAATTGCAGAGTCGATCATCATGACTGACTCCGTGCTCCTTCCATTCTCGCAGTACATCCATCAAATAGGCAGGATCCTCTTTCAGTAGCCATAAATGATCCTCCGCCGAAGCGCGTCGGCTGTCGATCAGAAGACGTAAGCGATGCAAGTCCAGCTTCTGAGGCACGTTGTAACATTCTTCGAGCGAGTGAGCGTAAATGGAATGATACTCGTTTGATCGCGCCTCCGGAATTGGTGGCTCTGGCGTTGAAGGAGCAAGGAAAAACTGAGCCGGTGCGACATCGTGGAGAATATTTTTCGCACAGGACAATAGGAAGCGGTATATACCTTGCTGAATCTCGAGAGACAGCAGGCCTTCGTGTGATCGGCGGAGAAACTTGAATTGACATGGCAGGAGCTCCTTAGTATGATTGATGATCACTTTGCCGTAGAACGAAGGCGAGCATTTCTCTTCGAACAAAAGGCAGAGCTTCTCGCCTTCATGGTCATGATCTTCATAGTAGTGAAACTCGCAGCAGTAGTCCTCGAAATACTGCTCGTAGTCGAGGGATCGATCCCAGCCGTCTCCTAGGTGGGCAGCCTTTATGTCGGCGACGCGGAAAGTGTCAGGTAGGTTGCGACCGCGCGACTTGAGAAAATGGAGTAGGAGATTTCGAGATTGCAGATCTTCAAGGTTGATCTGTGGCCAGAGATATGCTTCCGTCCGACACGTGCGTGCTCGAGAAGCCTGTTTCATGATCGACCGCATGTTTTCAAAATCCGGTCTGTGGGTCGGAGACATGCCGGGCCAGGCTTTGAGCAAGATCTCGCGCCGCTGCTTGACGCTCTTCTTCCTGTCAGGGCGGGTCAGTATTGGCCATAACGAGATCAGAGGAGACAATGCACAGACATCCATCGCTTCTGGATCGTAGCTTCGAATCTCTTGATAATGGCGTTCAGCTGAGTCCAGTCCTTGAAAATTGAGATTGTGAAGTGGCGCGCTGCACAACGCGTCTCTTCAGTGCTGAGCTTCTTTGGTATAGGCAGATCTGCCCAATGTCAACAGCAAAACGTGGAAATTGGTCGTCGGGTGCCCCAACCTTTTCCATATGCGAAGCGGCAGCATTTGCAGCCCAGATTGTGTTCATCGCCGAGCTCGGTGAGAAACTCATATGTGTACGAGCGGTAATCTGGCGCGGCGGTGGCAACGTTGCTCAAGTGCTCAGGGAGCTCTCGAGTATCTTGCGCCTGATGCACCGACTTCTCCATTGGCGACATCTTAGGCGGCATGCTATCTCATGCACTTTCGAATGCATGCGAAAGAGACGACGTCCGTACAAAAGCAAGAGTCGCGTCAACTTTGTTCGCGGCAAACCCGCCAAATCCCAGGCTCCAGCAGCCCGTGCGTTCTCGTTGTTTCTGCAGGTCGCCGCTAATCCCAGTCAGTGTGCAAACGGTGAAGGAAAGAGCAGTCGGAACAAGTCATTTCGAGTGTCGTGTTGATGAAGTTACGGCGGCTACCTGTCTCTCGGTATCAGCTCGCCCATACCAGCTCGTTACCTCTATCAGGAAACGCCCCAGGATTGAGAATGGTTATCAGATGCTACAAACCCCTCTCGCCTACTCCCGAATGCAATGTCTCACTCCCAGGTATCATCGTATCGTCATTAGCTTTCGCCTTGTTCGGTTCCTCCTCTAGACCGCGCCTGCGCCCTTAATAGCAGAAGTCTTCCAGCACATCCCAAATTCCGTCCTTCACTCCGCTCCACTTTGAGCTTCGTTTGTGTGAATTGCTGCGACCTCCATGACCAAGAATATATTGCCTCCCGCAAGCACATTCTCAATGCCGCGAGCGGCTGTTGAGGTAGCGTTCGAGGTCGTCGTCCTATCGTCTGCCACCTCGTCCACCACCACTCGAGCCGCCGCCCATATGCTTCCTGGCAAGGTTCATCACAATTGGCGTCAAGATGGGAGCAAGTGTCACCCAGTGTTTCTGACCCTTCTCCACCCAAGGTCCGATGTCGTACTTGCCAATCTTGATCTCCTTCGGCTGCCTGTCGTCCCGGCGCCTATCGCGGTCGCTGCGTGAGACACGGCTGTCATAGTCGTCGTAGTCGTCGTCTCGTCTCCTGCTTCTGTCTCGTCTTCGTGGACGATCGTAATCATCGTCACGCCGCCTCCGTGGTTCGTCTGAGTGGTATCGATCATCATCGTAGTCTCGCGGCCTCCTACGTGCATCCTCATGGCTGCGACGTCTGCGCGGTCTTCGGTCGTCATACTCGTCGTCTGAATAGTCATCGTACCGGTCCCCGCGTCGTGGAGGTGGACGAGAGCTTCGCCGACGCGCCGGTACTGGGTCAGAACCGTATTGCACAGGTGGGTCGTCTCTGCGTCTGCGTGGTGGAGCATAGTCGTCCTCGTATGGATCCGGGTCTCTCCTTCGTCTCGGCGGCGGAGCATCGTCGTACGGGTCTCCGCCCCTGCGCGAGCTCACCATGCTGTCGGGATAAGGAGGGGGAGGATCTCTTGGAACGCCTCTGTCTCTGCGGTTGCGACCTCCAGCAGGCGTGTACTTGGAAGCTTTGTGTGCGTCTCCTTCGTCGCTCTCGTAGCCGTCTCGTCGATCCCTAAACTCTTTATCACGAGGCCTATTCTTGCGCTCGAGATCAGGTGGACCGCGCCCAAGCGCCGAGACACCGTCTTCGAATTGTGGTCGCGTGTCCGGCGAGACTCTGCTGCGGCTGCCCTCTCTTTTGAGAGCTGGTTTGAGTGTTTCGCCTAGTGGAGGCGGTGGCAAGTCTGCAGCATGTGGGTCGTCAGCAGCGCCTCTCGGCGGTGGCCGACCACGTGCATCTGCTCCATAGTCGTCCATGCCTCCGTAGTCTGGGCCGTAATCTGGGTATGGTGCGCGGTGGTTGTCACGTCGAGGTGCACGTGGTTGTCGGTAGTCGTCTGCATAGTCGCTAGCCATGGCGGGTAGTAGAGCTGCTTCAGCTTATATGAACATGAACATGTACTCTGCGCAAACCAGGTTGGCTTGCTGTGAGGACGGAACTGAGCGGGAGGTCGTCCTGTTTGCGCCGACCGCCCAGACGCAGGGTGAGGTAAGAAGAGTCAGGTCGGGCCTCAATCAAGTTCTGAAACGAAGGTCGTCATAAAACTGCTGGTCGCAATGTCCTGGTTGTTTGGCCAAATAAGCTCTGGCAAAAAGCTGGTCGGAAGACGTTTGAGTTGAACGGTGCGACTTCTTTGATGGCGTCAAGGTGCAGCACTTTTTGAAGGCCCTCACTGACCCCTGCGATAACGATATTATTGGCGAGAGAATTGCATCCTGTCTTCTGACCTCACATGACCTTTCAGCTGCTGCAGTCACACCACTGCACGCCGCCCATTCTGAGACCTACCTTGCTTGGCTGCAGACGTGTCACAGGAAGTGCAGAGATTTGCCACCCTCGCTGCACAGAGATGGGAGCTGAGTGACTGTGCCTCACGAGGCAGTCACCAGCCACCTAGAATCTGCCCGCAGGGGCAGAGCCGACTTCTTAGATGCACAAGTGCTTCATATTCTACACCGGAAGCCCACTCTGCACTCTCCAAACGAGTTCATGCCAGCAGCAGGAGATCTCTCCCCTGGAGAAATTTAGACACGGGCGATGGTGACTGACAACACCACCAGGCAACAGAGATTGAGTGGGCCATTCTTAGCGTCCGACGAGGGCGTATCGTGAAGAACAACTGAGCGTTGGGAACTGCTCTCTAAGGCGCAAATGCCTCGCTGATACAGTTGGAGTTCTGACTCTCCACGCTTACGAGTCGAGCACTATCGAGGACGCAGAGCCCACGCGCTCAGACATGTTTGAAAACAGCCGACTGACAGTATAGTTGACTTCTACAGAAATGAGTGAAGCGACAACGAAGATTCCCTGAAGACACTTGTGGTCGACAGCAGGCTCGCCCCAGCTTGGCAGACAAGACGCAGATTCCTGCCGGAGATCATATTCGTACGTACATAGGACGCTTCAGCAGCGGAGCATTGCAGCATATTCGGCCAGATATTTTGATTGCTAAAGAACGATCTGTAAAGACAGGTGGTTGTGAAGCCAAATCGGACGTAAGCACACCCACGAGTTGCAATGTATACGCCCACCATTTCGAACCCCATTTCGCTCAGTCCAGCTTCAACGCCCGTTTAATGCCCTGCTGAGGGTTATCGCCTCCGCTTGAGTGCTTCAGATAGCAATTTCCTCCACTGTTGACAGGTCCGTCGAAGGTTGCCCAGCGGCAGTCAGCTCTGGAACCACATCGCTGCATGCACAATTCGAAATTGGCGGTCTGGAGCAGATCAAGATAACCACCATCCGTGGTGTCCATGTTGCAGCGAATCTTGTACTGCGTACCGCCTGGTCCTGTGTATGTGGAACCGTCGAGATCTGGACAGGTCTTGAGCGTACGCTTCTCAAGTTCGGAGCCAGGGACTGGAGAAGCCATGACCAAGCCATTGAGGGCAAAGAGTATGAGTGCGGCACCTTTGAAAGAAGGCATTGTTGCTGTTCGATGTGGTCAGTCCTGAGGACGTGGGTGTTGCGCCTTGAATTCTGGACCCACCTGAACTCTTTGGATGAAGGTAACTCTATGAGTGTTGCTTTGATTTGTCTAGAGCGAGAATCGACAAGTCAGGTTTCACTCCTTATGACATACGTTACACGAATTTGGACGACATCTTTATAGAAGTTCGCCTCCCTCGAAAGGCTGTAACGAAAGGCTGCACTTATGTAATTGCAGTCTTTCATCACAGCACTCTCCCTGCACGCGATACCGGTTCTGGTTAACATTCTGCAATGTTGAAGTCGAGATCTCCCTAGAATGCAGATGATGCGGCTGTGTGGAGCAAATCATAGCCCGATCAGCTGTTCCACGAAGGGCAAATGGACAGCTGCATACATGCATTGGGGCACAATGCTGCGGAGCTCCAGCCGCCTTGCATAGACCAAAGTCGAGCAAAAGCGAGCCGTGTCTACAGCGACTGTGGAGGCAACCGGTGCCCACGAGGACGATTTTCTGGTTGCATCTGGACAAGTTGCAAGAGATCCTGCAGGACCACTATACGCCTCGACGATAGACACGCATGCTCATGCGCTGGCCCATAGCCTGGACATCTTGTCAAGACTTGGTGCATCTGCTTGAGAGGTCAGGAACATGTCTTAAGTCTGGTCTACCATTAGGCTGCGCTGCTTGACAACGCTAGCGGCCGGACAACATCTATTAATGGTACTCAAACCGCGATTCTCTATTTGGTCGACAAATTTTTGATGAGAAAAGGGTTACATGGCCCCAGATATTTCGAAGATATTGAAAGGTGACCATCCAACCTATCCTGGATCCCGAAAGGGCATATGCATTCTCGTGGCTGCCCTTTCACCCTGCGCAGACCGGATCAGCGGCGTTCCGTCCGCACCTTCAGAGCGTTAGAGGCATATGAGCTGTCATTGCGAACCAACGTGGACTTCTTCGGCGCCTGCCTCGGCAGCATGGACTGCATGACTACTCCAGGTACGTCTGCAGAAGCTCCAAGTGACCTTTGGCAGACCAAACAATATTGACACTTGAATGCCGACACACTGCCATGGCATTTACAGCAAGCACTTGGAGCCTTGGAAGAATGGCTGCACAATGAATCCATGGTCTCCAGAAGCGCGTCCCTCCTTCGACCATGCTTATGCGGTCGCAAGAAGCTAAGAGTCGCAACTTGCAAGGCACCTCAGCTGCTCTTGGCTGCCTTCGCAATGCTTCTCACTTCCTGGCCTCGTTTACGAAGGCTTCGACATGCTTATACTGGCGGAATCGCTTCCACGTCTGGACTAGCATATTCGGTACCGAAACAGCGAAGGTTTCTTGGCCAGGAATGCCAAGCCATCTCGTTCACTCTGGTGCAGCCTTCTGTGCAGTGACAGACCCACCTACCGCCTGTATGCCCAATGGGGCCGGAGGTCTCAGCCGTCCAACTTCGGCGTACACCTGCATCTCTGCATAAAATGGCCTTCTCACAGCATTCCACCGCTCTGCGATACGCATTTGATTTCACCAGAGTAAATGTTTACAATACACAAACCATGAATCTCGTTCATCTACCAATTTCTTGAGTCCCTCAGGTTCGATTTGCGCGCCGTGGCTGCGCAATATGGATTCTACCAGCCGCAGCACAGTTGCCAAGCATGCATCCCGCCTTTGAGGCGTCGCCTGGTTTTCGATAAGTCTGGAGGCCAGCCAGGGCGGCAATGAAGCTTTTACACTTCGTACCTCTTTCTGATCTGATGGATCTGGTTGGCAATCACTGGGTCGAACGCTGTAAAAGATGTCCATCGCGCCACGATACGAAGCAGTCCCAACGACTAACGATGACTCGCTGAACACGTTGTCAACGCTTAAGTCACCTCTTCCGAGAGTCCAGCAAAGCCTCACTTACGACTCATCCTCGCAGTTCAGTCTTAGCGACAAAAGAGCGGACGGCTTCCATGCATCTGGGCAAAGCAGAACTGCTCAAAAGTCTCCAGTGCTCTCATGGTGGCCCGAGATCCTTGCATGGGTATGCGGTGTCGCTATCGTTGCAGCCATTGCTGCAATACTTCAAGCCTTCAACAACACTGCGGTTCTTGCCTGGACATTCCCGATCAATCTCAATGCATTGCTCTCGCTGCTGGCTACGCTGCTCTTGATGGCACTTAGAATGCAGATACCGAAGTGCATTTCTCAACTCAAATGGAATCATTTTGTGAAGAGCAGAACTTTAATGGATATCGAACTCTTCGATCAGGCTAGTCGTTCCGTGTGGGGAAGCGGTATATTCTTGTTCAAGGAACCGAAAAGGTAAAGCTAGTTTTTGTACCAAAACGCTCGAAGACACTGACTTTCTTGCAAGGTTCTTGGTTCACTTGGAGCCTTCCTGACCATTTCTATCATTGCTGTGGGCCCGCTTATCCAGCAGCTTGTCTCTCAGCAAGTGAATCCGCGACTCCATACCTCTGACCAAACAGCACCAACTCTGCCAATCCTGAATTGGACGAGCCCTTTCTCAACCAAGAATCTCACCGAAAATGCTTCAGGCTACTCAGACGATCCCGGTGCCAACCGACAACTTGCGTTGACTGATGCTATTCGCTCTGGTCTCATACCAAAATCTGCTCAGGAATTTCTTGTCAAACCATCTTGCGTCAATAACGCAAATTGCACATGGGATCCCTTCTGGACACTGGCTGTAAAGAGCGAATGTAACAACGTGACTGAGCAAGCCGAGATAACGTGGGACACCATCGATTCTTACATCGATGTGTCCACGATACCGAATTGGTTCAGCAGCTGGGATGCTAGTAAACCTGTGATTCGAAATGTCAGCATGCCGAATGGGCTCGTATTGTCCAACTTGTTCATGGACAACGTTCTAGCAAAGGGCGAAGTGAACGGCGACATGGATAACTACAGCATCTCCGCATTCTATCCGTCGTTGAACTTCGCGGATCGAGGACTTGTCATCCTCGACTTCTTCTTCTTGGGTGCTGAGATTGGTTTCGAGACGTACGACTCTACTTATTTCGCATACGAGTGCATACTTCAGCTACGAGCTCAAAATACCAAAGCCGACATAGCGAATGGAGTGTTCACAGAGACGTTACTCGAACCATCGATCCAGAATAACACAAGAGAAGCTAGACTGTTCTCTCCATGGGTCATGTCCGGTCTACCACTGGAGCCTCCAGATGAGGGTTTCAATCGCCTTTTGGACGAAGATCCTTACTTCGCCATCAACATCGGCTCCCCTAACGACACGAAGCTATGGCTACCAGCTAAGACACTGGAGGAAATGCCGAGAAATATCATACAATCGATGGAACTAGACTACCAGACGGAAGGCTTTGTGAAAGACAATCAAGAGACAGTTCTCATGAGACTGATGCCACTTCTGAGTACCACCAAAACTTACCTTCGTGCTGCAGGCACAAACATTACCTTCGAAGAGCGTATCGAGAACATTGCGAAAAGCTTGACCCAGACCCTGCGGTCATCTTACTTCACCAACGCCGTGAATGTTGAAGGCGAAGCTCGTACCGATACGATCGTCTACGTGGTGACCTGGGAATGGATCATTCTACCAGCGAGCCTCGTCGTTCTCGCGCTGGTCCTGCTCGTCTCAACGATCGTAGATACCTATCGAAAAGGTCTGCAGAAGCGCACCGACAGCGCCCTAGCTTTAATCGCGCTCGGACGTGATGATGCAACAAGACGGATCCTGGAAGAAGCAAACGGCGATCTTTATGCTGCTTTGGAAATCGCAGAGCAGTATACTGTACGCATTGATAAGCGTCATCATTTGATCAGTACTCTATAATTCTAAACCCTCGTCTTGAGATCTAAAGCCATTCATCACCCAGTACCTTCTCTCCAACCCTCAACGGCTGCTCAATCGGTTGCATAACAGTAAACATCTTCACTTGTCCACCATTCGGCGTGACATTCTTCCATTCATGCATAGTTCCACGTTGCGTAATCGTATCTCCTGCCCTCAGAATTCGACTTTCCCCAGAGTCGAGACAACATTCCACCGCCCCTTCAATCACGACTACGGTGTCAAGAGTCATGGTTCGATGCTTTTTAAGATCAATCAATTAGCTTTCCACGCTTCAAATTTCAGCTTTCCTACGACTCACCATTCTAGAACCTCTCCACTCATCATCACCAGGAATTGTGACGATACATGTACTCACGCCATCATCTGAGCATATTTTCCCGGGAGGATATCCAGATTCGCGGACTTTTGAGAAGTTTTCGATATCGGCTTCAGTGCTGAGATCGGGTTTGTATGGAACTGAGTAGATTCTGTTCTTCCGGAAGTCGATTGTCTGATGGTAGTTTGGTGCAGAAGATGGCTTCGCCCGAGGAGTTGTGGGTTGTGATAAAGTTGTGGTTTGGCATGATTCTTTCGAGAGTTGTGGCGATAAGGTAGAAGTTTGATGGGAATCTTGGTACTGAAGAAGCAGGTATGTGGTGAGGTGAGATTGAAGAAAACGCGGGCGCGGATACGGGGGCGGACGCGGTAGGTCGTAGGCCCCCCAAATCGTGCTCCATAGGCTGCACCAAGGCTTAATTTTCAATCACTTCATCAAACTTCTTGCTCCAGCCGTAAGCTGCAAGCTTCCAGCAAAAGCGTCTGAGCTTTCAAGGCATTAGGAACATGCTCCGAATTGGGTTATAGTGTTGACCCAGCAGTGCGTGCTCAAGATGCGCACGTATAAGTAGTGCCAAGACAATCCTCAGCAAGCCACGGATGCTCGAGGATCTGCTTGACACTCAATCGTTCCTGTGGGTCCCATTGGAAGACCTTTTGCAGTAAGTCCTCTAGGTCTCGCGCTTCGTCCTCATCGACAGTTGTCCCAGGGCTTTCTAGCAATGATTCCTGATCGTCGCCACCAGTCTCAACGTCGGTCTCTTCGTCCACAACATCTTCTTCCCCGATGTCTGCTATCATTTCTGCCAGAGGGTACTCAGTCGTCCATGTTTCGTCGTTGGGGCCCCTAGGCAGAGGCTTGCCATCCTCTCCAAAAGCTGAAGCACGGGTTTCCCATCTACTCCACCAAGGTTCTGGCATCTTTCCTTTCATCTGCACCCATTGTCGTATTATTTCGTCTTTTGTGCCTATGAAGCTCTCGAAGATAGGAGAGCCGGCTCTTAGTTCGAAGAGGACACAGCCGACAGACCACAGCTCCGAGTATCGATCGTACACGCTGTCGAACATTGTTTCTGGTGCTTGGTACATCAAGGGTACACCAATGTCCTCAGGCCGCATGGAGGACTCGAGAGGAAAGCTGACTCCGAGGTCGATGAGGAATATGTCATGCGCCAGGTATTGTGCTGCTGGTACATTTGCACCCTGAACAACGTAAGTAGGAGCTGATGAGCCAGGACTGTAACCGTCGCTCGCTTTCAATTCTTCTTTGCGGGGAGATCCGAATCGCTCAAAGATCTCGTCTTCCGTCCAAGAATCTATTGACTTCAACTTTAGCAAGATGTTAGGTACGGTGAGGTCTACGCAATCATTAGTGATAGAGCATGTGACACAAAGGGCATGACTCTCCTCCGTGACCTATTCCGTTCTCATGTAGAAAGTCGACAGCCTGTGCGAATTGTCTGGCAATGCTTCGAGTGAGTGCAGCCTGTAGTCTAGCAGCTTGGTGCATTTCCCTGGCTTCGTACAAGCTGGGCAAGGTAGGGCCTGCTACTTCCGAGACGAGGCAATGATGTTGTCCATTTGGACCGTCGATCTCGAAGTGATCTAACAGGCTACGAACATGTGCTCGTCCGGGATGGTCTGACTGAATGCTCGATAGCAGCTGTAGCGACTTCAGCTCGCTACAATTCCCTGTCTCACTGGCTTTGATGATCTTCAATGCAACGTTGCGAGTTGAAACTCTGTCGTGCGCGAGCCATGTCGTAGAATACCCTCCTGCGCCTAGTTTGTGCAGAACTTTGTACCTCTCATCATATATGTCGCCGAGATGTACGGGATGGAAACCGCCAGGTTGGTAGTCTTCAATTTCTTCGACAGGCTCGATGCTGAGAGGAAGATATGCTGGCATGGTTTGACAAAGATTCTGACGGGTCTATTGCAGGTGTGAGAGGTTGCCATTCATTTTTGCAGTCTGCTCATATATCGTCGAATGTGGTTCCAGGAGGCAGCAGCAAGGGAGCCTGTGGGAGCTTTAAACGCCGCCAGGACCGATGTAACCCCATTTGGATTAGCGCATGTGCTACCTTATCACAGTGCATGATGCTGCGGCGCAGGACTTCGCAGCCGCTTCGTAGCCTTTCATCAATATGCTGATGAAACATGAAGGCAACGTAACGCACTGCGCCCCGAAATAGACTCCACGTCTCTCGCTCAGGCCAGAGCAAAACATCCGCTTGTAGGCGGCTAGGCGTGCCTACCCACAGCAGGCGAAGCGTCCGTCTACCGTAATGGCGCTTTGATGCTGGCTCATAAGGCTCGCAGGCAAGATGGTAAGGAGTTCTGACACCAATCGAACCGGCCTTGCTGTGCCGCATGCACCACGGCGGCTGCACTCGGGCGGCAAAACCAAGCACCATTAAAAGGCATAAGTTCGTCCAGTCTTTTGTCGATCGATGCACATATTGAACAGAGTGAGGCATTTTACTTGCGTCCGTGATTGTCAGTTCTTCTCGGCACAATCACAACAACCATGACTCTGGTCATCTGGCGCTGCTCGAAGCCCAATGCAAAGAAAATACTAGGCCTGCGCGAGATTTACGAGAAGATTGCCGCCAAATCAGCTAAGAAGATCGGTCGGACGATTGCTGAGATCCGGTATGCGCCAGGTATCGTCCGATGGATGGTATAGCTCTGACTTGACCGACAACCAGATCTCCGTCTCATCCGACAACCAAAAAGAACGACCAATGGGTCAAGATACAGTCGCATCTCACAATGCTCTGGTTTTACAGTGAGCAGAACTGATCAGATGGCAATGCGGCGAGTGGCTAAATCAAACCAGAATCATCAAATAGCAACTCCAGCTCAGAAGGCGCTGCATCCATCCGAAGCGCTAAACAGGGCCATGTATTCGTGGATAGTGACAATCCAACGAGGATGTTGAGCTCTTCTGAGATCAACCAAATAAGCAAGGACGTGGACAGTAACGCGGATAACGTGGGCCAGAATCCGCACAAATTCCCGTAGTAAGCATCAGAGCCGTTACTGGAGAAGCTGTATCAATGCTAATATCAGCACAGTACGCTGGCAGAATCAGAGAAGAATAGACTTACCTTCAAGGCGAATCAGGGGACGGCGAACATCGATTGTAGCACGCTCTAAGCAGCTAGACTGTGACAGCGCGACGGATGGAACCTGTTGGCCACCAATCAGATTATTGTGTTTGTGGCGCGAATGAAGTTTAGTTGAAGTCCTCTACGAAGTATTCAGCATCGGTGCAAGTTACATCCCGTGTGATGCCGCTCGGACACTCAATACAATGACTTGCATTTCCCTTTCATTGGCGCCGGATCCTTAGTGATATTTCTCTCGACGTTGACCTTGATGCGCTAGACAATAGACTCACGTTGAGGGACGGAGATCGTGAGGGTGATTGATTTTTAGATCTCAAATCGATCATTCTGCTGGCCCAGAGCGGCAGTACAGCAAGCATCGCATCTTGAATCGAGCTGGGCGCCATATCAAGACGCTGATAGAAGCCAAGATCGCGCCCTTGCTAGATTTAGAGGTATCTCGTCATGATCTTCTTGACTTGTGCAAGAGGCAAAGCTTCCACTCTATGCCCATCCAGCCCAACCATCGTCTCTGCTTGGCACAGCACATTGTAAATAGCCTCTTCAGTAGCATCAGCAGTCGCCTCGAACAGCCCGTTGATAGTCATATCATCTAGAACATCAACTGAGAATGGCCTTGGCTTGAAAGCAGTAGTGACATTCTCCACGCCAGGTAGGTTCTCATTTGCGGTAGAGAATGCTAGGAAGATATCGCCAGAGAGGTTGTGACCGTATCCGCCGACTCGCGAGAGGCCTGAAGAAGCTCTTTTCGCAAGACGTTGCAGTTGTGTTGGATGCAGTGGTGCGTCTGTCGCAACGATTATGATGATTGAGCCGTCCTGCTTGATACGCTCTTCTTCCAGATCTTGTTGTTCTTGGAGCAGACGACCTACGGGCACACCTCCGATACGAAGATCTCTGGCTCGACCATAGTTCGCTTGGACAAGGACTCCAATCGTATAGTCCTTGCTTTTCTCGCTGTTCGGCTCCATTCCGGGGACTATGCGGCTGCTGGAGCCATTGCCACCTTTGTAACCGTGGCAGATCATTGCTGTGCCTCGACCCTTGTTTCCCTCCGGCACCGGATCAGAAGAAGCATTCTCAATTCCTCTTACGATATGCTCGGGCTTGACAGCAAACTGACTGAGATCGTTCAGATATCCGTCGTATGTCTCGGCGACAACAGGCAAGGTGAAAGAGGCAACTCTCCCGTTCTCGTCCTGCGAGATCTTGACGCAGTACTCGCATACGCCCTGGTGAGCAGCTCCGATCGCAAACGTATTTGTGATGATTATGGGGGTCTGTAAAAGTCCACTCTCTTCAATCCAGTGGCTTCCAGTCATCTCTCCAGCTCCATTGAAGCGGAAAATACCAGCAAAGCAAGCGTGCTTAATGAAGTCTTTCCGAGGCAGGATAGTTGTAACGCCAGTGTTTACGGCACCTTTACTTCCTGAGGCTGGGATGTGAATTGATTCAGCGTTGACAAGAACTCCAAGGACATCTGTAATGCTATTCTTTGGTCCAGGCTGGTAGTTGCCCAGATGCAGCTGAGGCAGCACCTCGCGTACACGACCTCGTTTCTCGGCAGTAGACTGAATCATTGTAGTGATGTAATGTCGAGAGTGTAGGGACTCAAATTTCGTCGCAACGAGTTGTCAATGGCTTCTTATAGTCTGTCCATCAGAGACAAAAGGTCTCAGGTCTGCACGCCTTAAAGGTCGGTGTTCGGCATTCGCAAAGACTGGTGCCTTCGCTATGCACATGCAAGTGTCGCGTCCCTGATCGACGGGGTATGTAGCTAGGAAGTTAGAGCATTGCTCGTCAGTAGTTGTACAGCAAAGTCTGTCATCTGCCAGACTCCAGGGCCACCAGATGGAGTAATTCTGGTGTCTCAGACGGCGAACGGTTTGTAATCAAAACAGAAGAGCTGCTTTTGAAAAGAGTGAATGGAGGACAATCGAATGCTCAGCTAGATCCATGGCGCCTACCAGCTGGCCGCGGCGAAAGCTTCTGTTCTTGCGACAACAGCTTGACGGACTGCGCGAAGCCGATGGCGTGGGAGTCTGTCAAAAAGTACATCGACCTTGGACGCAGAACATGCGTGATCTGCTGGACTCACTGCAAACGTGTCTTGAACAGCATGGGGAGTTTGGTGGAAATAAGGAGCAAGAAGAAGCTTTTCGAGCCGATCTCACTAGTCTCATGTTCGAGGTGCATTCCCAAAGAGGAGTAGCTCAGACCATCGTCTCAAGATTCAGGCGCTCTGTCTCCAACTTGTCCCACATCTCTTTCCTTCTTCATCCTGCTACGTGATTAGCAAACACACCGATGCCATCCGTCCTCGGTCCATGATAATTCTGACTTCCCAATTCCTCAATGCGTCCTATGGGAGTCGATACCATCTTCAATCATCTCGTAAAGCACATCCCGGAGCGGCACCTTCTTCGTCCACTCCGGCTCCCAGCCCATCGCCGTGAGCTTGTCTGGCCGCGCAAAGCCATTACTGCCCAGCAGCGACCACCCATCTGGACTCAAAGTCAGTCTCCAGTTTGCTGCATGATCAAGGTGCCACTCACAATCCCCAAGCGGCTCGGTTATCTCCTTTGGAAAGGCCTTAGATCCAGGCTCCTTCACTTCTCCCCGCTTGAACAAAATCTCTCCAAGAACATCATTGATCTCCTTCCAAGTCATGTTCGGTTCTTTCGTCGTCGCAAAAACTACAAATCGTAATCAGCAAATCAGTCATGCTCATTATCTTCAGTACGACTCACACAACCCATCCTCGCCACCTTTAACTTTCTCTTCCAAAGCAGCACCCAAAAGCATCATCACCGCATGAGCCACATCTCTCACATGAATAGCATACTGCGTAACCTCTCCAGGCCCCCAAGTCCCAGCATGTCCAGCAGCTCTCGCAAACTCCGTAAAGATGGGAACCCACATCCCAGATCTCTTCCTAGTTTTCCCAAATCCATAAATCAGACTCGGAAAAACAACAATGGTCCTGATAGGTTTCTCCTGCCTAACTCCAGCTTCAAAAATCGCCTTATCGGTCGGCAGATGAGTATTCTCAGGAGGACAGTCATAAAGACAGAGATTGAGATCCGTCCATTCTTTGATGGACTCTCGTGGGATGGGTTCGCCTCGAGCATTGTCGGCTATGATACCGCAGCCTGACATGTGCAGATAAATTGGCAGATCTTTCGGATTCTTGGCTGAACGCCTTGTGAGGCCTTCCAGGACTGCGGAAACAGAAGGTTCATGGTCAGAATGCGCGACGTGGATCACGATGTCTACTTTTTCTGCTGTGTCGGAGACCAGTTTTCGGTCTTCGAGATTTCCTTCCAAAATTTCGACATCTGGATGTAGGGAGCGGAGTTCTTGAGTTCTTTCTGGTGTTACGTTTCGGAGGAGAGCGATTAGGCGGTGCTCTGGATATTTCTGGTACAAGAGTTCGGTGACATAACTGCCGACGAAGCCCGTTGCGCCAAGGAGGAAGATCGTTTTGGAAGACATTGTGATAAGGTGAAGTGGAAGCATTCGATTGATGACTTGCTCGCCATGCTTTTCATACCCCATCTGCTGTACCTAAGTCTTCGGTGGGTCAAGCTGGTGGATGCTCGCTAATACGCTGTTTAGCTTACACTGCGTAATAGATCCCGGTCATCATCCTGAACGACCATCTTCAAGATGAGGGAGTACGTTATCATGAGGCAGATATTGAACACTGATTTTCGTCCCCACGAGAGTCGAAGCAGGCATTTTACGACATCTGAACCACCTAGAAGAAATCTGGTTGATAGGTGATAGAGCCCTGCAACTTCGTCTTCGTCTGGCCAATCTTCGGCATCGTCTACACCCCTGGAAACAGCACACCAACTCTTCCTACCCGAGCATCGGCGGCGTCGTCTTTCTATCCTGCATCACCTCCTTCCATTGCGGTAGACTCATAGCCATATCGGCATATATCGCCACCGAGTCTGGGACAAGATTGTCACGACCTACGTCCTGCAGTCTTGCTACAAAAGTAATGAAATGCGAATCAAAAGCTGTGGGTTCTGCTGTGCCGAATATCCATGAACTCTTCGACGTCTTCAACTTTTCTTCGACTTCGGTCATAAATTCTTGAGTCTGGAGAATCGTCTGTGAGACGCTGGATTCTGTCAAGGCCGAGATCTTGTCGCCTTGAATTCTAAAGGAGCTCGCTCGTCAGTGGATTTCGCAGCGACTAGCATGATTTTGGAAACGTACCGATTAATCTTATGTTGTATAGCTTTCCGATACCGTTCACTGATATCATCGCTTTGTAGTCTCTCTTGCAGCAGAGCTAGGTTTGCCTCATGTCATTTTGAGCCAGGACCTCCCTTCATTGTAGAGAACGTGAGTGCGAAGAAACTGATCTGATGCAGTTTTACAAGCAAACGCTTGAGTTCATCCTCGCAGTGTTTGGGGATCATCGAAGGATAACTCTCGGCGAGCTTGTATGTGACATCCACGCTTTCCGGGATAGAGCCGTCTGCAGTCACAAGGTCGGGAACTTCACCATTTGCGTTAACATCGCAGAGAAAATGTTCGGAGAGTTGCTCGAGAGCTAGACTGATGTCGATGACTCTTTCATCGAATTGAATAGCTTTCTGCTGATCGGAGGGCTTGCGACGATTTGCGAAGGCGTAGCGGACCTGAATAGAACAGATTGAGTAGGGGTAGTGGTAAAGGATGTATGTTGCATGTCCTTGGCTAGACATTTTTCCGGGGGTATTACTGCTAGAAAGGCTTGTTCGAAGACGTTTAAACTATGTCCAACAGGAGGGAATAAGTGGTATCTTATGAGTTTCCAGGTGATGTGGTGTCTGGACGATCGTTGCCGTGGAAAGGAGTAAAGTCGCAAACCTTTCCATAAGGAATCGCTGCCTCGGTTTCGGTCTTCCTCCGTGGTCAGGTTCGTCCGTCGCTTGACATTTTATGTTGCCACTGGAACTTCGTGTTGATCGCTACTCCGGTGGACTCTTCACTCATGGAACCTCATGTTCAATGCCGCTCACTGATGTCCTCACTCTGCAGCGTCGCTTAAATGAGAGCCAGGTTCGCTTCCTGAACTTTCGAGCCCGAACCTTTCTTCATCGGAGAGAAAAGCTAACCTGATGCACGCGCTTCACTTGATCCTCGCCATGTCGCGGAACCATTGAAGGACAGCTCTGAGTCCATTCCAGGTTCTCTAGACGATTGCTCCTGACTAAGCACGAATTAGCTTGAGCAACAGTCTTGTCATGACCTTACCCTGGACCGCGTTTTGCATTCAAGGCTCGTCCAGGACGAGCGTGTGACTGTTGACGGAAAGGCGTGAGAGGCATCAGTGGCACCTCTGTTGTGTTCATGAACAATTCCCAATTCTCTATGAGAAATCAACCCAATGCAACCTAGTCTTCCCACTCTTCATTGAGCTCGTCAATCAATCTGTTTTCGGCATCGCTACTGTCTCCTCGAGCACGACCTCGGCCGTTCATATTTCCGTACCCATTGTTGACTCTACTGTAGCCTCTTCTCGAGGGCATGAATCGCGCGCAAGAAGAAGTCAAAATGATGAAGAGATCCTGGAGAAAGCGTCAGCGTTATCACCGAATGTCAATGCAAGCGCAATGTTCTCACCTTGAAGAAACCAAATATGCTCGCCCACATGTTATAGTTCGGCACCTGTTGCCAGCCTCTCTGCTGCAGTACCGCACGATTATACACGCAACCTCCCACAAAGTATACGATGATCGCAATCGTTGCGATCACGCCAAACACACCCGAAGGATTCAGCGAACCGCTCTTAGTCGTATTCGCTGTCGCGCAGGCTGCATTCGATCGTCCTTCGAAGAAATACGTGCATTCATCCATCGTTCCGACAAAGCTCAGCTGGAGTGTAGGTGCAAGTGGATCTTTGTCGCATAGCATACTGATCACAGTGCTCTTCGTCCGTCCCGAAGACTTCTTCGAGTCTTTCTTATCATCGTCGTCCTCTTTTTTCTTGTCATCTTTCTCCTTCTTCTGCTTGTCGTCGTCGTCATCAATGATCTCTCGTGCCATGAGATCTTCCACCAAATGCGATCTCTTACTACCCGCGGAATCGCAAGGTGAACCGTCAGTGTAATTCAAGACTAACTTCCTCCCTCTCATGACCAATGCGGAGTTCTGCTGCCTGCACACTCCTGTCAGCTAACCGCCCATTCCCATCCCTCTCTCATCGCAAACAGCACTCACCCCATTGAATACACCTTCCCACCCTGCTTATAGTACGCACTCACATTCCTCCACAAATTCTTCTCAATGCCCACAACATCCTCCACCGGCTCAACAACTGGCCCGCAGAAGTTGATCGTGAAGTTATATCCTACATCATAACCCGTGGCATTCCAACTGTAGTCGCGCGGATGTTTGGCTTTACTTTGCGCGGGATCTTGGATCTGGAGTCCGGTAAGATCAAAGAATGAGCCGGTGGTTGGAGACGTAATTGTGCATGGTTTGTTGTCTGGTTTCGTGGAGTCTTTGGATGATGACGCGGCGGCTGCTGTCGCTGCAGAGAGGTAGATGGCGAGGGAGTAGTAGAGGAGGGGATTCATGGCGGCGGCGGCGATATCGCGCAAGGTTATTGTTAAGTGAGTGCTATCGAAGGAGAGGCATTCTTTTGGAAAGTATGTGCGGGGTGTAAGATGCTACGCGAATGCTCCAGCTACGACGGAGCCCTAGATCTACTAAGTAGACAATAGCACTTCTAAGTCGCTCTTTCCTATTGTAACCCTTTACTTCGCACGATAATATTAACCTTAATAATAGCCGCGAAGCTTACCTAGACTCGCTATATCTTCGACCTTAGACTCGCTATACTTTCTACTAACTATATTATATTTTAAGAGCTACTTAAACGCTAGTATACTCTACTATAACTTTAAATAATTATAATAGTATTTAGCGCGTAGACATTCTTATAGTAGCTTTAAGCGCTACTAAGGCGACTATTAAGAAGACTAGCGAGATAGTTTTACTATATTTATAAGCTTATTTATAATATATTACTATAGACTTACGGCTAATTTCTATAGTTTTAAAACTCTCTACTACCTATAAACTACGAATACTTAAGACTTCTAGTACTATAGCGAGAAGATATAGTAAGATCTATTAGTTAAAATTAAGGATAAGATAATAAAGAAAGTAGCGTTAAATAGGCTCCGTAAGTATAAAGCTATTAGTATAATTATAAAGATATTTAAGGGTAAGGATAGCCTATCGCTATATTACTATTATACGAGGTTTAGTAATTCATATAAGTACTATATTAAGAATACTAAGGGTAAACTAATCTATACTTATTATAAGTATAAGAGTAAATTAGGTTATACTACTAGCGCTATAGAAGAAGACGAAGAAATAGATAAGGATATTAGTAAGTTAGTAGCGATACGGGCGCGAGTCGAATCTACGGAGGCTAAAAATATATCTCTCGAAGAGTAGATTAGATTACTAGAGGCTAAGTTAACTACTATCGATAATAAGGTAGTTTTACTTAAGTTATATTATTAATAGTAGTTTACGTAGCTTAAGAATAAGGCTATTATTAAGTCTAAGGATATATATACGCTATAGAAAGGATTATAGCCGGATAGCGATAGAGCTCTACTAGCTAAAGATATTTAAATAAATAAAATTATACTACGAGTATAGCGCGAGTCGCCGCGAGTCGATACCTACT
>JAASFE010006130.1:96645-113897 GCA_013365205.1 Pseudocercospora cruenta
AGAAAGTAGCATTGTCTACTTGGTATATCTAGGCCTCCCTAAGCTACCTAGGTTCGATGATGACCTGCAGCGTGCCTGAGAGGGTGTGGCTGCGTCCCGAGAGCTTAAACAACGTGGCACTTTGGCACTTTCGATCCTCCCTTTCTTTGCTTCTCTCTCCACCACCGTTATCAACCTTCACTGAACATAATTCGATGGTATCGCATTATTGCTATTTTGGCACAGTTACCCTGAAGTTGTGATTACTCTTCGATCGCAACAGATGAGCCCGGCCGAAGCACTTCCTTCATCGCCGAGAAATCTTTCATTCTCGGCTGCAATGCACCACGATAATCCAGAGCACGACCGAACGAGAATGCTCTCTCGATCGAGCTGCCACTGGCCGGGCTGAAAGAAGAATTCTCAACCAAAAGAAAGTCCCCATCAAGTAGCAGCCTCGGCAGCTTCTTCGCTCGTATTCCCCATTCTCATCTCTGCCAACATTTCGTTCACACTCTTCTTGCCAGGCTTAGATGCAGCGAGCTCCGTGTCCGGAAGCCTCTCAATCTTTGGAGCACCTAACACGACGGATTCCAGATCAGCAGAGCTCTCGACAAACGCCGTGTAAAGAAGACCCAGAGAGAAACGATGCCTGGCATTAGAGAACCTCAGGACGATCCGGGCTTCGAAATTGCTTACCGCGTTCCTGTTCCGTCGCTTCGTCCTTGCAGAGTTTCAGCACTGCCCAGCGCATGTTCAAGCTCTCGTTCCACTTGACAGGATCGCGCTGCTTCTGACGCACGTTGCCTCTGGAGTCAGTGAAGGACCACTTTTGCTCGAGCATTCGCACCAGCTCTGGTGACTTTGGCTCTAGGAATTGGACACGCTCAACCTGGTACCAGTCGTCGAACTCATAGACACGCGCGACTTGAGGACCACGACCCTGTTTGAAAACTGCGATCGGGGCAGAAGCGTTCTTTCCATCTTTTGCGTCGTCAACTGCTTCGGGCTCTGCTCCTCCTTCTGCGCTCTCCTTCTCGCAACTCGGAGCTGGCAAAAGATCGAGACTCGATTTTGTGAAGATGATATGATCGTTATCCCATCTTGGATTTGCACCGGTGAACAGTACGATGTAGCTCAATCGACCAGGAGTCGCGGCAGAATCGTTGAGAGTGCCTCTGAGCGCATGGGCGAATCTGCCTGGCTGCGCATCGTTGTCACTGTCGACTGGCCAGAAGTGGTGTCGGATGTCTTCCAACGACAGCAGATGATGATCTAGCTTCTCGCCGACAGTCGCGCTTGACTCGCTCTGCCGGCGACGTCCGGGCGGTACGTACTTGCTCATGTCGCCGAGCTTTTCTGTTGATGCATGGAACTCATATCGCTGTTTATGTACAAACAACAGCGAAGTCGGACCCACCTCTGACCAGAACACAGCTTTCAGAAAGTCCTGGCACTGTCACACAAACACTTCTCACAGATCGGAGTCCGATCTCTTCTTGTAAGGCAAGACAGCCCTATACAAGCGTCTCGACAAGCATTGCATAACATCACGAAATGGACTCTTCGGTAGTATTGGAACGAGCGAGGGAGCTACTTACAAAAGTCATAGCCTGAAATGCCTATCATGACCCGATAGGGCAAGGATCAAAATGCTAACAACATGCCACAGTCACCCATCAACCCTTGTTCAACATTTACCGAGCAATTCTTATGAACAATGCCACCACAAGAAGAAACCGCACTCATCATAGGAGCAGGCGTTCTCGGAGCCTCAACAGCTTACCACCTAGCCAAGACATATCAAGATGCCTCAAAAATCACAGTCATCGACCGTACTCCAGCGCCACCAGAACCAGCAGCAAGCACAGACATCAACAAGATCATCCGAGCCGACTATAGCAGTGCCTTCTACGCCGACCTCGCATACGAAGCAATGGAAGCATGGCAAGACTGGCCCGAGCTAAAAGAGTACTACCACCGAACAGGCTGGATCATGCTCGACGAAAACGACAGCGACCTAGCATCTCGAATCCGCCAAGTCTTTAAAGAAAGAGGCAATGACCCAACCAGCGACGTAGCACTCGAAGATTTACTAAAACACTGGAACGGTATCCTCAAAGGCACAAATACCTCGGGTTTCAAATCCGCGTATTTCAATCCCGAAGCTGGATGGTGTGATGCCGCAGCAGCTACAGCGAGTATCATGAACGCAGCTATCTCTCGAGGCGTGAAGTACATCGTTGGCGATATCGAATCTCTTGCCCACAAAGATAAATGTATCTCCGCCGTCCGCACAAAATCCGGACACGAGTACACAGCAGAAAAAATCATCTTAGCAACAGGAGCCTGGACATCTCATCTCCTCTCTCCAATCGAAGATCAACTTTCCATCCCGTTTCCAGACCGAATCGAACGACAAGTCACAGCCGCAGGCGTCGCAGTAGTCCACTACCGCATGTCCAATGCTCAGATGACTGAGCTCTCCGAAATGCCTGTTGTGGTTTATGGGGAGAGGGGAGAAGTTATACCTCCACCATCAAACAACAAGCTATTGAAATACACCAACGCGAATACATTCACCAACAACACAACCACCTCTTCCGGCCATACGATCTCCGTCCCACCCGAAGACATATCCCAACGCATCGTTCCCACAATCCTAAAACAAGAAATGCACACAAACATGACATCAAACATCATGACTCACTTCACCTCATCATCCGAACCTGCATATTGGAGAATATGTTGGGACTCCATAACTCCGACACAAGATTGGTTGTTGACTCGGTATCCTCATCCGCAATTACGAAACTTGTATATAGCGGCTGGAGGAAGTTTCCATTCTTATAAATTTCTCCCGATTTTGGGGAAGTATATGTGTAAAGTTTTGAATGGGGAGGGGAATGGGATGGAGAAGGATAGGGCTTGGGGTTGGAAATGGGAGGGAGAGAGGAGAGGGGGAGGGGCGCATGAGAGTACGTTGCCGAAGAGGGATTTGAGTGAGATTTGGGATGGTGGAGGAGGTGAGACGAAGTTGTAGATAAAGACTTTTCAATACTCGGGTCTGCTGGTTCGTTTTCGCTCCTTTCTACATACTATCGAAATTTGTATTGAGGAAATCTTCCATGAATGCCCATTCTTGGTTGTCAAAGACGTTCTGCCACGTCGTTGGATCTGCGAAGATATCGAACTCAGGCTGTAGCTGCTGCTCCTGCTGGAGATTCTGTATAGGATAGGGCATCTGTTGATCTGTAGTTGAAGAGGCAGGATCCAATGCTGATGTGCCCATCTGTGAGAAAAGAGCTTGTAGCAGCTTACTCGCTCGAACACCCGTACTGCTCTCCTCCCTCTTCTCATGACAAATTTGCTCCGCTTGCTTCAACAGATCAATCATAGTCCTCTTCTCCTCCGTGCTAATCGACGTGACGGGAGTCTTCCTGTCTTGACACAAAATGAGACAGAGAGTCGTCACGCCCATGAGAAAGTCGTGCCATGTGATAGAGCTCATTAGCCACCGATCGTTGTAGAATTGTCCTCCAGGCTTCCATTCTGGGTACATGTCAAGGAAGGACGTGACGATGGCTCGAGCCGCGTCAAAAGCTATGCGAATACTTGATTCGCGACCAGATGTAATGTGCTTGCGATGCAGTACGCAGCGACATTTTTCGTACATTAGCTCGATGCAGCGTCTCGTGACGATCAACATGATTGGATCTGCTATTGATCGTGAGACATTCTTCCAGCGGAGAACTTCCGGAAGAGACTCATAAGTTGCTCGCAGCTGTTCATCAAGAGTGACAAGCTCAGATTGCTGATCCATTTCATTCGTGCGCATTGAATGCTGCAAGATCTTTTCAAAGTCGCCCATGAGTTTGTGTTTAGAATTGTAGAACATGATCTTCGTTACCTCCGAGTCTGGTCTCGGCTGCGGTAGGGCTTTCATCTCTGGGTCTAGGTCGAAGTCGTGGTAGTTGCCTGGTATCCGGGTGTCCCAGCTGGTCCTACGATGCACACAGTTCGGCAGACCGAGTTGGAAGGAGTTCAGCAGATCGAGCTGGATGAGGACTGACCATGCTCGGCGTCGCATTTCGCCATCAAACGGCGTAATGTTCGGGAAATGATCTGGATCTCGATGGTAGCCCATGCAGAATGCAAGCTGAGCCAGTGTGCCCATCAGCATGCCTAGGCTTCGACACAAGTAAAGTCCTTCTACAAGCTTGACTTGAATGTAAGTAGTCAGAGCTTCGACTGCGAACCTCTGAGGTCTGTTATACCTTCCGATGGCCAGACAGTGCGCAGCTGCAAGACCGAACTCCGGAGGCTTGTCCTGCTCGGACGGTACGTATGGTCCGCTTCGCACAGACAGATGGAAGATCGAGAAGAGCAGAGATATCCAAAGAAGAGATGTACTGTACTGGTTCTGCCAAAAGGCTTCGTACTGCTTGTGGAAGTTGCCAACATGGATGAATGGCGATGCGATGCCTTCAGCTCGGAAGTAGATGGCTAGTCGCCGATCACACTCTGTTCTCGAAGGCAAGTAACGAGACAGAATCATGGGGAGAGGCAGAGCCGGTATGCTTCCGAAAAGCACGTCAGTGTCATAGTAGAGGTTTGCACAGCCGTATGATTGGAAGTCGATATCTTGCTCACCAATGACATTGCGAAGCTCAGCAATGTCCTCTAGCATGGCGGCGTGATGGGTTGGTCCGGTGTATATGGCAGTGCCATCATCGACATCGCTCCTTTCAGGACGTGTAGAGCCGTCTGATGGAGTGGTCTCCGGGCCTTGTGTGCTGACAAGGTCCTGAACCAGTTGTTCGAGGTGCTGGAGTCTGCTTTCAGCTCGTGAAGCGCGGCTGGTCTCTGCGATCTCCTTTCTTCCAGGCGTCCGATTGTATGTACAGCTTGCGGGATCTCCTCTCTTTGTGCAAGAGCTACATGGCAACTGTCTGTCACATCTGAGCTTCCTCGTTCGGCATTCAACGCAAGTCAGAGATTCCCGATTTCGCGTGATCGGCTTGCTGTATTTCTTCCTGACACCACCAGTTGGAGAAGGCATATTGTCTTTATGCAGCGGCAGTATTACATCTTATCATATCCTCGTGATTGAACTAGTTGAAGCTGTGTATTGGAGTTCTCGTTGAGGTGCTGGGTTCAGTGCACTGTTTCAGAGATGACGAGCTGAGGTTGTTGTGTGGAATGTCTCCGAGCGGGTCCTTCGCAAGCTTCAGGATTCCCAAAGCAGCCACGCCATAATAAAGTGGGCAGGATCGAAAGCATTGTTCATGACACAGATCGTATACTTGTACATCTTCTTCTCATACATCGTGACTATTTAGACTCATCTATCGACCCATGATCCTTGCATTTACAGTCATCTACAACTTTTGCCGTTTCCTTGGGTTGTCGCTATGGAAGTAGTCCATCAGCCTGCGCTCAAACGCAGCTGCGATTTCGAAGAAGTCCACTCACTACGCAAGCAGGTACTTGGCGGCGTGCTCTACATGGTCGTCCGCGAATGTAGAGATGAAGAAGTAGCTGTGGTCATAGCCGTCGCGGTAGTTGACGGTCAGCTTCTTGCCTGCACTCTTCGCTGCCTTCTCCAGGTTCTCTGGCAATAATTGGCCTTGCTTGTAGAAGTTGTCGCCAGTGCCGACATCAATGTAGATGTCTGTGTCGTTCGGATACTTTGCAATGAGCTCAGTCGCATCATGCTCCGCCCATTTCGACTTGTCACTGTCACCGAAGTAGCCACCGAAGGCCTTCTCTCCCCACGGACACTTCGATGGGTTCGAGATTGGTGCAAACGCAGAGACCGACTTGTACTTTCCTGGGTTCTTCAGGAAAAGTGTGAGTGCTCCGTGACCTCCCATACTGTGGCCAAAGATCGAGACTCTGTTGCCATCAAGCTCCTTGAAGTGGTTGAAGAGAGCCTCTGGCAGCTCCTTTGTGATGTAGCTGTACATCCTGTAGCCTTTCGAGTATGGCTCCTTTGTGGCGTCTACGTAGAAGCCTGCACCTGAGCCGAAGTCGTAGGCATCATCCTCGCCTGCAATTCCCAACCCTCGCGGGCTTGTGTCCGGGTATACTACTGCAATGCCCTTTTGTGAAGCCTTGTTCTGGAAGAATCCCTTCTCTGCGCCATTGTCACCAGTACATGTCAAGCCTGCGAGGTAGAAGAGGGCGGGTGCTGGTTTCGAAGAGCTCGCGGTAGGTGGGAGGTAGAGGTTGAGCTTCATGTCACAGCCAAGCACTTGTGACTGTCAAGAAGATTCAGTTAGTAAATGTCTCAACCAGTCGTCCAATGCTGTGGTATACCTTGTGTTGAAGCTTGAGCAGCTTGCCGCCGAAGCTGTTGATGGCTGATTGCGTTTCGAACGCCATTTTGCTGTAGTGTTGAAGAGTGAAGTGGGCAGAAGGGATAAAATTTTTGCGACGGAAAGAGGAAGAGACTTGTTTGAATATCAGTTGCATACAAGTGTTCTGCTAGGAATTCTGCGACTGAATGGTCAGTAGTGAGGGATGATTCGTGGTGGGGAACTTTTGTGACGTCCCTGGTTCGCATGGAGGGAAGGTACATCGAGAAAAGGCAATAGTTCCCGAGCACGCTACATGAACCAGAACTCTTCTGCTCAAGAATCAAGTCACACGAATGCTGTATTATTCGTTCCGTATATCGTCTCCAGCTTTGCTATGATCACAATCTTGCTTGGAGAGTGCCTCAAGCTGTACTGGACGATATTCCTCAGAGACCTCTCAATACCAGGCCGCTGCTAATCGGAAAATCGCGGAGTGCTTCAAGACTTTCTGTCTTGGTGGTCATGTATCGTGACGAGGTCAAATGCAGGGTTTCCGGAAAAGCATGGAGCTGGCTCCGCCCAAGAGCCGCTTGGGAGCCTTTTCTGGCGGCTGAAGATACCGTAGCGCATTTTGATGGTCGTACCAGCAGCATTGAGGTTCGTTGGTGGCTTTCTGAGAAGCACCTGCCAAATGTCCCTGGCAATTTGAACAATCTTCTAAAGCAGCTCTTCGCAGGTCCAGTCTTCGTAGTAACCATCTGGAAGATACCGCCTCACTACCAGCGGGATCTTCTTTTCGCGGAGCTCCTTCAAAGCGATCTGGAGCGGATCGGTCTCCGATTCTACGTCGACCAGTACTGGCGCACCAAGACTGTGAAAGCAGGTTAGTATGCTCCGCTCGAGCCACTACCTCCTACCCATCATACCTGATCTGCAATGCTCGTGTTCCCAGTACTCTTGCACGCTCGTATTTGGTCATGTACGGCGTTGTGGTCCTCTTCTCGTTGGCGATCTTTTTGCTCTTCACACTTTTGACTGTATTGGCACCTGGTTGCTCACCAGAGGGCACTATGTTGTTCGCGTTCGCATCGGCATAGTCGGTGCTGTTCAATTGCTGCTCCTGCGGTTGGCCATCCTCGCCTGCTACCAGTCAGAAATGCTTCAGAGAAAATGATGCGCGCCGCGACCCAGTCTGCAGGCTGTGTCATATCACGGCGAGCGCATACCATTGTCCCAGTTCTCCTCATACTCTTGCTCTTCGATCAAGTTATCCTCGACATCTCTGTAGACCTATCAGTCTCCTGCGACCGCATTCCAGCTTTGAAAGCGCATACTCGAGGTTGCCATATTCGACCATCTCATCTTCGCCGCCCTCGTACTCCATCTTGCCTGCTGCTGCGTAGGGGGTTTAGTCGAAGTGAGGTTGGTTCGGGTGTAACGGATGGCCGTGTGCGAGGTGTTGGTCGTTGGTAGAGTGCGCTTTTGTTGCTTGCGATCAAAGAAAGAACGGCAAGACAAGGATCGCGTTTTCGATGCAGGGATCTTCAATCGCGGCCCAGCCCTACCGACCTCCACAAAACTCTAAATTTATCTTTGAAATCGCCGACTGAGATCTTGCTTACATTCTCTACATGCACACCACTACTGCTTGACAGCGACAATGGCGCACAGTCCAGCAAAGCGGAAGCGTGGTGCTCCTATCAGTACTCCGCTGGGCGAGCTGCATGTAGACATTTCGCCCCGCAAGAAGCGAGTACGATACGACGACGATATCGACGACGCTCCGTCCTTTGCCGCATCCGATTATTCTTCCTTTGCAGAGAGCGACACAGCTGCCACTGCCACGATTGCCGACACCGAAACTCCTCTGACCGAAGCATCGAGTGCGCGCAGCAAGAGTCAGCCACGTGCGAAGCGGTACCAATGCTCGTTTGAGGGCTGCACCAAGGCTTTCGATCGACCCGTTCGTCTCCAGGCTCACATCAACACCCACACTGGCGAGAGGCCCTACGCATGTACTGAAGACGGCTGCGACAAGAGCTTTTACAAGATAGAACACCTCAACCGACATATTAAGGACAGGCATGGCTCAAGCACTTTTGTCTGCGAGTACGAAGTCTACAATGATCAGACCCAATCACGCGCTCCATGTGGCCTTACATTTCCTTCTGCTACGAAGCTGAAGCGTCATATTGCAAGGCATCAGGGAAAAGAGGAAACCACGTGTAGCTGGGAAGGATGTGGAAAGGTGTTTCGCAAGCAGGAGACCCTTCAACGCCATATCAAGAAAGATCATTTAGGAGAAGAGTCGTATCTATGCAAGCGCGAATTGCCGGACGGAGAGATTTGTGGTCAGGCATTTGCGACTCCTGGTCAGCTACGTGGACACGAGGCACGAGTTCATGAAGCACCGAAATATTGGTGTGAGATTTGTACAATGGCAGGACAGCCGCCAATCGAGCAGCTTATGCCCATCGGCAACGAGCTTGACGTTGATTTCCTGCCGACAGAAGAAGATCTCCTACGTCAAGATCTCGACCAGGATATGTTCGACTCTCTCACGCTGAACGAACCTACTCCAGCCCAGACACCTATTGCCCACATCGTCAGCTTTCCGACCTATCACGATCTGCAGCGCCACAACACCCTGGTCCATCCACCCACCTGCACGCAGTGTGGCAAGAAATGCAGGAGTGCTAAGGACCTTTCTGCACACATGGATATTGTGCATTCGGGAGATCCGGAAGTCGCAGCAGCAGCTAAACCACCAAAAAAACACGTATGCCCATATGACGGCTGCATCCGATCTTCACTGGACTTTGGCTTCACGAAGAAGGGTAACGTCGATCAGCACATCAAGAGTGCGCACACGAAGGAAAAAAAATTCGTCTGCGGCGAATTCGACCTGAGCAAATGCAATAAGGTTGAGGGCTGGAATGGCATCGGCTGCGGTCTGGCTGTCGTCACGAAGCAAGGACTGATCGGTCACGTCAGAACCCAGCACATGGGCTTGAAGCCAACAAACTTGAAGACCAAAGGAGGCAAGAAGGATCCGAAGAAGACCGCACCAAAGACCGACGAGGACGAAAACGATGTAGAGATGGACGACGTTCCACCTGCAATCGAGTACGACAAGACTCTCTCCCTGATCACAGGCTACGGCTACGAACAACAGCGCCCTTTTGCCTGCCTTCTCGCACCATCTCGCGGCTGTCAAGTGCGCTTCACCAAGGAACATGAGCTTGGCTATCATATGGAGATGACCCATGGCTGGCATGTCGACGATATTGAGGAAGCGCTCAATGATCCGGATATTCATGCCGAAGACACGGATGTCGCTGATCAGATTCTGAAGAGAAGACTGGAGAATGAGATGCAGGCTGGCTTTGTGGATCCAAACCTTCAGCGGCCGATGCAGGCATAGATTGCCAAAAATTGATGAATGGAGTGTAATTGAAGGCGGTAATTGTGGTTTTGCTTTGAGATGAAGAAACTGGGTGTACAGCACAGCATGGCATGAGATATTGAACAGCGAGCGTGGTTTTTTGTTTTTGTTTTTCTGTTCGAGATACCCATATTGCAGGCATTACTTAGCATAGAATTGCACAATGAATGATGTGTAGGAAGTTAGTAAAGCGAAGTTGATACCTTTCCTTCCCAGATCTGTATCTGATTAGACGCAGGTGATTTTACAATTAGTGGTTTGTAGTGATTTGTGGCATCGAATGAGTACTTGGACAAGGTACCTTCAAGCGTCGAGGAGACCGTAGCATAGGACTGGAGAAGGTTGTCTCATTCCCTCGTACTTTACACACTATACATATTGATATTTCTGGTGGCGTCGTCGTTAATGATCATGTGCTTCTCCTAGCGCCAGCGCCTAATCCGAGCGCCGCCGCAGACTGTACAAACTGGATATCATTTCAATGCTTCTCCTCCGTGCGGCCTCTCCTTCAAGATCATGCAATCTAGTGCTGAGACCACTCGATTGTGTTCAAATCCACACCTTCCTGCACCAGCTCCCAGAGAGGACTCAGTTCTCGGAGGAATGTGACTCTGTTCTTCACAGCGTCAAGAACGTAATCGATTTCTGCGTCGGTGGTGAATCGTCCAATACCGAATCTGATAGAGCTGTGGGCAGATTCGTCGGAGTTACCTAATGCTCGGAGCACGTATGAGGGTTCCAGGGAGGCTGATGTACATGCGGAGCCAGAGCTTAGGGCGATGTCTTTCAGTGCCATGAGTAGGGATTCACCTTCTACGTAGGCGAAGGAGACGTTGACACAGCCTGGGTAGTGTCGACTTGGGTCACCGTTGAGTGATGTGTGTTCCATGGCAAGGAGGCCATCGGTGAGCTTCTTCGAAAGAGCGCCGATGCGTTTGCTGTCGTACTGCGAAGTTGTTAGCAGAAGCTCTGTACGATGATATTGATGGTTTAAAGCAAGTGCGAAACAAGAAGATCATAACCCCTGCAACGTTCAGCAAGCCATGCGCCGGTCAAAGCGCGCTCAGAAAGCCATGCATGTTTAAAGCGAATAATCATTTCAATGCGCCAAAAGCAATTTCGTGGAAGATTAGGTTGCTTGACACTTACCTCCATCTCTTCTTTGCATACTCTAGCAGCTTCGCCCATGCCGATGATGAGCGGAGGTGCTAGAGTGCCGGATCGAAGTCCTCTTTCCTGCCCACCACCGGAGATGATAGGGTCAATTCTGACGCGTGGCCGTCTTCGCACGTAACATGCACCGATACCCTTTGGTCCGTAGATCTTGTGGCCAGAGATAGACATAAGGTCAACGTTCATCTTGTTAACGTCGAGAGGGATCTTTCCAACAGCTTGTGCTGCGTCGGTGTGGAAGTAAATCTTCTTGCTTCTGCAAAGCTTGCCAATCTCCTCGATAGGCTGCACCACACCAATCTCGTTGTTCACAGTCATGATGGATACGAGGCAAGTCTCGGGTCTGATTGACTTCTCCAACTCTTCCATGCTAACCAGACCATTCGACTGCACGGGCAGATATGTAACATCAAATCCCTCGTCCTGCAAATGTCGACAACTATCGAGCACGCACTTGTGCTCGGTTTGTGCTGTGATGATGTGATTCTTCTTGCCACCCTTCTTGAAGAAACGTGCAACGCCCTTCACGCTCATATTGTTACTCTCCGTAGCACCACTCGTAAAGATAATCTCTTTCGGGTCGGCACCGATCAAATCTGCAATGTGTTTTCGAGCGTCCTCCACCGCCTTATCTGTTTCCCATCCGTACGCATGTGTCCGCGAATGTGGGTTGCCGTATAAGCCAGTGAAGAAAGGAAGCATAGCATCTAACACTCTTGGATCTGTGGGTGTCGTCGCCTGTGCGTCAAGATATATGGGTCGAGTTCCTTGGTCCATGACAGTGGCCTGCTTTAGTATTCCAGCAGAAGGACTCATCGCTGCATCGCCAGGCATTCCAGTTTGTGGTAGAGTGGCATCCTTCGGCCTGATGCCTGTCTCTGCTAAGAATGCCTTCTGGTCCTGCCGTATTGTCTGCTCAACATTGACGGTGGCGTTCTTTGGACTTGATTCGGATACATAATTTCTCCGCCCTCTCGATGCAATGCTTGCGCGGGGCGCTTGTGTGGCGAAGGTCTGTGTTGATGTCGAAAGGCGGCGACTACATTGCCGCAGTGCCTGACGGGCTGCATTAGGTGCGAGATGCGACATGGTGATGAGTGTTGATGGAGGTGTCGATGGGCAGAATTCATCTGGGAGCTTGATGCTAGAGGGTGAGGGTCTAGCTCGCTTACCTAAGGACTCCCGATTGCCGATTGCGGCATGCACTTCCGCAACCAATCAATCTCTCGGTGCTTGAAGCCCCGGGTTGAACGACTCTAGGGCATGAAACATCCACCATGGCTGTCACAAGGACGTGCTGAAGCTCATATCCTACGATGAGATATGGAAGCTCCAACATTGCGACCTTGTGTACAAAAAGTATCGATATTATTTTCGCTGTACCGCTATGCACGTCTTTGTGAATGCCAAAGCCCCACTCTCCGTGAGACGTGAGACGTCATGCAAGCCACCACGGCAAGAAAGGCAAGAAAGGCCTCCGAGCAACCACTGCATCGCCAAGGAAATGATATGGAGTCTTTCATGTGCGTGGCGTGACTACAGATTGATTACGCTGCTGCTTGTTGGCTCGCTGTCAAGACTCTGGCCCCATAATAAACTGTTCGCGAACAACTCCACATTCACCGCCGTCGCATCTGAACAAGTCGCAAACCGCAAACGGACCGACAGATCGTACAGCACTGCGCCGAGCTAACCGGCCAAGATCGCTGCTAAGCTAAGCCTCACGTCGTCACTTGCGCTGAATACCACCACCACGCTGCCAACATTGTTCTTCGACCTTGCTGCTGCTCTGCTGCCTGTCGCATACCTCCTACGCATTTACGAATCACTTCTACCCCGTAGCATAGCAGAAACACCGCCAAGATGAGTTGGAAAGGGTTTGTGAAGGGCGCTCAGCGGGTATGCGATTGCCTAGACATGTGTAAATGCGAGATGGACCAGGAAGAGCTGACCAGGTTGGCAGACGCCTCAAACGTTCAAGCAGCGCTTTAACATGGGCGATATCACCAAGGACGCTATATACATCGACGCAGAACGCCGATTTGCAGATCTGGAAAAGGAAACTAAGAAACTGCACGATGAGAGCAAGAAATATTTCGATTCGATCAATGGCATGCTCGACCACCAGATCGAGTTCTCGAAGGCATGCAAGGAGATATATCAGCCTATATCCGGACGAGCCAGTGACCCGGATTCATACGTGATAGACGGCAATCCCGAGGGCATTCGAGCCTGCGAAGAGTACGAGGTGATAGTGCAGGAATTGAAAGCAAGTTTGCAACCTGAGCTCGAGATGATTGAGACAAGAGTCGTCAAGCCTGCCGATGAACTGATGGAGGTCATCAAAGTGGTGCGAAAGACTACACAGAAGCGCGATCACAAGCAGTTGGATTATGATCGACATAAGAACAATCTGAAGAAGCTACAAGAGAAGAAGGACAAGTCTTTGAAGGATGAGAAGGCTCTATACAAAGCAGAAAACGATGTTGAAATGGCCACACAGGAGTACGAGTACTTCAACAGCCTGCTCAAGGAGGATCTCCCACAGCTCTTCAGACTGGAGCGCGAATTTATCGGACCACTTTTCCAGAGCTTTTACTACATGCAACTCAACGTCTTCTACACTCTACACGAGAAGATGCAAAACATCGACATCGGGTACTTCAACTTGACGCTCAACATCGAAGAAGCATTCGAAGCGAAACGCGGAGACATTCAGCAACAAGCGGAAGCACTTTCAATCGTCAAGTTCAAGACTACAGGAGGCCTCAAGAAGCCAGCTCTGAAATACCCCAATCGTCTAGCAATCGAAAATGGCCGAGCTAGTAGTACAAGCTCAGAACAACGGCGGCTTACGATGGGAGATGCATCAGCTTACGACAATCCACCTCCAGCATACGACGAAAAGACGAGCGATATCGGTCGATCGAACACGACCGGAAGCATGGCCGCTGCAGCAAAATCTAAACCCGCACCACCTCCGCCCAAGCCAAAGCCTGGCCGTCTGAGCGGCATGCCTGCCGCCGAACATGTGACTGCTCTATACGATTACGAAGCACAAGCAGAAGGAGACCTGTCGTTCTGGACCGGTGATCAAATTGAGATCGTGAGCAGAACAGATAATCAGAACGAATGGTGGCGGGGCAAAGCTCATGGGAAGGAGGGACAGTTTCCTGGTAAGAATCATGTCCTGCTTGAATGGTGACGAAACTTGCTAACGATGCTAACAGGCAATTACGTGCAATTGAACTCATAGCGTGGGTCAATGAAGCGTCTGGGATACCTGTGACAAAGATTTTCACATAAAACCAATGTCTAGCATTTTTGAACTGAACCCTGTTGATACCTAGATGAAATATCCACTGGTCGCAGCGAGCATTAATGTATATAGGCACGAAGAGAAGCACAGATGCACAACAAACACTGTTTGAAAGACTTCATTTCTACCTTATTCGACCATCACTCATCAACTCGTCATCATAATCTACCGAAACCTATCTGATATCGCATTGTATCTACTTCTGCTCCACAACCTCAGTCTTCTCGTCAGTCGGACCCTTAGTCACAACGTCAGCATCAACAGAATCCCCCCTCTCAAGATCCGGAACCTTCTCATCAACATTCGCTCTCGTCTCACCACCAATAACAGCATGTTCGAAATGACTTCCTCTCTTCTCCGGTCCTACGGCAGCAGTACATGCGATTCCCAAAGCTATGATTGCTGTGGCGACACCCATGACAGGACCATAAGCATGAACTCTATCACCTGATGGTGCAGTCAGGTATTTGGATTCTGCGATTGCGTTGACAATTTGCGCGGAGGGTGAGGAGATCATGTTGCCGAGTTGGTATGTGATGCCTGGGAATGAAGACCGGAAAGCTGGGGGTGAGAGTTCGTTCAGATGGATTGGGATTACGCCCCATGCACCTATGAAAAAAGTCAGCAAAAGAGGAGTCGTAGGTGAGGGATGGGGAATGTCTTACCTTGAACAAAAAACTGAATCATAAACCCACTCGCACTCAAGCCTCCCAAACTCGTCGGTAAAATCCAAGCAGGAATCAAACAAGCACTTATCAGCGCACTCACAACCATAGCTCTTCTCCTCCCTACCCATTGGGATAAGTATCCGATAATCGTTCCTCCAACACAAGCCCCAGTTTTCATCAAAATACTTGCGATACTTGCATCGCGGTTCCCCATTTCTTTTTGATCTTTCATGAACGTTGTGTAAGAATCCTGACTCGTGTGGGAGTAATAGTTGAACCATGTCATGAGGATGATGCAGTAAACACACATCCTCCATTCTTTCGCCAACATTTTTTTCGTTTCGGCCCAGAAAACTCCTGGGGCGGCGCCTTTGTGGCCGGCTTTTTTGCGCTCGACGAATTGTTTGGATTCTGGGAATGCGATTCTTAGAAGCCCTACTCCGATTGAAAGGCCCGCTGCGATCCAGAATACGGTTTTCCAAGATTCTACGCTTCCGCCGACTCCTAGGTTTGCGCATGCTGCGCATACGTAGCCGAAGGAGTAGCCTTGTTGGAGAATTCCGGACATGAGACCTCGGGCTTCTACGGGGCAGTTTTCGAGCGCCATGGCTATTGCGTTTCCGTAGACGCCGCCCATGAAGAGGCCGAAGAGGGAGCGCACGGCGAGGAATTGGCCGAAGGTTGTGCTGTAGATTGTGGCGATTTGGAGAATTCCGAGAATGATCATGTTGAGGACCTGGAGTGGAAGGTGAGTGGATGTTTTGAAGGGCTATGTAGGTGTTGTGAACGTACCATGGGCCATTTTCTGCCGAATTGATCACCTGCTAAACCGAAGACTGCGGCTCCGACAGAACGGAGTAGTAAGGTGAGAGTTATGGCGGTTGTGATGTTGGTGTTCGATGTGTCGTAGTACTTTGCTAGCTTTGTTGTTTGAATTGAGAGGGCATGGAAGTCAAATGCGTCCGCCGTCCAAGAGGCAAACCCAACGAGGAAGAAAATCCAGCCTTGGAGGGACAATGAGGCGAAGAGTGAGAAAGGGTTCCGGAGTGGTTTCGGGGTCTGCCATTCAGTCCTTGTCTCGCCATACTCGTTTGTGATTTCGACGCGTTGTTTCCATTTGAAAAGGTCGCCGGAGGATTGTTTGGCTGTTGCCCAGGTGCCTTTGGCGACTGGCTCAGCCAGTTCACCGGTGGAATTCATCTCGGAAGGAGGTTGTGGAAGTCAGTCAATGGGAGACCAGAAGCAACCTGACAAGAAGAGTTGAAGTTCTCAAGTCGTCCGTGCAAAGAAGTAAAGCAGCCGTTCCTGCTTGTGGTACTGTTTCCGCAACGAACGCAGGTGCTCTGCAACACCGTTACAGCGCGCCTTCCGCTTCTATATGTACGCGGTGCGACTACAGCCCACACACAACGTCTACCACTTATCAGCCATGTTACCTTGCATAATTTTTTGACAGTCTCGCATTTGCAAGCCAGGGTCGGCGATGTCATGGATATTCCTCTGCCGTCGCCCAGACCTTGGCTAACCAGCTCTCCTACCCTTTTTGGTCCGTACATCTGGAGCACTGTGCCTCACCTACATCCATCGTCCAAGACGGTAGATCCACGATACCAGGCGCAATACCAATCGGCATCTCACAAAACTTCAAGGGCCAACCCGGTGAATTCTCGCGCCATTCGATCTGCTTCTTTTGCCGCAAGACCACAAGCACCCTTGCCGTCTTCTGGTAGACAAAAGGACTTCTTCCCGATATGTTTTCTGCCCACGTGAGGTCAGGATTGCAAACGAGGTCTTGGAATGTTCTTGGAAGTCAGCCAAAGTGCCTTGGCGCATGGAAAGTACGGGGAAAGATTGGTTGGAATCCTTCCAGCTGGCAGGCCTTGAGAGACCGCCTCCGCACTTTGTAGCGAGGAAGCATCGCGTGGCACTTCGAAGAAAATGCTTGCCAGCAGCCGTGGTGTAGCTTGAGTACGTTACCTTGGAAGTCTTACTGCGGTCAAGCACCATTTGATGTTGTGAGACAAGGTAATGCGATGCCACGTTGTACAGAGTTTGGCTGAAAAGAAGTTGTCATGTCGTCCAAGCGGCTGAAAGAACGTGCATGGTCTTTCTGTGGGCCTTGTGGAGTTTCTCCAGCAACTCCAGATTGTCTTCACGCGGTCTTGGAATCCTCCTCCACGGGGTTCAATCAGCAAAACGTGCGAGAAAGTGGGTGCTGATCCACAAGCCATGCGAACATCACGAGAGAAACATTTTCGTTGGGCACACGCTGGTCTCTTGGCCTTGGGATGGTACCGGTGCTGCGACTGTTTGGTCTCGGTCGGGATGCCTCTTTCTGGTTGCCGGATTCATTTCCGCTGGTATCT
>JAASFE010006130.1:113952-167511 GCA_013365205.1 Pseudocercospora cruenta
GACAGCTGGCGTCAAGTATCCGCGTCTGGCTGTGTTTGCTGCGATGAAAGAGCATCTTGCAGAAGCCGATCTCTTCCGTCTGCCATCTAATATGCGAGAGGAGCCCACTGTCGAATCCACATTCACGAGATGGCAACGGGTGTGAACGGAGCAGTTTTTGGCATGAGTTGCCTACTGTGAACAACATCGCAGGTGATAGCAATGAACGAGTGCGTCTCAACAACTCTTCTCGGCTCGGACATGTTTCTGGAGTGCTGCCGGAGACAACGTCGAGTGCTCAGAGACCGGAATATGAAGACGTTGCTGCTACTCGCGCTTGGCGGCCTTGAGCTGCGCGGTCCGAAATGGTCACTCTTGTGGCCGGCAGGAATTGCTCGACATTTCTCTTCAAGCTCGAGGGCCATCGAAAGTGCATAGAATGGCCTGGTCAAGGGACGAATGCTCGTCGGCAGTATAGCTATCACCGTTCTAACTTCCTGAATACTGGAAAGGAGCGTTGCTGAGCCGGACATCATGATCGCACGTCTTTTGTACAGACACGATTTCCTAGCAGATCTGGACGCTCGACACTCAAGCATGTGATCGTGACAATTCCGGGTAAAACGCAGCTCCATGGCTCGAGAAATTGACCTTGCGGAATCCCGCAGAGTGTACAGATATAGGATCAGAGGGCCTGACCTGCACAATCTGAACAACACATCCATTGGCATCTCGGATCGCAGCATACAATTGATGTTTTGAATATGGTCAGTGAACCTGCGGATCTCATGCAGGATGGCTGTGCTGGCATTATACTGAATTATGCTTCATGAGGCGCAAACTCACGATCTATTGGCAGTCGTCTCGAAGCAATAAGCCGGCGTTCAAGACACAACAGCGTCGACAACACCGGGGACAGTCAGAACATCACTTGCTGGTTGGCATTCGGCAATGTCGACTGTTCCGGAGTAGACATTAATTTCGGTAGGTCCCATGCGGAACGAGAAACGAGTGCACTCGCAGCTCACGCTATAGTGAGTGTTCCAGCCACCCTTTCGAGAACATGCAGTCCTCGCCTGCCTACTACTTGGGTCTTGCGAGAGTGAGGATGAAACGAAATTGGTTTCTCCTTGATTTCGTTGCGTTGCAAAATATTCCCGGCGGCGGCTGGAACAGCTGCAAACAGCGTGCGTGGAAGAGGCATAAAAGGTTTAAGTTTTCAGAATGTCATGTAGGGTTCCTACTCATCCCCGACTACTTGAGCTCGTGTTCCCTCCAAGGTTGATCAATGGCAGGAATATAAGCTTATTCGGCAACCTATCCTGTCAGTACTTGGCCAATCTCATCAGATCTATTTTATCGAGCCGGTACATTTGTGTCCAGAATGTCACTAATTTTAATCTTCCACATGGCTCGTCAGGTCCACCTCTTCAATTTCAATACAGTGGCGCTCTCTAAGGATCAGATGAGCATTTCGCTTCTTACATTCGTTTGCAAGCCATCGGCATGCTTTTCAGATTTGCTTTGACAGCGTGTGTGCTATTCACCTTCAGCAAGATCCAAGCTCGACAACTAGAATCTAACGACTGGCAGATCGACAACGACAATGGCTTTCCTTCCAAGCAAGACGTTCCCCCTGGAAAGAAGGGCATTATGACATTGAGTCGCCTTGCTCCAAGTGCATCGGAGCTCCATATTGCCAACAGCGACGGCACAAATATGAGAAAGCTGCTCGGCAACCAAACCGTTGCATATGACGATCATGCTTCATTCTCCTACGATGGCAAATACATCACGTTCACTTCAGAGCGCAATGGAGGAGGGCAGGCGGATCTGTATCGTGTCTTAGCAGATGGCAGCGGACTGGAGAAGCTCGTGGCTACGCCATCCGCGGACGATCAAGGCGTCCTTTCGCCTGACAATACCAAACTCGCCTACGTGAGCTCGGCAAATGGTTGGAAGGCCAATATTTGGATCAAAGACTTAAAAACTGTATGGCGCCCACAAACGTGGTCATGCAGCATCGCTCACTAACGCTATTCCTGTCAATCAATATGGCAAGACTTGGAACTTGACCAATACAGCTACAGTGAAAGGTGTACCATGGAGCCCGGATGGGTACTTCAAGCCTGCTTGGTCGCCAGACGGAGAGTGGATCCTGTTCAGTTCCGATCGCAATACAGATTACTTCGGGCACGCCGACGGGACAGGATGGGAGAATACTCAAGAGCTTTCGATCTATGCCATCAGGCCCGATGGGACTGACTTCAAGCTTGTAGCTACGAGACCAGGTCATGCCTTGGGCTCACCTACATGGTAAGTGTACTTACGTTCGCAAGGCTCGAACGAGCAGTCTTGCCGGAATCGTCCAGGCCACAGTCTCTGCTCGAGCAGTCCTGCTAGTACCATCACACTGAGCAATTACTAACGCTTCGTCAGGTCGCCAGATGGTAGACGATTAGTCTACTATGACATGGAACGAGACACAACTTACAGCGTTCGAAATCCATCGTTATGGGGCGACTCGGTCAATCAGATCTGGTCAGTCGACTTCGCAACTGGAAAAACAAAGCAGGAGACCAGCACCAACACCATTAAGATCTCACCTCAATATATCAAAGGGAAAGGCATTGCTTATCTGGCTAAAGGTAATGGGCCCAGCAATTCTGGTCTTTACTATGACAACAAGCAGGTCATGATTCCAACGAGTGGCCAGAGCAATCCATCATGGTCTCCAGATGGCAAGCAAGTGGTTTTCGAAGCGTACAATATGGGACCGTTCACGGGTCAGCCTCCAGTCGTCCCAGGAGCTAAAATCTACAGCTGGGACAAAGATGTAAGTATGACCGAAGCTGTGCATTTCTACTGTCTGAATGACTATACTAACAAGTCATGCTCTGTGGTTATAGTGGGAGTATCGTATCGGTAACCAGTTTACCGTATTGTCAAAGTCCGGCAAGATTGCTTGTCCAGGAACGATGTGAGTAACATCCAATCTCCAGAACTGATGCGTCGTCTGGAATACTCATTGACAAATACTATGATCATAGGAGGTCTGACATCAGAGTTTCGAACGCGAACGGCTCGGACAATCTCACCATTCCGATCAATGAGATGATCTTCAACAAGACACATCCAGACATGCGCATCGATCCCAATAGCGCACCTTATGTACCTGGGCAAGTCATAGGACCAACCTGGTCGCCCGATGGACAGTGGATAGCTGTAGGCGTCGGAGGCTTCTTCCAAGATCGAAGAGAGCACCCTGCAGCACTCTACAGGATGAGAGCAGATGGTTCAGCATTCAAACAATTGACCGATGGGCAGGCGAACCAAGGCTTCCCAAGCTATTCCCACGACGGCAAAATGCTCGTGTACCGCACCTGGGGACCACCAGGCAGAGGCGAGTACGGTCTGCGTCTTTACGACATCGAAAAGAACATCACCACCGTACTCACAAACGACACCCTCAACAACAATCTCCCTTCATTTTCCCCAGATGGCAAACTCATCGCATTTACCAGAAGAATGAACGAGACGAATTTCGACATCTGCACAATCTAACCCGATGGCACGGATTTGAGGGTTTTGACGAGCAGTGGTACGAATGAAGGTCATCCGGCTTGGACCCACGAAGGCAGGATCACGTGGAGTAGTGGTGCTTCGGGTTGGATGAATGAGGCTGCGAACTATGATACTGCTGAACAGCCTCATGGTAAGATTTGGATTATGGATGCTGATGGAGCAATAAGTATCAGTTGACTGATAGTATTTGGGAGGACGCTCTGCCGCTGTATTTGCCGAGGGAGGTTTTGTAGCACTTTTGAAGAAGAGAGGGTCGCTTACAGCTTGTGAATCAGGACCTAAGCCTTGCATGCACCGGGCAGAACGCTTCGTTGGAAGCAGCATGCGACATAGTGAAGACGGGCGATCTTGCTGACAATTATCAGACTGGATGCCCAGATTCCCCTAGCAGGAGACGCGACGGGTGCAGATACATCTTTTGGTGCTATCACCTATCTTCTATACCCTTCGCCACTTCCAGAAATCGACCATGATCCGTTGTCGACCTGCTTTTCGAGCTTGGTCCGCCAGAGCTTCATCGTTCTCGGCTGCCACTGCATCAACCATATCTGCAGACTCGCCCTTGATCTTCGCAATCGCATCCACTTCTCCAATTTTCCATCCTCTCAGAAAGACCAAGCACATGGCTGCAGTAATGTACATGAAAGCAACGAAAAGCTGCGCACCCAGGTAGCTGCCAGTTCCACCAACGATTTCTAAAGCGATTGGTTCCGAGAATGTGCATGGTAGCACGATGATGAGCCATTCCAGGTTCAGCGCGGACGGGACGTATTTCAATCCAACGACCTCTGCTGCGACCGGCGCTATGGTCGCCCAGAACGTACCTGCCACGGCTCCACCGACAATTGCAAAGAATAGTAGCACACCATAGCTCTGAGCTGGAATCCAGATCGCGAACGAGAACAATGCGCAAAGTCCGGTCATCATCGCCGCCATATTGATCCGCCCTACGTTATCGCTGAAGTATCCGATCGGTGGCCGTCCGAGCCCTTGCCCAAGGTTCAAGATCGCCGACACCACAGATGCCTGCGAAGCATTCAACCCAATAGCATTCGCATAGTTCGCAAGACTGAAGATGAGAACCACATATCCCAGCATGCTAAACCACCCATAACCTCCCAAAAGCAGATACTCGACCTTCTTAAACAGTTGAACATCGAAAGCATTTTGTGAACTCCCAATGATCTTATTCCGATCACGTAGCAGAATCGCGCAAATGGTATTGACTCCAAAGGCCAGAATCCCAAGCACACGGAACGTCCAAGCCAGACCGAGAGATTTCAACATAGCTCCCGCCGCGAGCGAATACACCAGTCCTCCAAACCCAGACCCACAAGCCGAGATCCCATTCGCAAGACTCCTTCTCGTCGTAAACCACTGAGCCGGAATTCCCACACTCGCAACAAACAAGAATCCCATCCCGAACCCGAAACATATTCCCTGAGATAAAAACAATTGCCAAATCTCAGAGGCGAAACTCGCTCCGATTAGACTCGCAGTTTCTAGGAGAATCCCTATCACGAGGGAAACTTTTGTTCCGAAGTATCTCGTGCATAGTGTGGCGACGGGGGATATGAGCATTGCGCAGGAAATTGAGAGCGAGCCTACGAATGCATATTCGAGGTATGATGCGCCGGGGAAGGTGTTGTTTTGGAGGTAATGTGCGAGGAAGACTCCGTATGAAGAGTTCAAGCCCCATGTGTGGGCGTTGATTGTTGCGCAGCATATTGTGCAAACCCAGCCGTAGCCGCCATCTGGTGGAGGAGGTGGTGCGGGATTTCGAGGTGGCGAGGGTTCTGGTTGTTTTTCATTGTCCTGCTGAGGTGCTGCTATGAGATCGATGTCTTTCTCTTCATCTTGATGAGAAGATGATTTGTTGGATGCACTCATTCCAGCTCAGTTCCGATGACGGTATGAAAACCTTAACAGGGATTGTTATCCTTGCTCTTCACAAGATCGAGACTTGAGTGAATAGTTTCTTTGTCCGCTTCTTGAGCGCTGCTTTGTTCTACAACAAGAAGAGGTGATGTGATACAGAACAAACGGACGTCGCCAACATCTTCAACAACACGCTAGAGGTGGCATCTGGTTAGGTAAAGAGAACCTGTCTCCACGCGTTTCTTGCAGATGCAATGCAAACGTGCCGCATTGCCGTCATCCCGGCGCTAGAGATCTGGAGTGCATTTGTGATCGGACCAATCTCGGATTTGATCTCTTCTTGGACGACAACGATGCCTTGAATGCAAGATCTTGGAGTACTTACGCCCTATGTGACTCGTCAATAGTCTTGCTCACAAGGTCTTTGGAAGTATGGGAAGCTATTGCGCCAAGCTGAAAGCACGCTGCATTGACAACGTGGTTTCGGCCGCGTTGTGGGGTGAATCCTTCGTCCATTCGCTGCCGTGCTTAAACACCGTGAACTCGGACCGAGCTCTTCGATGAACCGTGGATGTATATGATCACACTGGGCTCGCTGATGAGCATGGCTTGTCCTGGTGCGTGACGACTCCATCACACCGCTTCAAGACACTCGCATTGCGGCATCGTCATATTCACTGAACATCGCGACCACATCCGCGTCAGTATACAGTACTGGCTACAATTTAGCATCCTTACCTACTCTTCCCCTTCTCAGAAACTCCTTCAAAACATTCCAAGTAACAATCGCAACATCATTCTGATATCCATCCCAGCCCAAAGAGCAATACCAATTTATACTCCCCACACTAAACACCGCCCCACCCGCATTCGTCTCATAGATCACCATATCAGACCTGACGCGATCAGTCTGCGGACCCAACGTATTGACAAGAGGGAACATGACTTCTTCATTGAACAGACAAAAACTCTCATCATGTCCCGTACTCGTAGCAAGCAATACCGCATTCTCAGGAGTTCCAAGATCATAATCCAGACGATCGATTTCATCGCCTGAAGCTCCGCCTCCGAAACCTTGTCTGCCGATGATGAGTTCATCACCTTTCGTGTGGAGGTTATCGAATAGCCAGGAGAATTTTGAGTCGTGGAGGACGGTCTTGTCGAAGCGGTAAGGTACACCAGGGCCGGAGCCGCATGCGTCTGCTCCGACTCCGAAGAGTGTTTGTGGTGCTCGGCCTCGAGATCTCCATAATCCGCCCTGTGCGCCGGAGAGGGAGTGGATTCGTTCTCCTGCTGGTAGTGTTACCGAGCGGCAGCCTTGGTCGCCTTTGCGTACTTCCATGCGGTGGGGTCGTTTGGGGTCGGTCTCGGAACACCAGTAGAATCCGTTGCCTCCTAGGTACATTACGTAGCCTCCTTGGGCGACAAAGGAGACGTATGCGTCGAGTTCGCTCAGGCTGGGATATTCGGGATGAGAGCCGGTGATCAGGATGTCATAGGATTTGACAGCTTCAACTCCTTGACTGTGAAGATCGTGTTCTGTCACAACGTCGTAGCCGCCTTTGCCAAGTTTCGATTCGAGAAAGCCGACCATGAGGAGGTCAGCGCTGAACTCACGAGGTCGATGAAAGGCCCAGTTGACATAATCTGGTCTCATATTCAGGATCGGCCTCTTTGCTGAGGAGAAGACATTGCCAGAGCCATCTTTGTGCACGTCATAAGTACTAAGCCCAAGATCTTTCCTCCGGACCATACGATGGTAATGCTCGGTCTCAAAGATCTGTACACCTCCAGCAAGTTCCATTCGTGAGGCTAGGGATTGGTCATGCATTCGCTCGTTGGCGTAGGCAAGGTATGTGAACGTCGGCATGACCATGGCCACTTTGGGCTTTTTGCTACTGTGCGAAGGCGTGATGAAGAAGGTTATGGCATCTTCGACGCCTGTATTGACGCCTCTCACAAGTACAGCATATGCTCCTGACACGACATCGTCGGGGATCTCAACGAGGAAGTCCGTGTCCCACGCTGCATCGTCCAAATCGTCTTCGTGGAAATGTATCGCGCCATACCCGTATTCTGCTCTGGTCCAGTCGGACTCACTTCCGTCCCAGTCGTGACCTTTGACGCCTCGAGTCGGTGCATTGACGAGAATGCCATGGTGCTGTAGTCCTGTTGTGTCTACGATGCGATCGGAGGGGATATCCTGTGAGAAGTCGTAGTTGGCCCAAGCTCGATAATTTCCTGGAGTTTCAGCAGCTACATCGATGCAGAAATTGTCAAGCTTGCCATTGAAGCAGTTGAGATGGGTCGATGATGCATTCAGATTCGTGTCAAAGAAGCCAGCACCGAACGTGAGAGGCGATCGTCCAGTCAGTATGGCATTGCCACTTAACGAAAGTGTCTTGCGGAAGGCAGCAGGCGCTGGTTCGGAAAGGCGAGGTAAGTGTGTAGCTTGTATGTTCAGATGGTAGTCATGAATCGTGACTTCTACATGCAGCCAGCGCCATCTCCTTGGCTTTACTCCGAGGTCATGTCTTTCGAGATTTCTTCCGTCGCCCACAATGATAGACAAAGCGCCTCGAGTGTCAAGGATGAGTGCGAAACCAGCTCGAGAGCAGACATCAAGTGCTGAGACCAGTGTCTGATCATGCCCACAATCCAAGAGCCAAGGTTGTAGGTAGAGGCCGAAATGAACGCCGGCAAGAGCACCAGATGGTGGCCATGAGCTGACAAGTGCATAAGATCCTGAAGCAGCACGCTTGTAGGTGCCGTTCTGGACCAGAGTGTCTTCTTCGGCGATGATTACTTCGTTGTAAAGTGCCGGAGCGTGTTCTAACTTGAGCCCATTAACCAATCGAACCAGAGACCATCGAAATTCGTGATCGGTGCTTGAGACCTGTGCTTCGGTTAGCAAAACTACTGAATGTTTTCGATAGACAAAGTACCTTTACTGCTACTGTCTCTCCAGGTGATGCAATCCATGGGTCGACGTAGCCGATAATCTCGTGCTCGTTGCCACTCGATAATAATGACATTGCGTAAAATTTCGAAGTCAGCCTCGAACAGTTGACTGCCAGTGCATCTTGTACGACTCTGGTGCTGAAGCAGCTTCACCGACGTATGAAGACCTCACTAGATCGTTAGTGATGTGCCGAGTAAGCTACCAGCTCACCCCTGCAAGAGAGGATCCCGCATCCCAGAAGGGAATGTCATCGTATCGATACTGATAGGCCGCCGACGGCAAGGGAGCCCTCATCTGCAGACTTCAAGAACAATGCAAGTCTCATCGGTCAAATGGTATGCTGCTATTACAGCTGTGAATCTAATGGCACTTCCTCTGCCAGCATCGTCGCCCCGAAGATTTGTTCTTTCAATTCGGGCGGAAGTCGTGGCATTTGCTCGTTACTAAGAGCAAGATCGACAGTGAAACGAATCTCTTCTTCGGCCAGATCTCGCAAGCGACGAAGGAGGTCGTAAGCTTTTGTCCAGTAATCTGACCAACCTCGTTGTACATAGTCCAGACCCCGAATTGTCTCAAACCCTCCAACGTTCAGATCTCGGAAAGCTGCTGCTATATCCCACCACTCCAGGAATCCGTTTGCATTCGTGATCCGACATCGACTCAACAACAATCGCACTTCGCGAAATGCGCACTCTGGATGATCATGAGTGAGCCTTACGCATCTTAAGTTGCTAGGCGGAAATACTCGGGCAATGGCAAAGACCCAAAGATGCATTCGACGATCGTAGTGAATTGGGCCGTTGTACTCCACGTTGCCTTTTATCTTGCGGATGAGCACATTCACCTTGTGAAAGAAGGCTCTGTTTTGACTCTCATTTGGTGTTGGTGATTTGCGAGCAGCTTTTGGGAGGGATTCTCGAAGATACCTTTCATAATCTTCTGGGTCGTCCACATGCATTGCTTCATGGCCACCAGGCGGTCCATTGAATGTATCTCTGAGATCCTTGACATCATATTCTGTAAACTATGTTCAGCAAAGTCATGGCTCAAAATGCAATATACTGACGGGTCCAATCATCAATGTTTCGGTACCAGTATTCACCAATATTTGCTTCAGTGCGCAGTCCAAGGCGTGAAACGTCGAATTCAAATTCGCTGACCTTTGCAGACAGCAGTCATACAGCTTGTCAATTTCATGCTTGGTTCTCAGAGCCTTCGCAGCTCTAACATAAGGTCGAGTTGACTCGCAATTGGTCCCGAGCATACGGGCATAGAGATTGAAGCGATTGATTTCGGAGCGCAAACTCTGCAGCGTGTCTCGGTCGTTGTGCACAAGTGCTGGTAGATCCAGATACTCATATTCCTCGTCTGACTCCGATGCAGGAAACTCTTGCTTGTCCCAGTAGTCTTCGACTGCGTTCTCAGCAGGTGCTAGAGCCCGGCAAAAAGGAGTGTCCAAGTCAAGCCGAGGGCTCTTCTTCATCAAAGCAGGACCGATTTCGTCCATTGAGGGATGGTCAGGAATCAACCGAAATGTTGTGCACAGATGTGAACACACTTGTACCAGATGCGCTCCTCGAATCGGTATCGCATGCTCAGATAAACTGCCACTATCAAAGTCAGAGTGCCGTATTTTCCTGGAGAAAAGGAAGAGGAAGCGCGTCAGTATGAACGCGAAGAGGTCGTTCGCTCTCGGCCCGACGATCCGGGACCAACGTCAACAGCTCATTGAGCCTCATCTCCCAAGAACATAGCATAACGGCTTACGAATGGACGATGACAAGATTGATCGTGCAGGTGTGAGGAAGACTGTAGCAAGCAAATGAATGACGCTCCATCATGGCCGAGAATCAGGCTCCAGCGCCAGCGACGGCACCACCGCAAACGACTGTTCAAGCGGTCGAGCCGCATACACCTCTGAACCTGATACCCGTAGGCCTCAAAGAAGCTGCCCTCGATTCGCCCACCTTCCGAGCCACTGCCCTTCACTTTGCAGACAATATCGACTCGGTAGAACGATGGCTGGACGGATACGTGAAAGCGGCTTCCAGACTGGTGTCGGAAGTGGCGTCCCTGGAAGCAGCTGTGAACTCCTTCCTCAGCCAGTCCACTCCTCCAGCACAGATCAGTGAGGCAGTGCTGGATCATGACTACACTCTACTGGCGATGCGAAGGTATGGTGAGGGGGCGAGGGAGTTCTGGCAGACCACTTTCCGAAGCACAAAGCGCTACGATACAGTAGTGATTGATCCAATAAAGAGCTGGCTGAACAGTGATTTGCGGAGCTTCAAGAATGCGAGAAGAGATATGGAAAATGCACAGAAGAGCTTTGACAATGTCATAACACGCTATCTGGGCCAAAGCAAGACCAAGGAAGCTTCATCCTTGCGAGAGGATGCGTTTCAGTTGCATGAAGCACGAAAGCTGTATCTACGGTCGAGCATGGACTTCTGTGTGCAAGCTCCTCAGGTCCGAGCATCATTAGACAAGCTTCTTGTACGAATCTTTGCCGACCAGTGGAAAGAGATGAGACAAGCACGAGACTCGTCTACTGCTACATTTGCCAAGTGGAGCAGTGAGATTGATCGGGTTCGTGGCTGGAGCAGAGAGATGGAGAATTCCGAAAGAGCATTTAAGCGAGAGCTTCTGACTGCTAGAAAGCAGATCGAGGAAAGTGCTGAGGGCAAGATGCGACCATCACGAGAGCTTGAGGATTATTCCGCTTCCACTGTGCCTTACTTGGGTACGGGTGCCTCATCGGCAACAGGCGCGAATAAGTCCAAGGATGGCAAGGCAGAGAAGCAAGGGTGGCTGTTCTTGAAAACCATCACTGGCAAGCCCGCGAGGACAATTTGGTCACGTAGATGGTTCTTCGTCAAGAACGGTATCTTTGGCTGGCTCATCCAAGGTACAAGATCTGGAGGTGTGGAAGAGAGTGAGCGTACAGGTGTGTTACTTTGCAGTGTACGACCTGCTTTCCAGGAAGAACGACGCTTCTGCTTTGAAGTGAAGACCAAGGATACAAGCATAATTCTGCAAGCGGAGACTCAACAAGAACTCACAGAGTGGATAAGTGCCTTCGAAATTGCAAAGCGAAAAGCTCTCGAGGATCCTGCAAGCACAGAGACATCTTCTTCAGCGCCGGGAGTTGACCCAGCATTTGCCATCAGCCCCCCTGTAGCCCCCGAATTTGCTGCCAAAGTTGGTGAAGGTGGTCATATCTCCACGGGCAGCGAGGAGATTGGGCTCGCGCCTCCGGAACGAGAAGCTACCGGCCTTGGGCTCGCAAATCGCGCCAGCTTCGATGTCAACCCTGCGCGGCGTGTTATGAGCCTCAACGCAGACTCTGAACCTAGTCTTCGGGAAGGCACACGAGATCATGCTGCTCGGATCATTTCCAAGCTGGACTTGCACAAGCGACCCACTGCGAGTCCACAACTCACCTCTTCTCCAGCACCTGCAGGAGGCATTGCGAGCTTGATATCAGCAAGCCATAATATCCTCCCTGTTGGTCCGGGAACGCCTGGGGCTGGCACAGATGGTCCAAAGAGACAATTATCCATGCCTATCAGCACTCTTGCGCCATCAACCCTAGCCAACCCGCCAGCTCCCACCAATCTCAGCCACACTGCTGTCGTCGTGAGTGGTGAGCGTGGCATCGGTCTTGCACGCTCGGACGGTTCTGGCATGCCTTCGGGCATTCTTGCCAACCTTTGGGGCAGCAGCAACTGGGGATATCTCAATCGACTGGGTGACGCTCCACCTCCCAAGAGGCCGAGCTCTCAACCGAGCAGTCCGCCACTACGCGCCCTATCCGTGTCTCAGGATGACTCCATAATCATGGACGGTATGAACGAGCCCCCGAAACAATCGCTCAACCCTCTTTCTCCCGACGTTGGGCCATCTGCAGCACATAAGAAAAATCAGAGCATCGGAACTGAGTTACCTGCCGCAGTGCTGACCTCAGTCAAAGAAGAAGCCACTCTAATCGAGGACTACCCAAGCTTCTATCCTTTGCCACTCAAAGCACAAGATGCGCAATTCAGGATGTTGTTTCCAACTGTAGCAAAGGACGAGAAAAATGTTCTGGTCTTCCGTGCCACCTGGAATCCAAACGAACAGCAAGAATTCCCTGGCCGGGTCTATGTCACAGCGCGGGAGATCTACTTCTTCTCCAATCATCTTGGTCTGGTGCTCATCACCAGCGTCAGTCTTGCATCGTTGTCCGAGGTTACAGCAGCTCCCGGTCGCGATTGCGATTTCCTGTACCTGCATCTGAAGGAGAACATACTGCGACCAGATGATGCACGCAGGATAACAGTAAAGCTATTCCTCGAGCCGTTGAAGCTGCTGCAGCGCAGACTCAACTATCTGGCTCACAACGCCGACAGGGAGCAGCCAGCCGGACTGGAAGAGATCATAAAGGCGTTGATAAGGATGGAGACCGAGGAGCCCCGCCGAAGCTCCAGTGTCGAGAGTTGGGAAGACGTTGCTTACGACACGGAAGGAGCTGCTGCTGATCAGACCACGCCGCAACGCCGTCGTGAGAGAAATATCAAGGCCAGTCTGCGCATCGATGGCAATCTCTACGGCGAGACACCGAAGACCGGGCGAGAGATTCAGAAGTTCAAGCTACCGGCGCAGCCTGTTGTCTATGCACCTCAAGGTATGCAACCAAGCATCACAAGAGAGTTCACTGTCTCTGCCAAAGCACTGTTCCATGTTATGTTTGGCGACAAGAGCGCAGTCTTTCAACTGCTTTATTGCAATCGCTGGGCCGACAAAATAGTACAGACTCCCTGGACGAAGCCAGAGAAAGGACATTGGACACGAAAATTCGCCAGCCAAAATCACACAACACCGCTAGCCGACAGCCAGACCATTGACATCTTCAATGACCATCTGTGCTATGTTGTGACCAATCACAAATACCCTTGGCGGCTACCGTACTCGGATTCATTCTCGCTGACCACCAAGTTCGTGATCACGCATACGGCAAAATCGCGATCGAAACTTGCTGTATTTCAGAAGTTGAATTGGCACAAATCACCGCCAATGTCGTATCTAAAAGACCTGATCGAAAGACAAGCATACAATACTCTCGAAGCTGATGCCCTAGACCTGTCCAATGTGGCCATGGATCAAGTAGCCAAGCTCGGTACTCACAGCAAGACCAACAAGGCTGTTGAGATCTTCGGAAGCATCGGCCAGCAAACGCAAGCGGCACAAATTGATAGCAGTCAAGTACCAGACGGGGCCGTACCTGCTATGAGCAATGTGCCGATCAGACCGGTCAGCGTATTCCGCCTGGTGTCCAGTGACCTGGCTGTACGTGCTCTCAGCGCGTTGAGTGTTGTCTTCGATGCCATCGTTGCCATCGGTAAAGGCACAATTAATCTCTGCACAGCCCATACCTTGCTGGTAATCGTCTTTATCATCTCTGCGTTGTACAACAGCTGGCATGGATATAGAGACGGGCTGGTGTGGTATCACGAAAAGAATGCCGCACGCTACATGGCAAGACTAGGCGTCAGCCCTGAACCTACGATGGCCAAGGCCGTTTACCTCAGTGATCTGGAGGAGCTGGCTGCTCCGAAAGCTGAAAATGACACGATGTCCGCATTGACCACCTCGACTGTTGACCGGCGGCGCAAGACATGCCGCAGCACTTTCGGCGAGCAGTTGACCACCTCAATCTCTGTCGCAGCATCCCACTATCCGACCAGCGCTCGACTCAGGCGCTCTCGCGACTCTCTCGCTCGATATCGACACGATCTGATGGTCGCTCTCCGTGTTGTCAATCGCGTTGAAAAAGATATCATCCTTGCAGAATGGGAAGAGTGGGTACGCTCTGAAGACAAGAAATGTCAGAAGATCAACGATATGGTGCGCCAAGTCAAAGAGAAATCAGACAAGGGCAGCAAGAAACCGAAAGACCAGAAGGTCGAGGTAGAGCGTGAACTTGGCGAGGACTTTGCAGAATATTGCAATAGCTGCAAGGCAGAGGTATCAGAACTCGAGAGTGGGAATAGGTTGATATGATGATGCATATGAGCGGAATCTGGCATTTGAGATACCCTTCATGTCGTTTGTAGATGTGTTTGTAGTGATGAAATTGTATGGTCTCACTTCAGGCATTTCAATTTCGGCTCCCTCTCGAACGGTTCATGAAAGCCAGTGCATAACAAATCTCGGACAAGACCACCCACGCTGCCTGAAACGCAATCAGGGTTGAAGCAGATGGCAAGGTGCTTGGGAGTACATAGAATAGACAGAAGCGTGTGGTCCATCGGATAACTTCTCGGATGACCGGGCCGAGAAATGCGCTAGTAGTAAAGAGTAACCTTGCATGATGCGTCCCTCAGAATAGTACATGTAGCTCGAGCTCTACGCGCGTGAGCTCTGCCACGTACATAACCTTTCTGTTTGCTAGAAATAAAATCTACTTTTTAGAAGTCATGATAGTCCTTCTAGACAAACACACCTAAGACTCCCAGACCTTAGCTCTCCCACGATGGACAACTTCGTGGAGGCAGCCGCCTACCATTTCGAACAGAACCGACCTCTAATTCCAGTCTACATCCATCTCTTGGTCGCCGCCCTCTTTCCAATCTACATCGGCGCTCATGCCTCCCTCTCGCGCCCCAGCTCCGCCGCGAAGCCACCGAAGCGTACAGACCAAGATGGAAATGACGATGACGAGGAAGAAGAAACTGTCCAGAAAATGGAAGGCCTGACGCCTACCGATGCAATCATTTTCCCAGTCACTGCAGGTCTTGTTTTGGCAACCCTGTACTGGTTGATCAAGACATACGGCGCCAGTGTGATCAATACTGTGCTCGGCATATACTTCGGCTTGATCGGCACCTTCAGCGTCGCCAAGCTCATCAACGACACCTTGACTACTGTAGCGGGTGTTCTCATGCCTAGCTACTACGAAGATCAGGGCGAACTGTGGAGGGTGTGCGCAGACAAGCATGAAGTCGTGATTGCAGGTGATTCCGGCGACGCCAAGTCTCGCAGCTCGCCATTCGCTGGCATCTTTGGTCGCCTACCACTGCCCAGCTTTGCCTTGAACGTGGCATGGTGGCTGCGAGACCTGATCTTCAAGAAGTTCGAAGTCAAAGGCTATGCCAAAAACTTGTTCGACTTCAAGATCATCATGACCCAAAACAATGCGCTTTCTGGGATATTGGGAGTTGCCGCAATCGTGTACTCCTTCGTCGGCGACAAGCCATGGTGGTTGACCAACCTGCAAGGCTTTGCAGTATCCTACGGCGCTTTACAGCTGATGTCGCCCACCACCTTCGCCACTGGCACCCTCATCCTCAGCGGCTTGTTCTTCTATGATATCTGGGCTGTGTTCTTCACGCCACTGATGGTGACTGTTGCTAAGAACCTCGACCTGCCAATCAAACTTGTCTTCCCACGCCCAGACTCGCCGCCTGCTGCACCGGGAGAAGCTCCAAAGCGTAGCTATAGCATGCTTGGTCTTGGCGACATTGTGTTGCCTGGGCTAATGATCGCTCTTGCCCTAAGGTTCGACCTCTACATGTTCTACCTCCGCAAGCAAAAGAAAGTGCAGAAGTGCGAAGGCGAGGTGTGCACATTAGAGACAGAGAAGGCACCGTACATCACAGTGACTGGGCATTGGGGCGACAAGCTGTGGACTCATGGCGTGAAGAGTGCGTTGCTTCCGGCGCAGCTCTCGGCCAGCTTTCCAAAGCCCTACTTCACTGCATCAGTCATCGGCTACATCATTGGCATGCTGGCGACACTGGTATTCATGTCAGTATTCCAGCATGCTCAGCCAGCGCTGCTCTACCTTGTGCCAGGGGTCTTGACCAGTGTCTGGGGCACTGCTTTGATCCGTGGAGAAGTCAAGCAGGTCTGGGAGTACTCGGAAGCCATCACTGGTGAGGCGAACGATGACGAAGAAAGCAGCGGCACACCCGAAGAGAAGAAGGGGTCGAAGGGTCTCTTCGCCGACCTTTGGAACGATCTCTTTGGAAGTAGTGAAGATTCAAAAGACAAGAAGGCCGCAGACAGCGAAGAGAACGAGGACAAGAGCAAGCCACCATCCAAGGCGAAGACTTTGCGTGAAGGATCCAGTATCTTCTCCATCAGTATCGAGCAACATAAGCGGAAATCTGCAGCCAGTACTCAGAAGCCAGAGAAGAACGACGAAGGTAGCCAGGCTGAGAGCACGACTTCTGAGGATGCTGTTCTTGTCTCCGGATCCGATCTTGATGACGCTAAGAGCAGTCATACTCGTTATCGGGTCGTGAGTACACAAAAAGGCACAGTCGAGAAGCATCAGCGCTTGACCTGAGCTGCTTGCACAGAGTTGAACGACAGTCATGCATTTGATTGACTTTAGCGAGGCGTTTGTATCGAGGTTCTACAGCATCGACGGATGGACGAAATACAAGCGTAGATTGCATGCACTAAGCTGCCACGGCCGCGGCCACATTCAGCCACCATCAGTTTTCCATGGACTGTAGGGTAGCAGGGCGAAATACCAGTAGTTGACCGATGAAGTGAGTCAGGTCTATCAAATATGAAGCTGATTTCAAGCTCAAGTCTGCTCAGCGCGAAAACAGGTACATGGCTTTCACCAGAGTACTTCCAACCTTATTAACACTTTGCGCGGTGGTTTGGCCGAGCCCTTCCTGCACACACGGCACGGATGTGTCGTCGCGACACGCCTCGCACGAGTGCCGTTGCGATCAGCATAACGATCACCGGATGCCGGAAGTGTATTCAGACGACTTCACGCGCTCTCGTATCCGCTTCGCTTCCTTACGAACATTTTGACTGTGTCGAAAGGCCTCTTCCCTCCATCATTTTCCATCATAGCACAATCTTTGGTAAGCGATAGCGATCTCAGGTGGCGTCTTTCGTACGTGGCGTCGATGGCGGGCACTGAAGTGCCGACCACAGTCTTGGCTGGAAACGCGACTAATCAGAGCCGACTCGTATCTCGTTATCACCAGAAAACCTGGTCCACCATCAGCACGATCTTGCGCTTGGTTTTAAGCTTCTCCGCGATGCTTGCTCTGGGACTCAGCAATGCGCACGAAGCAGCAAGATATCGAAGGGCAAGCTGGCGATTCAGCACGCGGGATATTTTAGCATCAAACTTGCTTCATCACATGGCAGCCCTACCACGCCGTCCGATGCAGCATCGCCAATTCTTGCGGTCACCGAGGAAGTAGCAAAGTTTTGTAGTCAATGTCGCCTTCTGGCACAGTGCCAGGGAAATGCTTGGCTCGATCGCGTAAGACTTGGGTGCTGACCATCAACAAATCAGCAAATGGACAAGCCGCGTACGCGCTAACTACCTATACGTTTGCAAGATAGAAGCAGAAGACTGTCATCTGATGGCATGCACAAGACAAGCATACGAGCCATGCAATTAGGGTGTGCACAACGTCTCATGGTTGCAAGCACAGAAAAGCTCCGCTGCAATCCAGCTGTACGAGAGCACCTATCGAGGAACAACACTAAACCCATAGGACAGAAGCTGACGTTGGAGAACACCGAGGCCCAAATTAATACAGTTCAATCGATTGGAAGGCAGTCTTCCAAGACATTTGATCGACCAGCCAAATCTGACGTCCCCACTGTCGATCAGCACCACTAAACATCTCGACTTGCCAGAATCGGAAAGACTGGTCGCTCTTGGTCTACTTGCAAACTCTCCGCCAGGCTCAGGCGAACTTGGCTCCGCCGATTTATCCTGCATGCGGCTCAACTTTGATGTACTTCGCGTGGAGCGGACTGTACCAAGAACGATACGAAGCATCAAAGCACAGATGGGGCAAGGAAATGGAGATGCGAATAGGGAGGAGAATAAATAAGCGATGCATGCCCCATCTCCATATCTTGGATTGAGCAGTCTTTCTAGAGAACTCCGAGTCAACTCATCAACTCGATCACCATGAAGTTCACCACCTCCCAAGTCCTCTTGGCTGCGGCCGCACCCTTGGCCAATGCCTTCCCAGCTGCCATGCTTGAGAAGGCGACCAGAGACCCAGAGATTGCCGCCCGTGCCCTGGAAATCAGCAATATCATTCAGAGACGACGAAACGGCGAGCTCGATGCTCGTCAGGCTGGTGCTGATGCTGCGACTGCGATCTTCGAGCCAACCAACACATTCAATGCTGCAGAGCAGTACATTGATGTGTCGAAGGGAAGCGGTCACGAGTATGTGGCACCAGGTCCAGGTGACCTTCGAGGACCTTGCCCAGGTCTGAACGCTTTCGCCAACCATGGTGAGTCTTACATGCGTACAAGCCTTCATGAGCATTCATTAACGTCTTCTCGCAGGCTTCCTTCCACACAACGGATATGCTACAATCCAACAATACATCGATGCCACTGAGAACGTAGTCGGAATGGGTCCGCTGCTCTCCGGCTTCTTGTCCGTCCTCGGTGCCGCCATTGACGGCGACCTCATGGCATGGAGTATGGGAGGAACCCCAACCATCGCCCAAGGAGGCGTGACAGGACCGCTCGGGAACGGTCTCATCGGTTCGCACAACAGTAAGCATTCTACCACCCCCACACAATCCATACCTCTCTAACACTCCCCGCACAGAATACGAAGGCGACGCCTCCCCAACCCGCGGAGATCTCTACCAAGCAGGCGACAATTACAAGACCGTAACCTCCCAATTCCAAGACCTGATCAACAACTCCCCCGGCTCCGTCACCATCAACAGTCTCACAGCTTTCCGCTCAAAACGATTCGACGACCAAATCGCCTCCAACAAGTACTTCTTCAACGGACCTTTCTCAGGAGTCCTCGTCCAACCCGCAGCTTACACTTTCATCTTCCGTTTCATGGCAAATCACTCCGAAGCAAACCCAACTGGCCTGCTGAGCTACTCCACCATCCAATCTTGGTTCGGTGTCCAAGGCACAAACGGAAACTACAACGCTGTGCAGGGAGCGGAGCGTATCCCAGACAACTGGTACCGTCGCGCAAAGGCTTATCCATATGAAGTCGACTACTTCCTTGCGGATGTTCTTAATGCTGCTGCTCTGCACCCTAAGTTCCTCGATATCGGTGGCAACACTGGTACGACCAACTCTTTCACTGGTGTTGATGTCGCCAACCTTACTGGAGGTTTGTTCAATGGCGCATCTCTGCTTAAGGGTAACAACTTGGGTTGCTTCGTGTACCAACTTGCTGCTCAGGCCAAGCCGGATGCTGTTCTTGGTGCGTTGACCAAGTTGACGGATACGATTGGTTCTCTTATTGCGCCTTTGGGTTGCCCGCAGCTCAAGGCTATTGATGAGGCTCAGTTGGCGCAGTTCCCTGGATACAGCCAGAAGCCGGTGTATGGTTAGAAGATGATAGGAGAAAAGCTTTATTTTTGTATGCGTCCAAGCGAAGAGTCTGGGTGGTGGATAGATGACTAGGATCAGCAGACCTAGATAGAGTGGAAGCAGTTTTCACCATTTTGACAATCTTGTTCGATCTTCATCTTGCTTCTCATTAGGCTTGTCGGATGTCGTGAGTTTGCTCTGACGAGACGCCATTTCTCGACTCTTTCGACCTTTCCTCGCATTATTTTTCACATATGCTGACGCCTCCATTGCTGGTATCGTTCCCACTCACCGATTACGTAAATGGCCAAGGGCTTGCATTCGATTCGGCTTGCCTTCGCGACGTGAGGATGCGTTTCGCGCTTCAAGGCTCCAAACATGGCGTTTGGCTGACTCTGGCCGGAATTTATGTCATCAAATACATGTTTCGAATCCGGTCAATATATTCCATCACTGGTCAAACCGAGGGATAAAAAGGATCCTGGTAGTATCGGCACGTTCGCTGGACTTTTGGAGCTGTGGCTGGAATCTCTCGGCTTGCGCAGAGTCAACGTAAAAGGCCTGCTTCTTTGGGTACATTGCGATCATATCCTTCCGGATACTCAATGCCAGTCACATCGAAGAAGCGCTTGGCACCTATGAGAAACATCATTAGCACTTCTCGCATCCACCAGAGCATCATACGCGTAGACTTACAAGACGGGTACCACTCGATGTTGTCATTCTCGTTACAGCGACAATTCAATTGCTTCCGCTGTCTCTCGCTCCTTGGACAGCTCTTCGTAGGATAGTGATGATAGCCGATGTCATCGAAGAAGTGTATTTCACCCTTGTCCAGCATCAGAGATGCAGCAATCGAGTGTATGCTCGCATCGCCCCAGCGCTCATAGAAGAAGCCACCTGACTGGTCGAGATACGTGAAGAATTCGTTGTATGCTTCGCTTCGATACCAGTCTAGGCTGGCGATCTCGAAGTTATCCCAGAAGTGGCAGTGATTGAAAGTGGTACCTGTGCAAAAGTCAAATGGTTAGCAGATTCCTCAACAGTAGAGATCTCGACCACTCTGCTTCGAAAGAAAACAGCCCTGCTCGTGGGTACTCGTCCATCCACATACCTCCATCTTCAGACAAAAACGCCATGTGATTGTCCTTGCTGATATGTTGTGGAAACTCTTCCTTAAACGTTCTGACATGACTCCAGAGACTGCGAACAGTATCGCTGATCTCGTTCATTGAGATCACGAAGGCGTACTTCTTTCCATTTTGCGCCATATACGCAAAGGGGTCGTACGGAATGTCGCAGAGGATCTCGATCCCTGGCTCCACCCGCCAATACCATTCATAATCGAGCACAAGTGGATGGCGATAAAAGAAGCCGGACTGGTATCTGCACATATGTCGGTACGATGAGCTGTTCCCATACGGTATGTCTTCTCTCAGTCCCATATCATGTCTACTTTGCTCCACAAGAGACATGTTGAGGCCAGCAGGATAGCTCCATTGCTCGTAATCAATCTTGCCATATCTCGCACGTCCGGAAGTTGCAGCTGTGGTCGCAATCTTGAACTCCTCTGTGAAGTCGTCATCGTTGAGGAAGACCCAGTCGTAGTGATAGTTGTGGTTAAAGCGTGTCTCCACGTCGTGTATGCTATCTAGCATGCCCTCAAGCTCGCTGTTCCGAACAAGTGAGACGAAAGTAGCATTCATCAGTGAGCGCCCGGGCCGTAGGTAGTCTGCGATTCTAGACTTTGGGCCGTCCTGTTGTCGAAAGAGCAGATTGCTCGCAGATAAGATTGTACTCGTCGTCGTCTCATCTGTCCAGAAGCAACGCATGAATACGAGCAAGAACAGGCATGCTAGTGGAAAGGCGAGTGAACGAGGTAAGTATCGTGGTGAGTGTACAGAGAGACCCATGATAACCTGTAGGCATCCAGGGACCGTGAAGGGACTTCTGCATGGCGAAGAGAAGCACACGAAACGCTGAGACTCATAGTTTTGAGAAGATGGGAACACTTAGCAGGAAGCTCTGCCAGAAGCGACATGCTTATCGAGTCTGGTCTTGAAGGCTGCTCGTGGCTTGCGCATGTAGAGTAATGTAAGGCCCAGAAGAGGCGGAGGAAGAGCGTGGCGTGATATTCTTGGCAAAAGTGCACGGATGCACTCCCACGTGTTTGAGACGCCGAGCTGCTTCCTCGACTTCCAACCCGAACATTCACCAGCATCTTCTCGTGAGAAAGCTCATAGACCATCTGGGGCGAAGAAGGCATGACAGCAACGGACGATTTGGCTGCCTTCTTACGATAATGGCCTTTCGATCACAGCACTGCGTGAGTTCTTCGCGGAGAGAATGCTTGAGACACCAATCAGCCACAACTGCAGCCCCTCAAACCTACACATAACAACACGACCTGGAACGGAGGTCTGCAAGCCTCCTTCCGGAGGCGTGTAAAGTCCCGCACCAGCGTCCGAGCGCCTGACCCATAGTAGAATAGGCTCGTAGACTATAGAGACCGGCAATCGGTATAGATTTGTATACGCTCTAGTCCTACGCGTCGACGCGTACTATATTATTTAGGCTCTTATTTTATATACCTATACTAATCTTACTATTACTCTACTCTATCCTCTCTAGCGAGTATTCCGCTATTAATTCTATCTCTTCTAATAGCGCTTTATTAATTAAATTATACCTCTAATCTCTTTTAATACTATATTAATTAGTAACCTTATTAGAGATACTAGAGATAATAGTATATTTACGTTAAAGGCTTAGAGTAACTTCGCGCTAGAATACGATAGTATATAGGCTTCGCTTAGCGCTAGGAGGGTTAGAATTACTAATATATTAATAGAGCCTCTATTAGAGAACAATTTAGATAATTCTAGTAATAGAAACGTATTATATTCCTCTAATTATTAACCTACTTATATCTCTTAAGTTCTCGTAAACCTAGAAAGTATCTACGTATATTTACTATATATCGATAACCTCTACGAGTAGCGTAAACGAGCTATTCTTTATAGCTTTAATAACTCGTTTAAAATACCTACTAAGCTCTAGTATTTACTATTACTATATATTAATAATATATAGGTAAAGGATAAAGTCTATATTAAGAAGAGTAGACTAGAAATAACGCGTTATAGTTACTACTTTCGTAAGTAACTATACTAGAAGTTAGATAAAGCGAAGGGTACGAATATATAGTAGTAGTAGAAGAAGATAGAATTAGTACATTATTACTCTATAATAATAAAGATTATTAGTATCTATAGTCTAACTAATATACTAGATTAGAATAGTAAAGAGATTATTATATATTAAATATAGTACGTAAGTCGCGATAAATACTTAGAATACTACTAGCTAGATAACTTTAATCCTTATCGTTAATATAGCGTACTATTAACTACTATAGGTCGTAACTCGTAAGGTATACTATAGATATAGACCGAGCTCGGTATAGAAGGTATTAAAGGCTAAATATAATAAATCTATAAATATACTCTTTAAAGCTACTAGCGGCGATTATATAATAAAGTATAATATAACTAACTCTAGTTAGGTATTTTAGAAGGCCTATAAAGATAGGCTTAGCGGCGCTTCGCTAGTATAGTAGGTTTAGATAGAAGTTATATACGAGTAGTATTTAAATAGTAAGTTAATATTATTATTACTATCTAAGTTATAGTATAAAGTTAGAATAAGCTATATAGACTACTACGTCTACTTATCTAGACTCTAATTAACTAATAGATTAATACGAAACCTTACTTAAAGTTCCTCTAAATAGAGGACGATATTAGGCTTAATCTCCTATAAATAGAGTACTTAAAAGCTAGAAATCTTAAGAAACCTAAAAATTTTAAAGTTCTTCGCTTAATATAGAAGCGCTATAGAGCCTTAGCTTTTAGCTAATAGAATATTTTAGATACTATAGTAATACTTCGGCTTAGCTTTAGTAAGTCTTAGTAATTTAAATCTAGATTTCCTAGATTTCTAAATATTCCTTTATTTTAATTTATAGTTTCTAATTATAATACTAACTAATATATTACTATAAAAGACCTTCTTTACGAAAAGATAACTACTATACGTAATACTAATAATAAGACGACTTACGGTATTATATTTATATTTAAAACTAGTATAGAACTACTTAAAGTCTACTATATACTAGCGATAATAGATATAATATATAAGACTAACTATCTCGGTTAGATCCTATTTACTATTATAATTAAGGATAAATATAGTATAGGTCGTATAGTAGTATATATACTTTCTCCTACTAATAATAGCAATATTATTATAGTATTCCTACGTATAATAAGTAGGTAGATAGGTAGCTCTTAGGTACCTAAATTTATTATTATAGATAACTTAGTAGTAGAGCGACGTATAGTTCGACTTATATTTCTATTAATAATATACCTTCTATACTACGTTTATATTTAGTATACTATCGATAGACGCTTTAGTATAAAGATCTAGTTAGAAACGCGTTAATACCTTCGCGCTATCGTCGTCTATCGTCGCTCGCTTAAAGGTACTAAAGAGTCGCTTATAGCCGCTATTAAAGCCCTCCCTTAGAACAACGATCTCGAGTCTAATATAACCTATTTAGAGCGTAACTTTAGTAGTAATATTCGCCTATAGGCTAACTATTATTATATCTATAATATACCTACTATTCTTAGTTAAGTAAAGGATACTAATATAAACGAGAGCTTCTACGCGTATCTTAAAATAGATAGTAATAAGTATCCTATAGTAGTAGACTTTATACTTAAAGGAATAGTAATATAATACCTTTACGAGAGTAAGGTAAAGGATCTATACTTAGAGATTATATTATAATAGTAGGTATTAAATATATACCCTCTTACTTATAGTAATAATAACGAGCTTAGAATATAGCTTCTATGCCTACTATAGCCTATTTAGTATAAGATTAGCGCTTAAATCTATCTCGAAAATAACTCTTCTATATACTATAACCTAAAGCTATTATTTAAAGAGTACGCCTACCTTACTTATAACTATATATTCTTCTACTAATATCGCGTCCTTTACGCCTATTTATAGTATTATTATATTACTCTTTATCGCGTTATTATTAAAGATTATTACTAGTAGTACTAGGTTAATATATTCGCTAGTTATACTTTTAAGATCTATAAAGAAGATAGTATAATTATTATATAGATCGAAGATACTATTAAGGCGCTATATACGCCTATCTATTAACTTAATATACGTAAAGTACTTACTAAGGCGTACTAGTTAATCTTCTAACTCGAGCGCTTATATAATAAAGAAGGTATAGACGAGAATAATAAGAAGCGCGAGATTATAATCTCTAAGATACTAATAATATTCTATAAGTCTAGTAATACTATTAAATAAGGCTTTACTAAGCTAGTTCTTACTTACTTTAAGAATACTCGACTATATACTATAATTAAGATAATATAGAAGCTAAAGCTATTATAAGTACTATTAGTAGATAATATACTATTAATCGTTTATTACCTTTCGAAGCTAACTAAGACAACTAAGAAGAAGTATAAAGGTAAGAGTAATACTATTAAGAAGGCGCTAAAGAAGAAAAGTTAAAGAAATAGGTAGAGAGTAAATATATACCTAAGTAAATACTACTAGCGCTAGCGTAACTAGATACTTACTTAAATATATAGTAAATTAGTTAAGAACTACTATTAGTAGTTCTAGTTAGTATAGGCGCGTTCTCTATATAGAATCCTTTATATACTACTATAGAGGTATCTTATAGCTATTATATATCTCTACTAACTCTACTAGTATCCTATACTATATTATTATACTTAAATAAGTAGTAAAATAGTCTTCTAAGTATAATATAGGTCTACGGTAGTATGCCTTATATATTACTACTCTTAAATATATATTACTATTACTAAATTAGTAACTATTACTAATAATACCTTAAATTTCGCTATACTACTATTTAACTAATAAACTTTAGCTTTATTTTTAGTAATATACCTAGTATCTATTAGTAGAGTATATAGAATTATTAAAGCTAAATTAATTTTATTAAATCTATTATTAAATATTATCGTATAACCTCCTACTAGCGATATTTAGTATACTAGTAGAAACTAGAATTCTACGATAGCGAGATTACGTATAGTAATAATAATATACTATAATATAGAGGTTACGTTCCTTATAATTATACTTACTATAGAGCGGACAATAGTATCTTACTAAGTTTATATAAGTATACGTAGCCGTACCTTAGTAGAACTAACGCTTAGATACTAGTATAGGACTATATATAGGCCCCTCCTTCTAAGATACTCTTACGTAATATAGTCTACTAGTTTCGAAGATTAAATAGCGAGTACTAGTACTTAGTAGTAAGCTCTACCTAGCGCTAGAGCTCTTTATATATAAAAGTTAAAAGTTATATATAGGAGGCTATAGGGATAGTAGTTAGTAGTACTCCTATCCTATCTAGTCCTAGAGAATACCTCTATATTAAGCTATCGCTCGAAGTAGGCCTCTAGAAAGACGGCTTACTTGTTTAAGAGGATAGAGCTAGTCGAGCTTTACTCGTAAGGGGGAAGTTATAACTATAGATTTAGCTTTAATAGGTACGCCTTTACCTAAGAGCGGCTAGCCTATACTAAGAACGGCAAGGTCTCCTCGCAGTACTTAAAGAGCCTTAGTACCTCTATCTAGCGCTACAGAAGTAGCTGAACTTAGTGCTCTTACGCTAGGCCTAGGCAGGCAATCGTGGGTAGAAACGCCTTCGAACTTTCCTTCGAAACCGGTGGAGTAAGACTCGAGCCTGGCACTCGGTCACGCCGCGACGCGTGATGGAAACAATAGTAAGTACTTTGTATCTCTTTTCCCCTCTTCTTGCTCGTCTCTACGTCTTCAGAGCTTGCCAAGCTTGACATCTCTACAACGTGGACGATTGTATTATCTTCGAACCCGGATCGCGAGCGGACAAGATCGCCTCTGTTTGGACGAATTTGAGCCCATTAGGGCAGGGCTGGTCTACGGCAAGAACTGTGTCTCAAGATGGGCCACGACTTGGAGAAGCAACATTTCTATGAAACTAAAGAGAGGAGGAGCATAGAGAGTCCACGACATCTCGAAGCGATATCTCGAACGACATCGCCCGACCAGTCGAAATCAGCAAGATATGAGCATCTCGATGGTCTTCGTGGGCTCGCCGCAGTCTGCGTAGTGATCATGCATGTCACACCAGACTTTACAGCAGGACTCCATGAACACGGCTTTGGAGAAGTTATGGAATACTGGCATCTCACATCATTCCCCTTCATTCGCCTCATATGGAGTGGAGGTAATGCTGCTGTCCCGATCTTCTTCGTGCTAAGTGGGTTTGCATTGAGTATAGCGCCGCTGAGACTTCTGCGAGAGAAAGGCAGGACAGTAGGCCCGGAGCTGAGACGCAAGCTCATGGCTGCTGTTCTGAGGAGGCCTATACGACTTTACGCGCCGGCAATCGCAATCACGATGCTTCAGGCAGTTTTCAGGCAGATACCTGGCCTGTGTGTTCTCAACCCCAATATCCCTCCGGTCCCAAAACCGAACCTCATCCAGGAGCTCGGTTCGGCGGCAAGGATTTTCAAATTCTTCTGGCCTTTCCAAGATCACGAGGCTGCATCTTTTCCGTACAATCAGGTCATGTGGACGCTTCCTATTGAGATGAATGGCAGCTTGCTGGTTTATGCGATGCTGCTCCTCTTTTCTCTTGGAATGATTGCAGGACCAGGAGTCAGAGCTCCAGCAACACTCTCCGCTTTACTCTTCATTGGCGGCGCCATTGTGTTACAGGCAACTCGTCATTGGAGCGTTGCTTGCTTTGCTTGGGGTGTGATGCTGGCAGTAATTGACCAATGGCCGGTGGGGACACATTTCCACTACACAGCAAATCACTTTTACACGAGGTTCAAGGCTATGAGAGGGACACGAACGCTTCCAATCGTATTCGACAAGACGGCAAGGCCACGGACTTCCATCTGCGCAGTACTGGCGAAGCTTGCTGCCATCGCACCACATCTGTGTCTCTTTGTCGGCTGGTACCTGCTCTCTGTTCCTGGCTTCCCCGATCACAGATATTGTGCAGACACTCCAGGTTGGAGATGGCTCAACTGGTTGATCCCTCGCCCTTACGACAACGACTTCCGCTTCCATCGATATGTGACGACAGTAGGCTCGTTGCCCGTCGTCTACGCCGTTCTACGCATTGGCTGGTTACAGTCCTTCTTCAAATCCAGAGCCCTTGTGTTTCTCGGGCGCGTCAGCTTCGCACTATACCTCGTTCACCTACCGATGAAGGCGATCATCGAAGAACGAATCAAGCCTTTGGTTGGCGGATATACCAATCCACCGCTCGAAGGAACATTCTGGGACCACTACTGGAACATTTCGGATGTGGGCCCGCCTGGTCTCAGTCCGAGGTATCTGATAGCTATGGCTGTCATCATGCCCTGCTTTCTGTTAGTTGCATGGGGAGCAACAGTCGCAATTGACGAGCCATTCGTAAGGATGAGTAAGAGCTTGAGTCGAAAGCTTGGGCTTGATAGACCTAGGAGGATGAGTGCAACAGCGAGATCCGAAGTATAGGTTCATACAGATCTGAAGCGCGAAGCTGATTGTTCTTAAAAATTTTCCATCGGACTCACGCCCCCATTCTGAACAGCACTATCACAAGCCTGATTCCCACCACAGCTGAAATCGCACCCGCATTACCCCGTGTTGCCAATCTCGCAGACAACGCTCATATCAGAACACACTTGAACGACCCTCGGACCAGATTTAGAATCAAAACACCATATGTTCTCGCTATCAAACGCACTGGGTATAACAACTCACTGTCACTTTCAAGATCTTCACCCTGTTTGAAACCACAACCTAATCAAAATTTATCCTCCACAACTCCCTCTCACATCCCGCAGTGAAATCACTCCTAGTATGATGCGCAAGCACATTATCACTAACAAGTAAATCCCCCTTTTCCCAAGCATGATAATAACAAACTCTCCGATCATGCAGCAAATCCGTAAGCGTCTCCAAAACCTCTTTATTCTCCTCCTCACTGACATTCTCAATCTCCACATTGGTAGGTTGGAAAGCCGTCTTCTCCTGAGGCCAAGGTTCATGGAACCTCAGACACGGCTTGCCGGTCGCTGGATGATCGACGACAAGAGGTAAGTTAGGAAGGACTGTAGCGTCGAAGGAAGATGTCGAGACGTTCCAGGTCAAATTCCGGAGTTTCTCGAGAGGAAGGGTAGAGGTAAGGTACTGGAAGACTTTAGTTGAGACGGAGAAGAGAGTGAAACCGGTATCTTTCGGGGAAGTGGTGACTGAAGTGAAGAATTGGAAACCCGGGGGTGTGGAGACGAGTTCTTCAGTCCCAACACGTTTCTCGGTTTTGAAGAGTCCGTCGTAGTGGAAAGGCATCCATTCGGCTGAGAGCACGTTGTTGAGACCACGGGTATTGGCACCTTGGTCTTTGACTTCGAGGACGAGACCGAATTTCCAGCCTGTGGGGGTTCCGAGATCATAGGATTTTTGGGTGAAGAGGTCGCGGTCTTTGGTCTTTGAGAAGCTGCGCATGATGACTGGGGAGTTGATTTGGGCTAGCGCTCGGACTTTGGGACCGTCGATGTCTTCGATGGAAAGAGCATTGGGACCGGAGGCGGGGCGGAGGAGGAGGCCAGCAGGGTAGAGAGGATCGCAGAAGACACCGCCCGTTTCTTGGCCCCAGGAGAGGAGGTCAGTCTTCTCGCGGTAGAAACTTGGTCGACCGTTCTTGTGGACCAGCTCGTAGCGATCATCGGCATCAAATTGTGCGTGATGGCCAGTCGTGGTTGTGCCGTCGAGGTTGATCGCTATGGAGCAGTGCCATGGGGTAGTGAAGGATGAGTCTGTTGGCAACACGCTGACGGAGATCTTGTTCTCCATGTGAGACGATGGGTGGATTGACAATCTGATAAAGTCTGAGAAGGTCTCTCGCACGGCCCTCGCGAAAGCCTGGAAACAGATCATGTCAGTGTCAAATTGTGAGAAATTCAGTTGTGCTCGGTTGACGTACATCACCTCTGAACAGCATCTGCTTCGCAATATACTCAACCCCCTTCTTGAACTGCGACTTCGACCTCTCTGGTCCGATGGGATAGACATCTTCCAAGTCAGTCATCAAGAACTTGATATAGCCTCTATAGGTAAGGCAAGTATCCTCGTCCTCATGAACCTTCAATGAAGCATCAAAGTTCTCATCACCGTAGTTCGAAAGCAGTCCATGTCGGAAATTGGTTGCATTCGCCACATACTTAACTTCATCCATGTCATCCGGGATCTTCTTCACCTTGGAGAGACCCTTCAGGCGAGAAAATTGGATATGCTTGAAGCTTTCCACGGCAGCCATGGTTCGAAGTGCTTCGCCGTAAGCCCAGACATTCTTGTCAGGCACGCCCAGAAGGTCTTAAGGGTCAGTCAATCAGGACTTCAACGCAAGGTGGTTTCCCAAAATGCTTACCATTATACACCAAGCCATCAGAAATGATCATGAGATATGCGCCAGGTTTGTATATATGTGCGATGGCAGCACACATGCCGTTCAGATGTGCCAGAGCGAACTCTTCAGCCTTGTCAGGCAGGCATCCCAACACCTTCGAGCTGGTATTTGGTGACTTGAACGGGAAAGCGGGCAGGCACATTCTGATAGGTTGCGACTTGGAGATCTGTGAGGAGATCTGGTCCACGAACTTGGCGTTGGACTTTTGCGTTGCGCCATCTCGCGTTGGTAGCTTATATCGGCTGATGATGGCGAGAATGCGAGAAGCCAATGCAAGATTATCTGCGTTGGCAGTGTTGAAGTGCTCCTCTTCTGTGGTCGAAGGCTTCTCCTCTGATGGTGAAGGTTGGGCTGAGTCGCGTGGTTCGCTTAAGACATCCTTTGGAATGTCGACTGAAGGAGGATGAGGCTCATTGTTGTTGCTCTCACTGGGCGCAATCATTTGGGCCGACATTTTGCAGAACGACGAGTGCGCTATAGTGAATAGAGTTCAGAACGAGTTCATGAAGAAGAAGTGTAAGCTTTCAGCTAGTAATAGTTGAGTGCTTATGAAGCCTTATACCTGCACCGGAACACTCCCGCTCCAGCTTGATCATTAGATCGCGAAGGTCTGGTGAGGGCTGCCATGGTATTGAAAGGTCTTTCAAAGTAGATCACGAACGCCCACGGACCTAAAGCCTCTTCCGTCGCAACGGCCATATGGAAATATCTCGCTACTGATGTCGTTTCGAATGGCTTCATGTTGAGAGGCGCTACCGCAGAGCGAACTCGACAGCCTTGCGAGACATTTGACGTCGAACCACGGCATTGCATCCCGTTCAGTCAAGATCGCTTATTCAACTTTTCCTCACGATGTCGAGAGCGGCTTGGCATCGATCCATAAATTAGCAATGCACGGCAGGGAAGACACCCGCTTTCGGCCCTGTCCGACAGACATGCATCGGAGGATCGTAAGGCTGGCCTGTTGCACCTGTGCTTAGAGAGACTTCTGCCTTCTTTCGTATCGCTCGTTCCGCTCGCAGTGATGAAGCTTGACGAGGATGCCTAATGGCCGATTCGCTCGCCCCGACGCCGCTCTCAGTTCGATGTGCCGTTGCATACAGTTCTGTCACGATCAGTTGTGTGATTGACTTTCGATGTCGAGAACGTCTTGGCAGTGCCGACCCATATTACTGCAGACGATGACAGGGAAGAAGCGAACTCTCCACTTTCGGGCCTCTCCGAGAGACGTGCGAGTTAGTAAGGCTGGCTTCTGGACCGTGCATTACTATAGAGCACGAACGATGTGCTACATGGTTCGTCTCAATCGGCTAAGGCGTATAGCGCCTCACTCGTATCAAACTTCCGATAAGTCTCGAGAGATATAGCATGGCATCCGTCAGAACTACCGTTGAAGCCGAGGCAGGACCAGGACGGAGAGTTTTTGTAATCACAAATTGTTGATAGTCGCTTCGATTCCGCATCTCTGCTTCAGAAGTCAGTTTCGATCTGTTATTGCTTTTTTCCTACAGGAATATCAGTATCAGTAATCTTTTCCGAAACCGCAAGATGGGAAGCCTGTCAGCTGTGAACGACGAAATAGTCGATGTCGCGGTTATTGGAGGTCAGTTGATCAGAACCTTCTCTTACGGAGAGTTTGCTAAGGGACTTAGGTGGTCCAACCGGGCTGCTGTCGGCATTGCTGATGCGCTCTCTTGGAGCAACAGTGAGCATCTTGGGTAAGCTTGAACAAGCATGCCGAACGGAGCCCATAATTGACAAGGAAACATCAAGATTCCAAACCTGGACCACTTCAGCTCGGTCGTGCAGATGCGCTCAATGCACGAACCCAGCAATACCTTGAAGTTGTCGGTGTGCTCAAAGAACTCCGAGCCAAAGGCATTGAATGCAACACAAGCTCGACCTTTGGAGACGGCGAATTTAAATCGCGTCAAAGTCACTGGTGGACGGGACTCGAGCATTGCTTGCACAAGCACTTCCTAATGATCGGACAGCCCGAAGTCGAAGCTGTTCTCCTCAACCGGTTGGACACAACAGTGCACTACGGCGAGGAGGCAGGATCCATCTCCGAAGATGATGAAGGCGTCACAGTCGTCACCAGTCTCGGCAGAACTATCAGGAGCAAATATGCCATCGGAGCAGACGGAGCTCGATCAATGGTCCGCAACGCCCTTGGAATTGGCTTTACCGGTACCAAGCCGGAAATGATCTGGGCTGTACTGGACACATTCGTCGACACAGACTTTCCCGTCTGCTCTGAGATCATAACGTTCCAGCTAAATGAGCAGGCCAGAGTATCCTGGATTCCACGGGAGCGAGGAATGGCACGATTCTATGTCCTTCTGGATGGCGATGTCACCCAGGAAAAGGCAGAGGCTTCGATCCGAGACCACATGAGTCCGCATCGCGTAGAGTTCCGAAAAACGGAATGGTTCAGCACATTCGAGAGTACGTGTGTCCCTGTCGACAAAGCTCAAATGGTGTCGTCCTGACAAGCTGTTTAGTCAAAGAACGCATTGCATCGACGTTCGTCTCGAACGAAGGCCGGGGTCGTATCCTGCTTGCGGGAGACGCTGCTCACGTCCACTCGGTAAATGGTGGGCAAGGCTTAAATACCGGTATTGCGGACGCTTTTGCGTTGGCGTGGCGGCTCGCCTTGGCGGTTGATGCTTATGGACACGGCTCCAAGGCGGCAGGCCCACTCATTCAGAGCTACGACATCGAGCGCAGAACTGTTGCAGCCGATGTGATCAACGTCGCTGCTCGACTTGTGCGGGACACCATGCATACGGCTAAGCAGTATGTGAGCACGATCGAGAAGAACGCTGGTTATATCACCGGAATGGGAGTCGCCTATGACGAGAGCGGCTCTCCATTGGTGACCGAGTCGCAGAACGGCATCTGGAAAGCAGGTCGGAGGTGTCCTGACATCATCTTGCGCTCCCATGATCTAGAGTCGAGATGGTTGTATTCCACGGTCACCTATGGCCAATTTTCAGTGTTGGCATGCGGCATGCCGCTCACGGAAAAGTGGTCGGACTTCAAAGAAATATGCACTAGGTATACACTGCTTTCCGCAAGCAGTGAAGAACCCAGTTCTTCATCAAGCGTCGACGAAGAGACGCTGACATTCGTCTCGGAGGATATTGACCCGCAAGCGCAATTTGTGGTCATCGTAAGACCGGATATGTACATCGGATACGTTGGGACGGAAAAGCAGGCGCTGGAGTACTTGTCAAGAGCAGTCAAGGGTACATAGCCGATTGTTGAAGCCACGAATTTGCGTGCATATCTTGGTCCCGTTCGTCGCATCTGAAGAGGCAGCTTCTCCAGCCGAGCAGCAGACGCTACCCGGAATGTCTCACCGAGCGGCCGGCGAAGCGGCCCGCCATACATTTGGTTGAAGTATCCAGACTGATGAACAATTTTTGAACGTTCCTGGAACGGAAAGTATGCGCTATCCCGGCAAGCATAGATGAACGGCTCCACTTATCACTTCTGCCGGTGTTTGGGTAGTCCGCGACTGCACGAGCAGCATTAAGTAGCAAATTGCTCAGCCTCGGCGAAGTGAAAGCACTTCACTGGAGGATGTGACCTTCCCAATCGGTTGAAAGGTATCAGGAACAATGCCTTTATTTGCATACTAGTTGTCGCTTAATCGACAGACTTTGTTGAGCATCGCGTTGAATTTTAGTCGGTCGTGTGGGAGTAATGAAACCAGATGGGGTTCCAAACGAAATTTCGCACCGGTCGTCGTCTAGTCGTCACTTCGTTGTGTATCGTATGAGTTGACAATACAGCGCCTTCGCACATCGGAGTGAAAGTGGACACTTACGGTCCGTGGAATTGGAAGATCTGATTCGTTGCAAACCATGAAATCCAGGATTGGGGGGAGTTTAGCGCTTTCACTCCGATGTGCGAAGGCGCTGTAGTAGCTCATTAGGATGTAGTGTCGGCGAGAAAAATTTATGGCCCACATATGCCATGTCTTCTCAGATGATCATCTTCGGCCCGCAGATGCGGCAACATGACCGGGGCGGGCAATGTCCTAGCTGTCGATCCAACCAGGGCATTGTCTGCAAGCGAAAAGCTCTGCTTGTTCTAGGTGTCGCCACGGTGGCCACTGTGAAGGCCAGTGACCAACAGCTATGGCTATTGGCTTATCGTATGTCGCAATGCGAGGTCCTTTGCCTTTCCTCAACCAAAGTGCAATGTCTGGTAGCGAAAACTCAAGATAAGGCTGCGCAAGAATTGGACGACAGCTTGCCTGAGAACTACACCACGAAGCTGTAGTGCAGGATTCTGGCAAATACCGCATGCCACAATCGCAAAAGATGACGAGTCCAGCGCAGTCAGAGGAGAAGAATGCGACTGTTGTCCAAGATCAATCCCTTCAAAGACAGAAAGACTCTGGTGTGCAAGCCTGGTCTCAAGTCGTTGGCGCTTTCTGCCTGTACTTCAACACATGGGGTGCGTGGTAGAATCACTGGACCTTTTGGGCAGAAAAGGCGAACGCTGACAACATGAGTGCAGGGCTCCTTTCCAGCTACGGAAGCTTTCAGTCCTACTACGAGGAGGAAGATCTGTTGAAATCGAATAGCTCATTCCAGATTTCGACGATTGGTTCTCTGCAAAGCTTTCTGCTTGTCTTCTTGGGCTTCCTGGCTGGGCCTCTTTACGATGCTGGATACAGTCGACATCTGCTTTCGTGTGGCTCGTTATTGATCGTTGCAGGAACCATCGCTCAGAGTTTCTGCACTCAACTATGGCAGCTGCTGCTCGCACAAGGATTATGCATTGGCCTCGGATGTGGATGTCTGGCAATCTTGAGTGTCGCGATTCCGACGCTCTGGTTCACACATCGCCTTCCGCTCGCAAATGGAATCGCTGCTTCAGGTAGTGGTCTTGGAGGGTATGCATGCCAGTCTCAATCGAAGAGGTACCGATCACTGACTATGACACAGCGTGATTCTACCCATCGTAATCAGAAACTTGCTTGGCAAAGTTGGTTTTGGCTGGACAGTGCGCGTGTTAGCGCTCATCGCGCTGACGCTTCTCGCGAGTGCCAACCTGCTCCTTCGCATACCTCAGCCCGTGAAGCAGAGACGAAGGCTCGTCGACGTGGATTCTTTGACAGACTGGCCGTACATCTGCTTTGTGCTGGGTTGCTTTTGCGTATTCTTAGGGATGTACACGCCATTCTATTACGTGCAGACCTTTGCGCTTCGAAGTGGACTTGCCTCCGAGAGCGTGGCTCTGTACATTGTTACGGCCATGAACTGCGGTTCAATCCCGGGACGTATCATCCCGGCATTCTTCGCTCAGCGTTTTGGTCCACTGAACATGATCATCTTGACAACAATTGCGCTGGCGGCGTGTGGCCTGGGATTTCTTGGCGTGAGAAGCACAGCAAGTGTGTATGTCGTGGCTGTATTGTATGGCTTTTTCAGCGGCACTTTCTTCGCTTTACAGCCGACTGTTTTTGCACGCCTGACCTCGAATATGGCTGTGCTTGGGACACGCTTTGGTATGGCGTTCACTGTACTGTCTGTTGCTCTGCTTTTCGGGACACCAATCAGCGGCGCGTTGCAAGGTGAAGATGGCTATGACGCGTCTTGGGTGTGGGCAGGAGCCACGCTGTTCGCCGGAAGCTTGTCGATATGTCTCGGTAGAATGTTGAAGGCGGACTGGGAGCCTTCCAAACGGTTGTAATGATAGTATAGAGATAGATCTGAAGAAACAGCTAATCGATGAAGTTGGAAACAAGAAGGAAGGTTCACATGGGAGCTCGACCCAAACTCTAAATTTGAGCCCAACTTCGCATGCGATCCGACATCTCGGCCGAGGACCATCAACGTAACGTCAAAAGTACCCTCATATGTTCTGTGCATAGCGTAATTCGCTTAACAAGAAGATTGTCAGCTGGTACAAGCACTCAACTATATAGCGAATCCTGATCCCAGGTTGGTCGACTCCCAGAGTCGGTATGAGAAGTCTGCTCGGAATGCCTAGAAAATTCACAGAGAGAGAAATGTTGACATGAATCTTTATCCACTCAGAATGCCTCTTCGATTCAGACATTAAATAAACCCTCTGGTCCTATGTACAAGGCGCAAAACCCACTCTCACTCTTTCTTCTCAACAAACATACAGTAAAAAGCATAGACTTGTGGTATCTCGTTTTCCCTTCCGGTCCCATCGATCATCAAAAAAGAGAAAATGCGAAAAAAAGGTAAGATGAGCTGTGGCTCAGAAGAAGAGGTCGCATCCTGCCCGGTGGCTTAGCTCAAAGACTTTCAGTCGCTTTGAATCATGCTAGCGACCAGATCTTGTCGCGGGCGGTTGCGTGGGTATCGATGATATGAGGAAGGCCGTGTCATACGTCGAAATGGTTGGTTGCGTGACTCTGTTGTAAGATGAGGCGTCGCTTGCGCGCTCGATGCAAAACTATATTGACATTTAAGCTGATTGTATTGCGTCAGATGCATATCAAAGAAAGAAAAAGCTGTCGATTTCAGCTTTAGGTCGTAAGATGCGCTTGGCCGAGCGTCTACTGCGGCGTCGGTGTCTTGTTCAGTCCAAGATTGAGCCAGCTCATATCTGTGTTGGCCGGCTTTTGGTGCTGCTGATCTGATGACTGCGCACCGGGCGCTACTTGCTCGTTGCCTTTGGCGTTAAGGTAGTCCATGCCCGGGAAGACTGTCACAGTACTACTGCGATCCAGCTCTGCAGGCTTGTTTGTGAGGGCGGGAGCTTTCGGCGGAAGTGCCCATTCTGTTTGCTGAGCTTTGGGTGAGGCCCACTCTGATGTTGGTCCCGCAGCATGACTGAGTTTGACCTTGGGTGGTTTGTAGGTGGTGCCAGCGCCGGGGAAGAAGCCAGCCGACTTGCCTCGAGAAGGCACTCGTCGACCGGGCTCGTGCACACTATTCGTGTAGACACTGCTGGTCGCACGGCCTCTATCCGCAATGTCTCCGCTCATCGGAGTCCAGGCTGTCTGCGCAGATTCATTGTAGAAGTCGCTCGTGAGATTGCTACTCAGCGTTGAGCGATTGTCGAATGTCTCAATGCTAGTCGCCTGAGAGCTGCGAGGATCCACGATCTGGCCTTTTTGAGCACTACTTTGCTGGCCAGCACTGCCTGTTCTTGAGAAGTCTTCTCTCGAGTCCATAAATCTGGGGGAACCGGTGGCCACGTGCGATAGTCGCTGGCCATCGACTGTCTTGCTGAAATCGATATCGAGAGGGGGTACCAGTGCCGACGAGGGTATTCTCGACATTTGCGAAGGCCGCCGTTCGTCTTGTGAATATTCCGATGCGACATCGCTGTTCATGCTTTGTGCGCTCAGCGTTTTGGGCTTCGTATAGGCGGCTGGCAAGTGTGAGAGCCCGTTAGGCCCCGTCGGTTGACTGGTAGCGAAGTACTTCGACCACCCTGAGCTCCTCTTCCTCTCGATCCTTGTCTCCTTGTCGAGCGCAGTGCTGCTAGCCATTGCGCCAGGAACAGTCAAGTTCGACTTTGGCACTGGAACCTTATCACCAATGTCCATCATCTCGTGGTTCTCGGTCGGCACGAAGTTACCGTGCTTGTCCTTAACAAGCTGAGCAGTACTCTCGAAGCTAGCCTTTGGTTCATGGCCTCGCGTGCGACTGCCACCATTGCCCCACTTATTGGTCATGATAGCAAGCGAACTGTGCGAGCCATTATTGCGGTCGAATCTGTCCTGCCGGGGCGGCGGTGGGAGCTCGTGGGCTGAAAGTCCTGCTTCTTTCATGAAAGACGCGCCTCGATCTGCAAAGCTCAATCGACCAGCACCATCTTCTCCAGCGCCATCCTTCTCCTGCAAATAGCCATCCTTCTTCTTCGCCTTCATCTTCCGCCATCTCAAAAACAGAAGTACTAGTATGAACAGGGCGGCAATACCGCAAAGCACGCCGAGTGTGATGCCAAGGGTTCGCATCATCTTGTCGTGAGCAGAAGGACCGCCTGCGCTTGGAGCAGCTGTGGTCGATGAAGGTGTTGCCGATTCTGTCGGAGTTGCTGTGGCAGATGGTGTGCTGGTCGAGCTAGCCTGAAGAGGCTGCTGTTGTTTCGAGTTGAAGAATTTGTCTGCATCGATCCAGGAGTTTTCACCCTGATCATACATAATGAGAGGGTTCTCGTCATTTCCACCTGCCATGACAATGACTCCGTCAGAATTTCTCGCGATTGAGCAGTCCTCCCTCGTAGATGTGGGCGCGTTCGTGCTGTTGTATGTTGGCCAATTTGAGATTGAGAGATCTCGTTTCTGCGGATTTGACGATGAATCGGCACCAACAATCTGACCTGTATATGCAGGTCGACCGCCTTCGCCGAGCAGCACAATTCCTTGTGCTGTGTTAGGTGAGGTGTGCATGTTAAACACTTGCAGCACTTTGCTGCCATCTGTCCCATCTACAACTACAGCTCGTGAAGCAGGATTCAACGGCTCAGCGAGCCCACTCGAGAGGTTAGTCCATCCTTCACTCGGGCCAAACAGCCAGATCTCGTTTCGCAGTGTCTGGCCGCCGACGAGAACCGCATGGCTGCTATTCCAGGGCTGGAGGATGGGATTATTTGCAGGTGGCGCGTATGAGTTATAGCCTTGTATGTCGTATGGGTATTGTGTCGACAGGAGGAACGTTTGCGATGAAAGATTTGCGGGTTCATCTTCTGGTGCTCCAGCATAAACCAAGATGGATTGCGACTCTTCCAGATATGCGATACTGTGGTTTACCCGATTTTGCAAAACGTCGGCAAGCGGCGTTATTGATTCCCACTTCTTGTCGTTGAACAAATATCGCTGCACGCCCAGGAAGCTTTCATCATCAGATCCTCCACCGATCACATATAGCGCCCCGGCCGCATCGTCCTTGACACAAGCCGGCGCATTCACTACGTGGTCCGTCTTCGTCTCCTCCGTCCAGGTAGCGTTCTTTTTGAGAGGTAATGACTGCAGTCCGCCATCGTTGTCGAGTACGTAGAGTGTGTCGCGGTCAATGGCTGCGCAGTGTCCGCTCAGCGACGACTCCGGTAAAGGGACAGACATTCGCTGGTGGCCAGCGCCGAGTCGCCCGGCAGCTCAGCGCCGAAAATGACGAGGTGTATGTATGCTGCCTGCAGTGGTGGGTGTGGTCGAGGCTCAGCTCGGTAGGGTGGTGGACTGTAGGGAGCTCTCGCTAAGCATGTGTCCGGGCGAGGGGTCAGTGAGTAGTCGGCGGTGCTATGCCAGCCGCAACTGCGTGTACCTGCGTTGAATGTGGTTTCCGGCGCCTGTCGTGCCCGCAAGGCGTGCCTTCTGTGCTTCGATGCGTCCTCGGGACTACAATCCGAGCACTTCAACCTTTTGCTCTTTCCAATCCTGGTCGTGTATGTATTAGCTAACTTCCAACGAGCGAATGCGATGTCTCCAGGAGGATAATGGCAACGGCAGTGGCAGATGGCCGAGATCCGTTTGGTAGAGGCAGTCCAGTGCAGGTCCAGTCCAGCGGTCGTGAGCGAATGAAAGTTTGCGGTCGGAGCCAGCGAGTGTGTGTGTTCTGCAGGGAGTGTTGAGTGTCAGACGTGATAGACAGGTCTCAGGTGTCAAGTCGTATCGTGTCCTGGAAGGAGCGAGCGAGCAGCAGTGTGGATCCAAGGGTGTGTTTCGACTTGGACGCGACTCGATGAATGATCGTCCAGAACGGGGCCCAACTCCGAATGGCAGCAAGAACAGCAGAAATAACGAGTGTGACTTCAGGCCAGCGAGCCGTGAGAAATTACATTACACCGCGACTTTGCGCACCGCAACGACGACAGCGACGAGAGAGCGTGGATGCAGTGGGTGTTCGTGCAGCAGACGAGAACGGATGCACGATGGGCGGCGCGGCGCAGGAACTGGGGCCTGCAGCTTGGCCCAGGAGAAGATTGGCCTGTGCTTTCACAAATCGCTCCTCTATTGGGCCTCAGGAAAAGGAGACACACAGAAGAACTTTCCACCGAACGTCTACGCTCCCACGATTGACTCGACCGCATTGCTTGTAACAAGACATGACCTCACGAGGCAGCCATGTTCGTGGTTATCGACCAAAGCATGACCTCAGTTCTGTTCAGCACGAACACCTTTTGCTGTAGTAGCGAGATTTCTCCACTGCTAGGGGACCCTTCGCCTCGTCCTCCGAAACACGCGAACGATAGAGCCGTCGAAGCACTGCCAGCCCTATCGCGAGCTTGAACCTCCTGCTTCAGCAACACGGTGAGAAGGAGTGTACTCCACCATCACGAGCTGCACTCCCATATTTTTTCCAAAGAAGATGCTGCAACGCGTTCGAATACAAATGCACAAAATGCGCCTCTGCAAATCCCTGCCCACCGCCATCGGTTAAAAAACATCTTAGCGTCGTGATGAAACACGGCTCAGCGGTTCACAATTCGTTCGTACCTGAGGCGGCGTTGCTTAGGCGCATGTCTAAAGGAACACGATCAATTCACGAAAAAAGTTGATGCTAATTATACATTTGTACCGTGAAGATACTGCTGAGTACGAAAGTGATCTTGATATAGCAAGCATAGCATACCATCGCATTGACTTGAATTGCGTAATGTGCATCTCCATCTCATTGCGTGCAGGATGATACCTGTGACAGGGGTGCTGGAACCATGTGCGTGAGAGTTTTCTAGAAATGGACCAGTCAGGGTTTAAAGTCTGGTTCAGAGATGTCACATGCGTCCAGAGCCGCCTTCACGACTTCATCACGCGAAAAGATATACAGGAAAGCTTCTTCTCGAACTGATAGGAAATCTTTGCTTCCAGTAGAGAAGCACGACTTGGCGCCTACATGATGTGTTGAAGGCCTACAGATGCCTCTCGCTCCGAACGTCACACTCAGCTAGACCTCACGTTTAGGCGGCTGATAGATTGCAATACATTCCGCTGAGACGGACATCACTCCAGTGAAGGTATGTATTCTCGCGCCCAATCTAGACTATGGATAAGTCAAGTCATAGAAGACTGGTGTTCGAGAAGAGAGTCATGTGCGACAATGCTCCACAGACTTTGAACGGCCTGCAGGTCTATCTGCAGGAATAGTCATCATGAGCCGAGCGTGAAGCGCGGGCAGTTGGAAAAGCAAGACTTTTGCTCGTGCAATCGTAACTTTCAGGAACCAATGCTCCTGTCTGGCTTCCTAGGTGCCGATGCTGGTGCTATATGTAGACATTGAGGCCTCTCACCATCCAGGTCTCGGCAGTCGCGGGGCTTCGAACTGCGTCAGGCAATATGCCACCTTCAAGAGCTTTTGTCTCACGTCGACACCGAGTTCGTCACATCAACGAAGCCTTCCCACTGCCTCATCGCCCCGCCGCTCTTGATACACCACCTCGCTCTTCTTAATCCCTCCTTCCATCGCAGTCCACCAGGTCCTCTCTCCTTGATCACCTGTCCGTCATCACCCTCTCCCATATGGCTTTCATCCGCGTCACAAACCCCACTCAATGTGATCAAAGCTGCAGTATTCAGAAGCACGAAATGCAATACCGGGTCGTCATCTGGCCTCTCGTTTCTCAGAATCTGCATCAGAATCTCGGCATTCTCGTCCGGGCCTTTGCCTCCGTGGACAGTATCCAAAGAATGCCGGGGCAGACCAAAATCTTCTGGCGAGATCGTGAATTTCGTGATTTCGACGGGTGGCTTGCCTTCGCCATTTGTGGGTTGATTTTGAGGTTCGTGAATGTACCAGCAATGCGTGATTCCGGCGCAGGAGATTTCGTCCAGGTTCTCGTCTCCGCAAACAATCAATGCCTTCCTGGATCCGCTGAGTCTGAGCGCGTCTGCGAAGTTCTGTCCAATGTCTTTTCGTGCAACGCCGAGGATTCTGCATTCGACAAGACCTGAGTCATGCACTGGATTTGCGAGAGGCCCGAGAAGATTGAAGACCGTTCGGACTGGTACTTCTCGTCTTGTTGCCGCAGCGTGCTTCATTCCTGGATGCCACTCACGTGCATAGAGGAAGGCGTAATTTGTTCGCTCGTAGATCTTGGGTAAGTTTCCTGCCGTGGTTGCGGCTATGATAGGCGGTTTGGGCGCGTGTTGAAGGAGATCTGCGGAGCCTGAGAGAGAAGTCGAGGAATTGTTGCCATGCTTTGCCATGAGGAGAATGGCTGATGCGATGATCGAAGAAGTCGTAGAGACGTTGAAAGTGTTATGTCCATCGCCACCGGTCCCGACGATGTCGCACTAATACAATAATCAGTACGGGCCAGGAAGTGAAGACTAGAAGATTACTCACAAAGCCGCCATCGTACGTCCCTTCAGGCTTTCGTCGCTTCTCCCAGACGCTTTGCAATGCCGACTCGTCTACTTGAGCGGCTGCTTCCCGCATTGAAGTTGCACATGCTGCCAGAACTTCGGCTTGATGGTCGAGATTTGTGGTATGTAACGCCCAGAGCAGAACACCGAATTGCACGGGTGACAGACTGTCCGTGAAGATCAAAGAGACAGCGGCCGCGATCTCTTCTGCCGACACTTTTCTTGCCGATTCCAATGTTGCCAGTTTCTTGAGGAGGCTCGATATTGAGACGTATCCTGTATTGTCGTGGGGCCCCATGATGGACCGATCAGATTGTATTTTGGAGTTTCAGTGATTGTCTTGTGACTGTGCGACTTCTTTGGCTTGTTTTGGTGTTCAATGGCAGTTTGTGAGTCAGCGGTGTTGGTTTGTGGTTTGTGTCTTTGCTTGGACTTTTGAAGCCGAGAACTCGGCTGCGCTGCTCCAAAACTTTATTCTGAAGCCCTTCACGTTAACCATCACTGTCACTTCCGCCTCGTACCGTCCGCATCGCATCTATCATTGAGACAATTGCCGTTCTCTGCGCGGATCCTCGTTACGGTTTGAACAGAACCACCTCGGTCACATCTCCTCACAATGCCTCCACGCGTACGGATTCCATTGAACGCACTCAGGCCAGCAACAGGAACGCAGTATGTTTGCTGGCAATGCAGAAGACATGCATCAGTGGCTGCTGCAACAGCGACAACACCCGCACCGCCCATTGACCAGATGACAAAACCTGCGAGACCAGTCGCCAGATATCCAGCAACGCAACCACCGTCCTACAAGCCTCCAGAGTTTCGCAAGACACAACTTCATCGGCAATATCAGTCATTACTGCGCGCATCACCCCTGATGCTTATCTTCCAGCACAACAATCTAAAATCGACAGAATTTATGAGCATACGGAGAGAGCTTGCACAGGCATTGAGGAAGGTTGATGAAGAACTGGCCAAGCATGGAAACAACGATTACATTGGAGATCAGGTCAAGCTGTCAGTGGTGCAAACTGGTATCTTCGCGTCGGCTTTAAAAGTCGTCGAGTTTTGGGATCCTAAGTTCGAGTCAGAGGCGGAAGGAGCGCATGGTAGCAATGAGAAGTTCCTGAAGCAGGTACATGGCCTCTCGAAAGAAGCATGGATGACGGCCAAAAAGGCGAAGGCGAAACACGGTTTGGAGGCACTGCTATCAGGTCCGCTGTGTGTGTTGTCAGTACCAACGGTCTCACCACAGCATCTCAAGGCAGCTCTTACCATACTCGCCCCGAACAGCGACTTTCCGGCGCCGAAACGGAAGTCGAACCCCAGCTACCACGAGCCTGCCGTACAAAGTGGACTACAGAAGCTCATGCTTCTCGGAGCACGGATCGAGGGCAAGTCGATGGACACAGAGGGTGCAAGAAGGGTTGGTAGCATCGAAGGTGGCCTGGAGGGACTTCGTGGACAGCTTGTGGCCATGTTGCAAGGTATTGGCGCTGGCATTACCAATGCACTCACAGCAGCCTCAACCAATCTCTACTTGACCATGGAAGGCAGGAAGATCATGATGGAAGAGCAAGGCAAGAAGGAGGGTAAAGGCAAGAGTGATACATCGAAGGAGCAGGCATAAGATGTCAATGTCTCTCCCGCCAGTTGGCATGGACCCACTCAAGACCAATTTCATTACTTGCGAGCGCCAGCGATGGCCTCGCCTGCAGACTCAGCCTTCCAAGCGCTAAGCGCGAAATCGACGTATGGGAACAATGCTCTGACTTGCGCCAGACTCCTGCTAATGCTTTAGAAGGAACGGCAGGATAGCTTGCATCACTTACCAGCCGGCTCAGAAATTGTACTGGTGCGACATTGAGAAGTCTACGTTGGACATGCACGCCGACACCCTCGCGATACTTGTCCATGGCGATGATAAACATGCTCCGAATCCCCATTGGCATCTGGGCGAAGAAGTAGTTCGCTACAGTCTAGATCAGTCCAAGATCAGTGCGAATACGTGGATGCACTACTTTTGTTGGATGAAGACTGGCTACTTGGAGGACATAAACGCACCTCGATTTGAGAACTTCGAAGAAGTCATTAAGTTGCTAAAGGATGCCAACCAACTCTTCACTCGCCAGTGGATCTTCGGGCATGGCTTTGAGAACACCATAATTGACCATGCCATAAACATGTTGACCGATGACATACATTGGCTCAACCCTCACAACTGCATCCATGCTTTATTGGACTACATGAGCCACAGCGATACCATAGTCGTCGGCCTTACCAAGTTCCTAGTCGAATGGATTGTTCTCGGTCCTCCGAGAGACAGCCCCATCTGCGACGTACTCTTCGAGCTATACAGTCAACCTCAGCAGAGTGCACAGCTGAGCAATGTATTGGTGGTCCTAAGCCAAGCGATCACGAACGCTTTGCTGCTCGAAAAACGCCGCGCGTCTCCTGATGACTCCCTGAAGTCAATTGCACCATGGCTACCAGACACTTGCCGGTATCATATCAGCTGTGACACAGAAGAATGCTGGTCCAAAAGATTGCAAGGAAACCCTACTACCGCCTGGAAGAAGAGAGGTTGGAATAGACCGGACGGAAAGTGGACGAGGTCTTCTGAAGCCGCGGGCAGGCCCTATAAAGAGATTTCAAGCAGCAAGATAACTTGATGTTCAGGTTGATGCTTGATGGAAGCTATGCTGTCGACAGTGGCAGAGCCTTAGCCAGAGGTATCATTCTACGTGCTGTGTAATACGCTCAGAACATATAAGCTCTCAAGGACCATATGAACACATGCAATGCTTCGTAGAGTCTTCTTCCACTATGTCATCAGTATGTGATTGTTGCGCGCATCGCGGATCGGAATGCATCGAGTGCAACATTGCCGTTGACCCCTGTCCCTGTGCTCACGGTGGAGTTGTGGAGCGAGATCCGGAACCTTAGTCAAGAAGCTTATTCAATAGAATACCTGTTTGCGATCCGACGCAGCCCTTCCTTCACCACTTCACCTCCTCGCGTACACTCAGTCCGGCGCTTCCACTCACTCAGCGCGCGGCTTCAACTTCCGCAAAAATGCAAAAGACCGCTTCGCCCGCGCCGTCAGGCCATAATCCCTTCGATGACCCAGCTGGCTCTGAGGCATCTCTTGAGACAAATACCGTACTCACAGTTGACCGAAATGCAACGCTGACGCTGGGAACCGATTCGCTGATCGTGCTGGATGAGGGCCTAAGGCATCGGAGAAAATGCTGTGGATTACTGCCATCATTATCAAAGACGACTCGCGCCATACCATTTCACAGCATACTCTGGGCTGGATTAAATGATTTTGAGGTGACCGTACACTACGCGCAAACAGTAGGGAGAATGGGCAAAGCGTGCAAAGTCTCATATATTCACTACACGATCACGGACAAGACCCTGCATTCTCATGCGAAGCAGTGGGTGGAGCAGCTACTGAATCGAGCATATCCGCCGAACACGCGAAGAAAGAAGAGGATCAAGGTGCTGGTGAACCCCTTCGGCGGACAAGGATATGCGCAAAAGATATGGACGAAAGATGTGGAACCTATATTAGCTGCAGCGCAGTGCGAGATTGATGTGGAAAGGACAACATATAGAGGACATGCTGTGGAGATCGCGGAAAAGCTGGATATCGATGCATTCGATGTCGTAGCATGCGCTTCTGGAGACGGTCTGCCTCATGAGGTATTTAACGGACTGGCTAAGCGACCAGACGCGAAGCGAGCACTCCGAAAGATCGCACTCTGCCAAATCCCTTGCGGGAGTGGTAACGCGATGAGCTTGAATTGCAATGGCACAGATTCGCCTTCGCTGGCTGCCGTAGAGATCGTGAAAGGCATCAGGACACCCCTCGATCTGGTCGCAATTACTCAAGGAGACAGGAAAATGTGGTCCTTCCTTTCCCAAGCCGTAGGCATAATTGCAGAAACAGACCTGGGAACAGAATCTCTGCGCTGGATGGGCTCGTTCCGCTTCACCTGGGGCGTTTTGGTCAGGATGCTAGGCAAGACCATATATTCCGCCGAAATCTCAGTAGTCACAGAGACCGACGACAAACGCGCAGTGCGGGAGCTCTATCGCCGGGCAGCCGAAGAGCACGAAGCAGCAAAATCAAAGAATCTCCACACCGACGAAGAAGACGAGCCCGAAGATACCAGCTCGGATCAACAACTCCCATCCCTAAAATACGGCACAATCCTCGACCCCCTCCACCCAGACTTCCTCACAACCGACCACCCAAATCTAGGAAACTTCTACGCAGGAAACATGTGCTACATGTCCCCAGACGCCCCTTTCTTCGCCGCTGCCTTACCTTCAGACGGCCGTCTCGACCTCATAAACATCCCTGGAGACATAACCCGCCTCTCCGCCCTAAAAATGCTCGTAACAGTAGAAAACGGAACACTAATAAATTTCCCTCAAGTCCAATATTCTAAGATCCTGGCTTTTCGAATCAAACCTCGGAAAGCTGCTACGGAAGCTGGGAGGAGATTGAGAGCGAGATTTGGGCAGTGGTTGGGAGGAGCGGCGGGACAGACGGAGGGGTTGATTGCGATTGATGGGGAGAGGATTCCTTTTGAACCGTTTCAGGCGGAGGTTGTGCCTAGGTTGGGGACTGTGCTGAGTAGGAGTGGGAGGTATGAGTTTGCGGGACCGAAGGCTCCGTGAGGGAAAGAAGAGAAATGGCGTTTTGATTTGGATGGATGGATGATACCCGATTTGATGGATGGATTGTTTGATTGATGGGAAAAGTGAGCGCGCAGGCAAGCCAGGTGTATTATTATGGTTCGGTATTGGTTTATAGAGAGTGTAGAACAGTTTTGATGACAAACGAGCTTTTCAGCTCGAGCAGGTTTCTCAAGGTCGTGTTCCTGGTGTCCTACAGACATACGCACCTCCTCCATTGATCATTGCGGATAATGCACCACGGGTTTGCGAAGGGGTGGAATTGACCTCGAGATAGAGCTGAGAATACTTGGACTCTTTATCGGAATACTTCCAGTCCGGCACCCGATCAACTCTCTACCCATTCGACAAGGACCAGCGACCTATGCTCGACAGCAACCTGCTCTGTCTTGGAGCTCCTGCTCCACGATATCGACTCCGTCAAATCCAACGATCTCCTCATCCACTTGCGAAGGCTAGCATACGAGGTCGTTTGGGATCTTGATAGCTGGACAAGGCATCGCGTAGAGAACAGGAGTATTCGAGGAGAATCCTGAGATTCTGGACATATGGCCGCTGCTCATGAAGTGTAACAAATATGTCTATTCAAGAATAGCCATAGTTGTTCAGCTTCTATCGCAGATGATCTCTCTCTGCTTGTGCTTCAGGTCATATGCTACGCGACTGTCGCATTGAGCTCTGAAGGCGCTCCTCTCGCGCGAACGCAGGGCGATGGAAGCAAAATTTCCCTTGCTGTCTTCGCTGGATCTGTTATCTCTTGCGCGTAATGCTGAAATTCGAAGGTGGTGAACGTAGCATCGATTCAGTCATGCTCCTGGAATTATGTACGTCCAGTGGCATAGCCACACTCAATCTCGCCATCGTGGGCCGTCGTATCGCTGTGAAGAGTTGGCTGGTTGGAGCGAGGGAGTGCGGACTGCATCGGTCGACTTCACGACGAGAAATGTGCACAAGGCGATTGGGTTGCGGTATTGCTTCCCCGATCTATTACCGTATCAAGGAGTGCATGCAAGAGGGCATTTGCGTCTCCAGTCATCTGCCTCTTGGCAGCTGCCTTGAGCTCTGACTTGAGAAGCGGCGTCCACGAGCGTTGAAGGAGCGATGAGCCTGGTAGCCGTACTCGATGTCGGCCGCGAGGATGATCGGGACACTCAATGCATTGCTGCAAGTAGATGTCTGCACTGGTGAATTGATTGCGGACTGCATGGTCCTGTATCGGTGGATGAATCAACGCTTGAGTCGAACGAGCTTCTGAGTTGGGCAATTAACCTGCGGTATGGGAAGGCATCACTCCGCCCACTGTCGGTATGTTGCTAGGGAGAGCTACGAATCTGGAACTGGCATTCTTGAACTGTGAAGGAGCGGTGGACAGACCGCCGGGTTGTGTGAATGGTATGACTCCCTCCGCAGGCGATCGGCATACCGCTGACGAGAATTACAACGCGAGGAGCACTGCTCATAGTTGTCGATGGAGCGATGGAAGGGATGGCTAAATCGAGTGAAAGGCATAACTCTGCCAGCTGTCGACTTGTCGCACGATAGAGCTATGAATCGAGAAGCAGCGCTCAACGAGACCGAAGGAGTGATTGAAGAAGCAGCTGAAAGAAGAACTCAAGACGACAGCATGGCTAGGCATGACTCCACTGACTGTCGATAAGCTGCAGACGAGAGCCATGACGTAGGTAGCAGCGCCCATTACTGCTGAAAGAGCGGGTCGCAGCAGAGGTGACAGCAAGGTAGACGGAGGAGAGCGGATATGTCAGAGGCACAGTGTATGGAGCAGCATGGAGAGGCGTGAGTCCGCTGACTACGTGCTTCAAGCTAGCGTCAGAAGCAACGTGAGGGGCGACGTTGACGTATTGTAAAGGAGCGACAGGTAGGAAGCTGGCAAGGCGAGAAGCAGGAAAGCAAGCATATCAGAAACACAGTGGATGGACTACTATCTACAGCAATCGCTATTTACAAAAGGATCAGATTTAGCTTCACTCCAAAGGAGTTACTGACATCTTGCACCACGAGAAGGTACTGATCCATTAGCAAGACGGCACGCCCACCCATGCCCCTAACCCGCACCACGCCTAAAGCTTTGGCTGCACAGCGGAGCGGCTCACTGCCCATATGCCTTACACCGTAGCTTCAACGTAGTCACGAGCGGCTCAAGTATGGCCAGGAAACAAAAGAAATATATGGCGCAGGCACGCAGGCCCTAATGGAGCTCCAGGGCCTGTGAAGGAGTGTTAGCAGAAGTCGAGACGAAAGAAGGGAAGAGTTGATGGCGTCGAGAGGCGATGATGTTTTGCTCACATATTCGCCCCGGTAGACTCTCCATCTCGTCATCTCCGGGTCGACCTGGGCCTCCGAGCCAGGGCGGAGGATGACAGTTGGTGCTTCAGAGGCCCAAGGCTCACTGAACATCTTAGGACGAATCCCAAAGAGGTCCCGAAGGAACAACCGCAGAGGCAGACACATGATGAATGTCCCTTTAAGTTATGTTGTTGTGTGTGGTGTATGCAGAGCTCTGTAGCAAGTTTGTTTGTGTGAAGAAAGAAGACAAAAGACCTGTTTGCGCGCGATTGTAAATTGCTGCTCTCATCCTATTGAAGTTTGTCCATCAATGATTGCTGACATCGTCCACTAGATCTATCGACTTGCGATAGTGAGAAGGTTGCTTTCAGCGGTAGATAAGCTCGCCCATTCTCGCGACATGCATTCGGCTGGTCCATCGAAGATGTGTTGGTGTCTTCAATGTCGAAGTTGCTGAGACCCTCGTGTCGTGTGTTCGACGGACGATGAGTGATTGCTATAGGTGGAGGATTTCACCAGAACGTTGCAGAAGCACGTGACGAAAGAGCAAGGAATGGCAAGCAGTCGCAAGTTCTCAAAGGCAAGGAGGGAGTGAGGTCAGCTCCACGCCGAGCTTGAAATCGAGATCGACAAGGAGCAGGATTTGAGGCGCCTACATTTGATGCCTTATACGAGGCCACTGATATCCTCCCACTCCGTCGCCGACACTCATCAACCTCAGCATTACAGATCACACCTCTTTCAGCTCGTGCGTACAGCAAGGATTGCGTCCGCACCAGAAAACGTAGCATGAGCTGCATAGGTCACTGATTTCCACGACCTCTTTGACTCGACCATCAGCTCCGCAAGACGCGTCTCTTCTTGACGCGTGTCAAGCTCGTCAAACTGCATGTTGGGGCTCGAGAGCGCTTTGCAGCACCATGTTCGAACCAGTCTATCTGCAATGATATCTGAGGACGCCCAGGAGACTCATGCTGCTTCCGTAACACCTCTAAGCAGGTTGGCCTTGAAACACAACCACATCCCATCCACCCACCTCCACTCGACAATGTGGATGACATGAGTCGTCAATCCAGCACGCGCCCCGGCCCACTCAGTGTGAAAGAAGACACGTGCTGATCTCAAATCCGGCTCGACAGAAGCACTTGCTTCGACGATGTTTGCTACAAAATCTGGATGGCTTTCGCACATCTCCTGGAGAGCAAGTATTGTCTCTGGATACGAGAGAAACCGGTCCGTAAAGCGACACTCCAATCTATATGAAGGATGGTAGAAGCAAGAACTGTCGACAAGATCTGACCACTGATAGAGAGCCAGGAATCAGCAATTGTCTCAAATGGCCGGAGATGTGAGCTTGGCAAGCACATACTGCTCGACGATTGATCGCAATGGTCCAGTCACGATGGACTCTGATAATCTGCTTTGCCACCATTCCTGTGCTTTCGGAAGTCTTGTCCATACCAGGAAGCTCATCTGATCTGGAATCTAGTGACGAGCTTTCGGGTGTTTCTTGGTCCTCATCTGAGCCCGGACAAGAGAGCACTTCTTCAATGGAATTTCTTTTTGCCAACACTGAACCTCCAACAGCACGCTCTTTGAAGCTCTCAATGGTCGTCGTCGCCGCATCAGTCTCATAGGAAACGCTAGATTCGCTACTTTTGGGAGAAGGAGGTGTGGCATGATGAATTCCAACATCAACAAGTACAGACATGTCGAATCAGAAGAACTCTGGTGATCTGCACGATCATCAGTGGAGAGATTCGCGTAACCGGACGAGCTCTTTAAGTACTCGGTCACCTCGGTCTTAGTTTCCTGCTATCGCTTTGCCTGTCCAATCTGCAATTGGTGCCAGCTGATCCTTGCTCCGACGATAAGCATCCAGAGACCCGGTACAGGCGCATGAACTCCACGCCTGTTGATCTTCGAAAGTTCTGGACTGAGTCCTTGGCCGTCGTCTGGCCATCCGCAGTGAATGAGCAGTGCGCATGCAGACGAGTGAAAAGCCACTTCAAACTATTTTGACCGCCTTGGAACAATCTGGAGATCTGGAGCTACTTTCACTTGAGTCGCTATACACATTTTCCTGCTTACTAGTATCCCAAGCAGACGCGACCAAGACATGATCAAATCTTTGGCTTCCAGTAATGAATCTGCCAGCTCGCTTCTTCCGTTACGCGCAGACTCAACAAGTCCGGGCGTGAATAATGCCCCACAATATCCAGATTGTGCTTGGCGAGAGCTTTCTTGGTCAGATCAATATCTGCAATGAGCAGGCCTTCCTCCCCAGGATCGAGCGGCTTGACAAGTTCAGCAGCATCAGGACCATACAAACGAGAGAATCCGCCACCTGGACCCTGCCTTGCGTACTTGAAGTCCTTCAACTGGCATTTCTCGCGAGACTTGTCTGTCAGGATCTGCGTGCTGACAATCACAAAAGTCGCGCCTTCCATCGCCATTACCTGGGAGATGCGAGCATTCATCTCTCCCGTGATGTGGTATTGCCAATCTGGTAGGTCTTTCGGATCTGGCTCATCCCAGATGAGCGGCCAGCTAGCAACATGAATATCGACGTCCTGGGCGTATTCGTAGTAGCGCAGTAGCGTCTGCGAGTGCTCCCAGCAATTCAGGCCACCAACCTTGCCGAATGGAGTGTCGACCACGGTCTTGAGCGAGTCTGCTTGACCATCACCTTGGAGACATATCGTTAGCTACTGGACTGTATACGGAGGCAATCAAATTGGTACCGAAGTAGGCACGCTCAACATGAGTTGGCTTAATCTTGCGACGGTGGTGGACAATCTCGCCATCAGGACCAATGAATGACTGCGCCTAGGTCAGTGGCTACTCTTCTACGGGAATTCCGAGATATGACAAACCTGAGCAATGTACAAGCTCCCACGGCAACGCTCACTGTATCCCAGGACAACGAACATGCCCGCCTTCTTGACCGCAGCACGAATACGGTCCATCTGTGGAGAGTCACGCACGAGCGAGTTGCGATAGTACTCGTCCATGAAGCCAGCGCAGTCAAGCACCGAGTTGGCCCAAATACTCCTGACAAATACCAGCATTCTTGTAGCCCACAAGCTGGGTAGTATTGCGTACCATGGATATCCAGGAATGAAGACTTCAGGGAAGCCGAGGACGTTCACACCTTTGGAAGATGCCTCGTTGATCAGAGAGATGGCTTTATTGACTCCACCTTCGAGGTCGTTCCATGCGGGCTCAGCCTGGATCGCAGCAATGCGAACTGGCTTAGGCTCGGTCGATGCAGATGCAGTGGCCGTGGTGCTTCAAAGCTGTCAAAGACGATCAGCTGCTTCAGACCGTTGCTACTTATCAAGGTCTTGCAGGACTGTCTTTTATACACTTCCTGCGGCCATCTTCCGTTCGGCCATTAGGGCTGCTCTGAACAACCTCGAGCATGTGCATGTCGTCGCGGCTTGTGTAAAGTTGTCTTGATCGACATTGTCGACATCGAGACCAGGAACATGGTATGCAGGTTCCTTGGAACCACATACATACGACAACGATCAAGGATAAGCTACCGTAGCTAGATTGAGTCGTTCGGCACGACATCCTCTCTCAATCTACACAAAATGCCTTGCATTCGCGAAAATAATGTAGCCATATCACGGTTAGAAATCGCATGCCCCGCATGCGGATCATTGGAGATTCGTCGCCTCGTCGTGAATTGCGAATGTTTCTCAGAACCACGCGCGGAATTCCGGCCGGTCCGATCAATGTTACATTCAAACGAAGAGAAGTGGCTATGGCACATCCGCTTATCTAGAGTTGACCAGCGGCATCACTTCAACCATCTTCTTATCATCAAGCACAAACTTTCTCCCCGCAATCACCAGGTTCCGGGGAGCTTTAAGGTCCAATTCGAAGACG
>JAASFE010006130.1:167551-183339 GCA_013365205.1 Pseudocercospora cruenta
TCAACCAGCATCAGCTCTACCCATGCCAAGCTTGTCGCCATCGCAGCTTTAGCACGACTTCACGCCAAGCAGAGGAGATAGCACAGGAACCGCATAATGTCTCTGCGTAAAGTTGTGCCTGAAATGCGAACATCAACTAGCAGGGAATAGAGCAGTGGCCTTTCGTTGCGCCGTAGTAGCCCTACTCAACTCTACGGAATTGATTCCAGACGCAGCCTGACTGGCCTGCGCGAATGGAGACACAAGAAGATAAAAGGAACACATCGAATATGGCACATCACGCTCCAAAGTCGTTGAGCAAGAGACGACCCATATCCTCAAGGAGACTCAAGCATAAGATGTTCAGGTCGCAGTTCTCAGACTCCCATCCTTTCGTACTTGCCATCTTCGGCTGCCAATACCACGACGAAGAGCTGGATGCTTCGAAGTCCGCACTCATCGCCCGACTCCAGAGACTACTCTCTCAGAGTCGAGCCAAGCATGTCGAGACACTACAGAGTGACGACATCAACGAAGATAGAGGATCGTCAAGAGTCTGGATAAGCTACTGGTTCTCTCCGCAGCAGTACGAATCGTGGTGGCAGAGTCCGAATGTGGCAATCTTCTGGTCCGTCAAGCATAACATTGAAAGTTTGTTACGAAGAGCAGTATTTGCTAACTCACGAGCTCAGGAGGAATCTCCCGAACACTGCTGGTTTCTGGAGAGAGAAGCTATCATTCACCGCCAAGAATTCCATGTTCGAGTCGAACCACGCGCGGCCGAACGGCTTCTCACACGTCGGCTCCTTCGCACCTCTTGTTGACAAGACAGGCTAACTGGGGTGCGTATAGAGATCGATTAGATCCCGACGACAACTTGGCATCGCCACTTCAATCCATTCCTGTACCCAATCGATCCAACGGCACCAAGATCCGCCCCTGCAGAGTGAAAATCGACACCTTCCCTGACAATATCTGCTGTGTGATCGAAGGACAAGACTTCAGTTCCATGCATGGCAAAGAGCTACAATACTGGTGTGAGAACTTCGATGAATTGACGAACGAATGGGTGACCATTTGTCTCGAGGCTGATAGTCTTGACGGCAAGCGACCACGAACTCCACTGCTCCGTCCTCAGCTAATGACCGCCAGGTATCCTCTCCTCTCGCATCTGCCACGATCCCACAAGCTCACTCATTCCCTCCACGACATCTCGTCACTGGGCTCGCGGCCTGAAGCACAATCGTCGTCTCCAAATTTTCTACTTTCAAGATTTGTCGTTCATGGAACGTTTGGGCAAGAAGTACCAAGCGCATCGAGACTTACGCAAGGCTTTCTCACAGGCTTATGGACCCGACGGAGCAATGTTTGGTGGAGATCTTCTATTGTGGGTTGATTTGGGTGTACTGAAGGCTGGAGATATTGAGGCAGAGTATGTGGGTTGTTATGAAGGAACTGGATTCATGGGCTTTGCTGGACATGAGGGTTTTGGTGGTGGAGTTGAGGGGGTCAGAGCTCAACTATGAGAACTTCGCGGCCGAAGGTAAGGTTACATAGCACATCTCGTAAATCATATCTTCGTATCAGGCTGACAACTTACTTGGCCCTGCCCGCTAACCTTTCAGCCTGCATGAAGATCCATTCTTTCGCATTGATACCTTCCTCATCCGAATCATCCGCATGAGGCACACCCTCACCCTTCAAAGTCTTCAATTTACAATCATCAATCGGTCTCACAAAGTACACAATACTATACCTCGGCCACTTCCCTTGCTCTCCAGGAGAAGGAATTACCCTATGTCTCCCAGAGCAAAGCACACCATTCGTGAACTTCACAGCCGCGTCTCCCAAATTCACGATCGCACAGCCAGGTTTTGGTTTCACCCACATCCATTGCGCACCTTCATCGTCAAAGTCCAAGTTTCCTAGGACGCGATTTGGAGAGCCGTAGACTTGAAGTCCACCGAGCCAGTTCATGAGGATAGTGATGGTTCCAAAATCTGTGTGCGAGGGTGTCTGGATTTCTGGCATTTCGGCTGTCTTTCTTGGAGGACCTCGTGTGATGCGAACATGATCGCCAGCGGGCTCTTCAATCGTGTGTCTCGAGCGAAGTTCCTGAGGATCGATACCAAGTTTCTTAGCCAGAATATCCATAATCTGTAGACCAGTCGAATGCGCAGCCTTGCAATACTTTGCGAAAAGCTCCTTGTTGTCCATCACGGGTTTAGGCCACTTGCGCTTCATCTTCGATCCAGGCACGATCATATCGTTCTTGCCCACATTGAAAAACTCGGCTGTGTCGGGTGTCTTGTCTTTGTCTACGAGTGTTTGGCCGACTTTCTTGTAGCCGATGATTTCGCCTGGCCCGGGAACATATTTCATCTTCTCTTCGACTGGCATTGCCATGATCTTTTCGCCTACTCGTGCGATCTCGTCTGCGCCTTTGTGGATGGTTTGTCCTTCTTGCGAGTCACTGAGCTCCAGATAGAAGAATCCCCAGCCTTTGCATGCTTCGAACATGCGGTCTTGTTCGGCTTGGTCCCCATTTTGGATTTTGTGAAGGGAAATTGTTTGGAGATCTATTGTGTTTAGACCTTCTGGGAAAGGCGGATATTGCTCCGGTGTGAACTCGGTGTATGCTTCTGCGTGAGGCATGTTTGAAATTTTAAGGATTGATGATGTAGGAGAGAGAGAGAGATAGATTCTGATGGAAATGATCCTCAAAGCAAACTGTTTGCCCTCACTTCAAACTGCATGCAGGAAGGAAGGATCGATTCAGAGAGCTCGAGATCTTGTTTAAGTAATCAAGCGACTATCCAAGGTTGGTATCCTTGAGCTGACGGTATCGCGGACGTTTGACTGGCATCAAAGAGCTCACAAGAGCACTGCCGGACGAGCTGATGTATATGGTTGGCCAAATGGGAGCAGTTCCGCGATGAGAGCGCTATCCTTTCCGCAACTCCATTCACGAGAGATGATGTCAAAACCCCTCCTCATCCTCGCCCATCGGAGCATCAATAGGAATTCATTCTTCGCATCCTCGTTTGTCAAGATTCTGCTCGGCCGTACAGAATATATAACTGGCTACTAATCGAGTGACCTTGGTCAGCAGAAGATTATACGATTACGCCCTTTCTCGTATCGTCGCAAAGTGTGGTGATGCCCTGTCGTCGGAGGCTTGGAGTCTTGGGGAAAACACGTGGAGCCGAAAAGTCGGAGATTGTGGGGCTCCTTCGGAATCGGGACAGGAGAAGCAATTGCCGAGATGGCTGGCAGAGAATCGTTCTTCCCACCGACCTTACTTTGACGACCTTGGAGGCTCAGAGCGGCCTCGTTCTATGTATGCAGAGCGTGACTACCGAAGTTGTTCCTCCGACTGCCTCGCAGACGACCGTACGGTGAGTGCCTAAGTGGAGACTGACCTCACTATGGCAAGATACAGCAATGATCGCGGCCTTGGGTATGCCCGTTCTGTAGAACGGCACGATGATCGAGCCATGATCAAGCAGGTTTGTATGGCGACAATTCTCCGGCCATGAAATGGATTATGGGCCAGTGCTGAGAGCCATCTCATAATATCGCCAGGTAGTCCACGAGATGGAAGTCTCGAATACTGAATTTCTGGGAACCAATTCCTAGCAACGAGGATTGCACATGGCGGGCTGCTGGCCTATGCTGCCCTCTTTGTGCTACTCATTCGCCTCACCGAAGCGCAAACACGCCCACCTGCGATTCAAGTAGACCGAAAGCCCCAGGTCTTCATCATGTCAGACATCTCAAATGAGCCAGACGATACCATGTCTTTCATTCGGCTCCTGGTGCACGCAGACCAATACAACATTACTGGACTGACAGCGGTGACCTCGACCTGGCTTCCTGACCGAGGAGACTTCCCGTCAGAGGAATACCTGAAGTCTGTTGTGACGGCTGGCCATCCATTGTACGGTACAGAAGCAATCGGTCGTGATCTGTCATCGGGTGCTCAGCACTTGATCGATGTGGTGGATGGCCTGCCCGAGGATGAGGTATTGCACTGTCAAGGCTGGGGTGGAGTGAATGTGTTGGCGGAGGCTTTGGCTTACGTTCAGCGCACGAGAGCCCCACTCAATGTGGACTTATTCGTGAGCAAGTTGCGACTATACAGTATCAGCGACCAGGACAACGCAGGAGAGTACATTCGCAGGCACTTCCCTACGATACCTTACATTGTGTCCCTTCATGGATTCAATCAGTACAGGCAAGCGGCCTGGGCAGGAATCAGCGGTGAGAAGTACTACAACTTTGATGTTGACGGCCCGGATAGCAGTCTGGTGACCGAAGAGTACGTGGCCAAGAATTTCCAAATTGGTCCTTTGGGAAGCTTGTATCCCGATGTTGAATACATCATGGAGGGAGACAGCCCGTCTCTGATGCACACAATGGTCAATGGCCTTGACGGAGGACCATATGAGCACCCTGAGTGGGGTGGCTGGGGAGGTCGATACATCTTACTTGACAGGACCAAGCAGTCAATGGTGTATTCAGACGTGACTGATGCAGTGATTGGCAAGAACAACGAAACATTCATCTCAAGCCAGGCGACGATCTGGAGATGGAGGCAAGCTTATCAAAATGAGATGTCTGCGCGCATACAGTGGACCGTGCAATCAAACTACAGCGCCGGAAGTCACCGCCCGTGGTGATTGTGAACGACTCCTGCGGAAGTGCTCCGGTCGAAATTGAAGTAGAGCCGGAAGAAACAATTCTGCTCGATGCCTCAGCAACATACGACCCGGACCAGAACCTCACCAACAAGTCGCCTCTCAAGTTCGAATGGTTTCACTACCGTGATATCACATCCGACGAGGCCAGTCTCAGACATGTCCCGGAGCTCAACTTCACGCTGTCTGACGGAGGCAGAAAGGCACAGACCATATTGCCCACAGCCGATCTTGCCTGCGATGAGGATCACAGTCTTACAAAGCCATGTCAGCATTACCATGTGATACTCCAAGTTCAAGGAAGTGGTGCGCCTCCAATAACACGATATCGCCGGGTGATCTTGAAAGTTCGGCCATCGACCTCGCAGAAGCGGGGCGCAAGGAGGAGAGATGAGCTGTAGAGCTACGTCGATGATTGACAGCCACATTCTCGCCAACTTAGATCAAACCTTTGCGGCCCCGGACAGTAACACATGGAAAATATACCCCCTCTCTTGGTCGCAGAGTCTCAAAAAGCTCCTTGGTAAGCTCCTGCCTTCTTTTCTCATACTCCTTGCCAGGCAACAATCGCTGAATCGGTGCTACCCAGCTCGTAGGGAAGAGCCCTTCAGCGTACTCGGACCAAAGCTGAGCCTCAGGCGCACTTGATGGCGAAAGCTTGTACACCTTACCATCAACTTCCTCCAGTCCGGAGTTTCGCATCAATGACTGGAAATAGTCTTGGCCAGTAGGATCATTCTCAGGCCAGTACATCCTCGGATGCATGAGCTGAAGCCACTTCCAATCGCGAGAGATCTCTTCATCATTTTCGTCTCTCCAGTTGGCTCGAATGCTTTCATGCAATTCGAGGAACCCTCCCGGAGCCAGAAGTTTTGCGATGCTTTTGATGTGCTCCGACCAATCGTCCACTCCAGCGGCCATGAACCGACTATATATGTAGTCTGCCGAGCCTGATGGCAGCCGCGAATCCTTGCCAATCAGATTGTGAATGTTTCCTTTGATGAAGGAGACATTGCTTGGCTTATCATCAATATCGATGTCGGAGAGGTCGACGCCGTAAACGGTTGCATTGGGGAACTTTCTGGCCAGAAAAATGGTCATCGAAGCATTGACGCCACAGCCCAGGTCAAAAACTGTAGTGGGGCTTGAGACTGGAGCATGAACGGGCTGATTGTGCGTGAAGGCCACTATGGCTTCATGTTGCTTGCGGAGACGATGTCGTTCGGTAGAACTGATTGAACGTTAGCTAGGATCATGATCTGAAGAGGATGGTCGACCATACTCATTGGAAAGGAAATATTTGGACGAAGGATCTGTATGAAAGGTAGGCGCATGCTGTATGGTTTGTGTTGCCGAAGCCATGCTGATGATACGGAATTTCAGCAGCTCAACGTTGTCAATTCGCTGAAAGTAAATTGTGAATAAAAAAGGACAAGACGTCGGTCGTTGAACACGAGCTCAGTGCTAATGTCAAGGACTGCCTGACACTCTTTGGGCCCAGCAATGTTCTCATGGGTCCAAGACTGGAACAGCATCTCCGGATATGCCGCAAGACCTAGACCGACACAATGGTTGGAGTGTTGTTCTGCAACAAGCTCCACTTCCGCCCCAGACACACTGTACCAACCAGCGAGGTCGAAGTCATACCCACAAGCCGAATCACACCAGGCCAGCCATGCCATCACCGGGAACAACTTGATGCCGAAGCCCTAGTTAATGACGGTTGAGAATGATAGTCATTCGACACCGCTACCAACACGCTCATGAGACTTGAAAATTCGAAGAAGTCAACAAAGTCAGACCATATTGATCGTACGCACAGATCGATCGAATAGCCACACAGCGTCATCGTTTCAGCGATCAATTTCGCGCCAGCAACGTTGCCATGAGCCTGAGAAGTGCGTCTCCAAGTCTCGGCTTTCAGATGCACCCGCTGCCAAGTCGAAAGTGTCTTCATGTATGTTTCAGAAGCAATTGTAGTCCTCTGCAAGGTTCGTTCCGTCTTTTAACATTCTTACCCATGGCCACATCTAAAGCTAACGGAACAACATCCTCGCTGCCGTCGGTGGCCGACTTATACCCGTATTCGTGCTGAGCTATAAGACTTCGCACGGTGTGAACTGTCGACAAGGTAGAGATCACTGACTTCTGAGACCATCATGGTGCCATGATGAGCCACTGCGTGTCCCATCTGCTTTGTCACATCATCCGGATCTCTCAGTCATCCGACCCTTCACTCATGGACGCGTAAGTGTTAGGGAACCAAGTTCCCGACACTCCTTTGCCATCCTTGATACATACTACTCATACCGATGGCAGGCCAAGCTTCGGTCGCACCGACTGCCTACTTCTATTGACATGGACACGACGTTCTCTAAGGAGTTGAGAGGCTAGCTTCAATTGGAGTCGGGCAATTGGATAGGTTCATGTTATAGGCAATCATAGAAATCATCAAAAATAGCAATGACGATAATAAGAATGGGCGCCACGATTTGAACCGATCAATTCCATTTCGTCTTGCTTTCAGCAGAAAATCATGCCATAATCAGATCATACAGCCAGCTTGGTATTCGTTACCTTCATTGCTCTCGCAGCAGCGTGCTTTCACAGACTATACATTCACTCGCTTGCCAAGATACCTGGACCATTTCTAGCAAAGTTCACCAACGCACGGTTTCTTTACCATGCTTGGAAAGGAGACCTGCATCTGGATCATCTGCGTTGCCATAAGAAGTATGGTTTCTACAATTCCCAACCCATCGCATGCAAGCTGACAGGAAGACCGACTTGACGACAGGACCTGTCTATCGAAGTGGACCGAATCGTGTCGTCTTCCAGACGCTCACAGCCGCTCATGGTGAGTCGATGGATTGTTTGTTGAACGAAACTTCGGCCAACTTCACCACCGCAATCTATTCAAATGATCGAACAATTCGAAAGAGCGATGGCTATACTTCACATCCTTGGACGCGAGCCAAAATCCCCAGTCTGTTCAACTGCGTCGACAATGCCCGTGCTGCCTTGAAGAAGAAGACTCTGCGGCCTGCGATAGCACAGCCGGCGCTGTTTCTACACAATTCGAGTGTTGAAGACAATGTAGAGCTTTTGGTTAATCTAGTCAAAGACGGTCAGCCGCAAGATTTGAGTAAAACAGGTGCGTTTGGCGGATTTGACAATGAGCAAAAAGCTCTGACCTCTGTTGTCTTTAGGCTTCTATTATGCTCTGGATGTCATCTCACAGTCAGTATTTGGAGACAGCTTCAAATGCATGCATGAAGCTACAAATCGCTGGATGGCCGAGTCTTTGGAGCGCGGCAACAGATTTATGTACCTCCACTTGGCCTGGCCGTTTTTGTTCCAGACCTTGGGACTCTTCGTTGATGTGGAGCCTCTGGCATATCCGCAATATCACCACGAGAGCAAGATGTTTCTAGACTTATGCAAAAAGTCGCGTGACCGAGGTACTTCGAATGAACGAGGATCGATATTCGAGCTTATGAAAAGTGATCTGCCAAAGGGCATCTCGGACGAAGAGCTGGAAGCTGATGCTTATTCGTTCATGCGTGGTGGTGAGTCCTACGATCAGCGAATCCTATAGCAAGCTTGTACTGATGTTTGCAAAGGTGGAGATATGGTAGCAGTGACCATTGCAGCCACTATATTCTACGTGACTCAGAATGCGGACATACTGAAGAAGCTCAAACACGAGATCAGGACAGAGTTCGATCGCAGTCCGCCAAGTCTGGATCACAAACTAGAAAGCTGCACATACCTACGTGCCTGTGTCGACGAGGCTCTCCGCATGGCACCTCCTGGACCCGGAGTCTTTTGGCGACAGTCCTCTTCTGACCTCGTGATCGATGGAGTGCATCTCCCAGCAGGCACCGAATTTGGGGTCAGTATATACGCTGTGCACTATAATGCCGACATTTTCGACGAGCCTGAGGTATACAGTCCGGAACGCATGATGGTAAAGGAAGGAGAGACATGGACGGATAGGGCAGGTCTGATTCCTTTTCTGCGAGGTTTTCGCGCATGTCCGGCGCAAAAGCTGGCATATGCAACCATATTGCTTCCAATCGCAAGATTCATCTGGGAATTCGAGCTTCAGGTGGTACGGCCTGATTCGGTACGAGAAGAGACAACGACAGGTGGCACCAAGCTGTTTCCGCAAATCGACGTGTTTGGGTCGAGAATCGAAGGTCCGTTGATCAGGTTCCGACCGCGTGTTTAGTGAGAAGACCAAGGAGCTAGACAGCGGTATTATCGTGATGTTGATCGTCGGGTTGCAGTGAAAAAAGTCGATGAGTTGTTGTTGGCTGCGGAACACGGTCCGCTTCGGCCGGCCTTGGCACAAGAGATGACATTCTTGACTTCGGCTGCCATTGACCACTGTATCAGACCTGATCAAATCCCATATCTACCCATTCCTTCTCGACCTTCTCTCTCACACTACTAGGATAGCTAGTCTCGAATGACACGGCACTGAATGGCGCCCCAGAGCCCTGCTCGTATTCAAGCTGCAAAACACAATCGCAAACCACCTTCCCTCCCCGTTTCTCTCCTCCCACGTGCCCTCTGCCATGTGCCATATACGGCGTCATGGGGAAGCTCGGAACGTCGTCAAAGATTTCTTCATCGACGCCAGGCCGACAGCGAGTTGCGAGTGCCCAGGTCACAGACTCGTACGAGTAAGGGTCGATGTCCTTACCAACCAGGATTAGACGATTGATGAGCATGCAACACTTACTGTTGAAGAGTTGTTTTCCGAGCATGCGACGAAAAGCTTGAGCTGTGACTCGCAGATCGCGTAGCGCGTCAGTATCGATGTGGAGAACACACCAGGTGCCATAGCTCTCGAGCGGCACATTGGCAGATAGAATAGGGAGGCCAAGCTTCCTGCAGAGCGCAAGTATCTCGACGGAGGCCAAGGAGGCCGTTGTATGCTGTTCAGAGTTTGCTTCAGCACTTTACTTCGCAGTCTCTAGTGTTTTAAGCCTTGCACTTACCGACTCGTCGCAGATCTTCCCTGGGACAGAGATGGGCAGAATTGGATCGTCACGATACGTGATCATATCCACTCGGAACAGCGGATGCTGATGTCTTTCTCCGTCAAATACAACAGCGAGAGCATCGCCAAAAGGACCCTCGTCTGCCTTCACAGTGAATGATAAGGTTCCCTCGAAGACAATCTCGCTGCTTGCAGGCACCAGCAGATCGCTCAATTCGCACTTCACCAAATCTAGCGACTGTCCAACCAAAGCTCCCACAAACTCTGCCTCTGAGACTCCTTCAGGCACAGGAAGACCTGCAACAAAATTTGCGGCCGGCGGCACACCGAATGCTAGTGCCCAGGGAACTTCTGTAACGCCAGCTGCAAGCCACTCATTCCTTATGATAGAGACGTGCTGTCCATTACCGACCAGGCAGACCAGGTTCTTGCTATCGTGGATCATTCCCCGGAAGATTGACCATTTTGACCATCGCCCGTCTGGGGTTTGCAGAACGTGAACGCCATATGTCTGGAGATACTTACCGCCATCGCCCATGTGCAGTTTCGGAGAAGGCAATTTATGCAGGTCGATTTCATCTCCAGTGAGCACATTTGATTTGCATGGGCCGGTGGACAAGACACGAGGCAGATGTGCTGGAGCATGTGCACCCCTGGCAATGCGTTCTGAGATTTCCTTCCAGCTTGCGGTGGGCTCCAGTCCAAAAGTTCGCGCAATCCTTCCAAATCGTTCCTTGGGAGAGCTGCGCAACGAGGCAGCATTACCAAATATGCGAAACAGACCTCCAGGTTTGGCACCTTTGATGTTGTTGAACAAGGGAGCTTTGCCGTTAACTTCAGCTACTCTGCGCACGATGGCGGCAGCTTCCAAATGAGGATCGATTTCTCGATCAATTTCTGCGAGATAGTTGTCATTGCGCAGTTGTTCGATGAAGGCACGAAAATCGACTTGAGCTTGAGAGGACTGGCTACGAACGCCTTGAGTATACAGTAGACTCTTGCGAACACATGCCGATCTGACAGACTGTCTTGCCCGTGAAAGTGACGAAAGCATTTCAGAACTAATGGCCAACGAATCTGCTCGACGGACGACAGACGGCAACAGCGCCCAGGAGAATCATCAACGTGCTTTGCCATGTTCCAAACTTGCTATCAGATGTTTGTTGAGCTGCTACACCCCGGATAGCTGCACTACTGGCATGTCCGGGGATTGCCAAGTGACTTAGCCAGGCAAGACCTACCCTCATCCTTGCTCAGAGGCCGTATCGGTAGAACACTGGATGTATGGCATGACATGAGCTAAGAAGTGCCATTACACAGCATCCAGCGACACTGGTATACGCAAGGGATCATGCAGCCCTGCATTCTGAAGTAATCCTTCTACACTTCGGGAAGCATTTACGTACGCCGGCTGATTCAAGCACCCTGCCTTTCATCGAATAGAACTATTCACCATGTTCAGGGCCTCGAGATCGATCAAAATTGCGAAATGGCCTGCTACTCCCGCGCGCCACATTCATTGCTCAACGCCACAGTCATTTCTATCTTCTATATCTCCAAGACCTGTCTCGTACACGATCCCGAGACCTCATAGACTTGTGATAGGCATCACTGGTGCAACTGGGACGATCTACGCCATTCGTCTCCTCGAAATCTTGAAACAGCTCGACATCGAAACTCATCTTGTAATCTCAAAATGGGGCCTGGCAACTCTCAAGTACGAAACACCTCACAGTTTGGACAAAATCTCCAGTCTTGCTACGACTTCCTATAGTCCTCGCGACGTGTCTGCAGCTCCTGCCTCCGGCTCTTTCCAACATGACGGCATGATGGTCGTGCCCTGCAGCATGAAAACTCTTGCAGCAATCCGATGCGGCTTGGGAGATGATTTGATTTCGCGAGCAGCCGATGTCAGTCTAAAAGAAGGTCGAAAACTCATGCTCGTTGTCCGAGAAACTCCTCTAAACGACATACATCTCGAAAACATGCTCGCGGTACGACGTTCAGGAGCAGTAATCTTTCCACCGGTCCCTGCTTTCTACACGCAGCCAAAGACTCTCGACGACTTAGTCGAGCAAAGTGTGGGCAGAATGCTGGATTTAATGGGAATTCATACCGATGCTTTTCCACGATGGACGGGTTTCGAACAAGAGAAGAAGAATCGAAAGCTCTGAATATCAAGTCTCCTCATTCAACTTAATCATCACACTCTTCACCTCAAGATACTCATCCAAAGTACACCCAAACCCCAACGCTCTACCCTGACCAGACTCTTTCCAGCCACCAAACGGCATATCATGCGGACCTGTCGGACTCGTACAGTTCACAGCTACAGCACCAGATTCGAAAGCTTTCGCAACACGAAGCGCACGATCCAAATCCCGAGTATAAACCGAAGCGTATAACCCGTACTCCGTGGCATTAGCTTTTGCAAGAGCTTCCGTTTCCGTGGAGAAAGTATTGATGTTGACGAACGGGCCGAAAATTTCTTCTTTTTGTGTTTGCGAGTCTTCGGGGACGTTGGTGTAGGCGGTAGGTTCGATGAAGTAGCCAGGTGAGATGGATTTGCCGCCAGTCAAAAGTGTCCCCTCTGCGGCATTGAGATATGTCTTTACACGCTCAAATTGGAGTTCGTCAGCTTGTGGTCCTTGCTGAGTTTCTGGATCTAGAGGGTCGCCTTTCCGAGCAGAGCTGAAAGCTTTCGCGAATGTCGATGTGAAGTTCTCGGCTATGGAGTCCTGAACGTATATCCTGCTTCCAGCCATGCATATCTGGCCTGAATTGAGAATCATTGATTCCGCTGTTTCGACGGCGGCTTTCTCGATATCGGCATCTTCGAATATCAGAACAGGAGACTTCCCGCCCAATTCCAGGACAACTTTCTTAAGATTCGAGTTGGCCGCCGCAACTTGAATCTTCCTCCCAGTCGCCGTTGAACCAGTAAAATTGATCAGGCGAACATCCATATGCTCAGCAAGCGTGGACCCACAAGGCGTACCATGTCCATTCAGAACATTGATAACTCCAGGAGGAAATCCAGCTTTATGAACCAAAGTCGCAAGTTTTGCTGACTATTCAAAAACTTCATCAGCACAACCCCCATTCATCCTCCTCCTCATCATCATCGTCGTACTCACACTCAACGGCGCCTTCTCACTAGCCTTAACAACAACAGTACACCCCGCCGCAACCGCAGGCGCAACTTTACTCGCCCACATCGCAACAGGAATATTCCAAGGAATTATAGCAGCCACAACTCCATACGGCTGTCTCATGGTCAAATTCACGAAACCTGGAGTATTTAAACTACTTTCCCCTTTCGCGTTCCATGCCGTTTCAGCGTAATGTTCGAAATACTCGGCTGCGCGGGCTGCGTCGAAGTAGGTCGAAATTGGACGCCCCATGGATAAGGCGTCTAGTTCTGCGAGTTCTGTGGAGTGGGAGCGGATTAGGGTGGCGAGGTTCTTCAAGTACTTTCCGCGGACTGGGAGGGAGAGGGTGGACCATGACGGGAATGCGGTCTTTGCGGCGGAGACGGCGAGATTTGTGTCGTGGATTGAGGCTTCGTGCACGTCTGCCACTTTCTGGTGGGTTAGGGGGATTTGATTTCGAATGTCTTGCCATCTGAGGAAGTTTCGAAGGTGCCGTTTATGTACAGACGGGTTTCGATGGGGTTTGAAGCTTGATGATGATGGAGTCTTTTGGGTGTAGAGATGGTCTTTTTGGAAAATATTCGTAACGAGAACGAAGATATCAAAGTGAAGCAATGCGTTACGCCCTTCATCGCGAAGACACAAGACTGTCTGGCATGATCACTTTTGCCGGGAACATGCAATTGCCTGGTAGCCCATTATCAGGAGGACACCCATTTTCGGACCTCGACAACGGATCTTCACCGGCTCATCTGCATGTGTTGGTGCGCCTTTTAGAGTGAGACCTTTGACCTGGATGCTTTGCGATCAGGCCAGTCCGCACGGATGCGAGGAAGGCTTTAAGATCCGGCCTTGGCGCCACAGCCTTGCGCGACGCGGAGCAGTTCCATGCCACTGTCCGAACGCGGCTATAACTCTAAATGAACGGCGGTCAGTCGTGGTCAAGAGCATGGTTCCAGTTGGTCAGGTCAGGCTTGGAGACGTTTTGGTCGAATGTTGTGGACCGACTTGACTTATCGCTGTGTTCTGTGGCCATTCTGGAAGCAATGTCGACCACTCTTCCACGTCAGCAGAGAATGGTCTACGACTTCATAGTAGTAGGCTGTACGTCTCCCTCCGATGTTCCAAATGAATAGCTCTCTTAAACTCTCACAGCTGGCCCAGCAGGCTCATGCCTAGCCTCCCGTCTCGCCTCGACTACATCATTCCCATCCGTCCTCCTCCTCGAAGCCGGAACATCCAAAGACGAAACCAACACCGAGCTCCTCGCCGATCGATGGTCAGCAGCCACAAAATTCCCAGAAAGCGTCGAGAACGACAAAACAATTCCCCAAAAATGGCTAAACAATCGCTCGATAAATTACTCTCGAGGTAAAGTTCTCGGAGTTAGTACTGCGATCAATATGTGCGCATACACAATCGGTCCGAGAGATGATTATGAACATTGGGCTGAAATGGTTGGAGATGAAAGTTTTGGGTGGGAGAATGTGGAAAACCCATCTGAAGAGGGACACTGTGCCGATCTGGGAACTAAGCTGTCGTAAGTGCATCAGTGCTTCTTATGCTTCACATTTGCTGACGAACAAAGATATCCCGCCTTGCTCACCAAATGCCCTCTCTGCTCCCGGGAAGCATTACCTTACCATCTTCGTGTTCCTTCACAATCCTCAATCTAAAGGAACGATCACTCTCTCCTCCAAAAAGCTTACTTCTAGCCCGATAATTGACCCAAACTTCTTTTCGCATCATTTCGATCGACTATGTGCTCTAACAGCCACCAAACGCACATTGGACTTTGTCCGACATCCTCTGCTCGCTTTCAACATTCAAAGGCCAGTGCATGTCCCGGCCAGCGAAGAAGAGAATGATGTGCTGGAATTCTGGCAGGATAAGGCTGGGAGCACTTGGCATCCTTCCTGTACTGTGAAGATGGGCGGGGAAGAGGATGAGGAGGCCTGCGTGACTAGCGATTTCAAAGTCAAGGGCGTGCAAAACCTGAGGGTGGTAGACTTGAGTGCGCTGCCATTCTTGCTGAGCTGTCATCCGATGAGCATTGCATATCTTGTTGGTGAGATTGCTGCAGAGAAGATGATCAGGGAGCACAAGTTGTAGATACACAGTGTCGGAGGCTGTAGTACGTCAGGAGGACCAAATCTCGGACTAGAGGGTTTCTGGTGATGACAGTTAACCCGACCGCGCTAAACGCGGGAGTAACTAAGCACGTAACTCGGCTCGGTCTAACTTTCTACCGTATAGTTAGGTAGGTTTTTATAGGATTAGGTTTTACGGATTTAGCTTTCCTTATATAATCTACTATAATCTATAATATTTAGTACTATTTAAACTAGCTTATATATCTATTTAAATTACTAAAGAATAATATTACTTAAACTACGACTCGGATATATTCGAGCTACTAAGCTTCTTAAAATCGTCTCTATATCCTACCTTCTAAGTCCTTTTATAGAGACTATTTATATTTATTAATTAGATTATTCGATCTATAATTATTCGAATTAGCTATCTATATTATTCGAATTACTATTTATCCGTCGTTCGAATTAAGCTTAAGTCTTATTCGAATTATAACTTTCTCTCTAAATATTAGTATACTATTTACTAAAGAAGATCTAAATATCTTTTCTAAAGGTTATAAAGAGTACGAGGACTAGTTTTTTACTAATAGAAGGATCTATACTAACGAGATAGTCTTAGCGGCGACGAGACTAAACTAGACGAGTCTATTATACTATTATATAGGCTAATAAACCTAATAATAGTTAAATATATCGACTTTATTAGTACCTTACTATCGTATCTAGATACTAATAATAATAGCTATATATTTCTTATTAATCTTCGCGTTAAGATTAATATTACTAAATATTAGAATATATAGTCTAGTTAGTAACCTAGTAGGGAGTACTAAGGTAGGCTAGCTTATAT
>JAASFE010006132.1:10371-35399 GCA_013365205.1 Pseudocercospora cruenta
CGAGGAGTAGGACTACGCTCTCTTTTAGTATACTAGAAAGTAGCGCTCCTATCCGTTTAAGGAATAGGACTACGTTCCTTAAATAAAGTAGAACTATAGAGGATAGCTATAACCCTTAAACTTAAATACTCCTTATACTATCTACTAAATCGTATTAGACTAGATAGTATTTATTACTCGGAAAGTTATCCGACTAGATAACTCGTATTAAACCTAGAAAAAACTACTTAACTATATATAGAGTATACTCTTAGTAGGTAAGATTAGGTATTAATTAGAGTACTTATATACCTAGTACCTTTCTAAACTATACCGAGTAGAGAGCCGATAACTCCTATTCTACTTTACTAAGTATACCGATAATTCTATACTATTGCCTACTAGCTTAGCTAATACTACCTAATTCTATCTCTTACGCCTAAATCTATCGCTCTTCTTATTTATAAGGAAGGCCCTACCTTCGGCTCTAGTTATTAGCCTAACCTATATAAATCTAGGTAGACGGATATACGAGAAGGGCTAGTAGTAGGACTAGTTAGATTAGAATATCCTACTAGTAAAGGGCGGATCTTAGTTCGTCTTATATATATAATAGTTAGATATAGGTAGTAGTACGTAGGTATCGAATACGTAGTATCTCTTAGAAAATACGAATAAATCCTATTATCTCTTATTATAGTATTAACCTACTTGTCCCTTTTTTCTTCTTATCTCTACCTATCTATTCTTATATATAAAAGTATCGCTATAAAAACCTAATTAGCTACTAGCTAATACTAGTCTAATACTTCTATATAGAGCTCCTAGTAGAAAGAATATTTAGAGAACTATTCTACCTTAGTTTATAAAGATAGAGGAGAATAGCGACTTAGAAGTAGCTAATACTAGTACCTTTAATAAGCTTTATACTACCTATACTAACTTAATACTAAAACCGACGTCCCTATCTAGCTATTTAAACTACTATAGTACTATTCTATATAAGTTTCTAGTAGCTATATATATTAACCTTAGAAATCCTATTTCTAGGGCTTTAGTTAGTAATCTACGCTAAGATAACTACGAGGTAATTAGTAAGGTTAGTAGAATCCTTAGCTTCTTAGTTAAGTAATAGTAGGACTACCTTACTACGTAGAGATAGGTTACTATAATAGAATTTATATAAAAGTTTAGGAGTATAGTTACTCTCAAGAAGAACTTCTATAGTAAGAAGTATAGCTTCTTCTATAATTATAGAGATACGAGTAAGTATCTACTATAGTAAACTATTAAAGGAGAGGCTAATATCTATAGTAAGGGTAGTATAGGTATAGTAGAGGCTAAGCTTAGTTAGTAAGGATAAGAGGTTAGAAAGAGAGTTACTCTCTCTAGAGGAGTAACTTTTAATTTAGGTATTAATAGAAGGTAGAATAAAATAATTAATTAAGGAATAGAATTTATATAGAGTTTAGAGTTAGATTTAGTATTTAAGCGAGTAGATAGTAATTCTCTTAATAGTATTCTTAGAGGAAGTAATAGGTTAGTATATATAAAGTTATACTACGACTTTAAGGAGAGAAGGGTTATTAGCTAGTAGCTAATCGGGTTTTTATAGCGATACGTTTACGTATAAGAATAGATATAAGGAAAAAAAAGAAGAGGATAGGTAGATTAATACTACGACTCGAGGTAATAGGATTTAGTCGTATTTTCTAGGAGATACTATATATTTAATACCTACGTACTACTACCTATACTCGACTATTATATATGTAAGACGAACTAAGACCTACCCTTTACTAGTAGGATATTCTAATCTAACTAGTCCTACTACTAGCCCTTCTTATATATCTATCTACCTAGGTTTATATAGGTTAAGGCTAATAATAGTAAGAAACTAAAAGAATTATAAAAGATAATAATTTCTAAAAGAAGCTTCCTTTTCTTAATAAATTATTTAAATCTCTATAGTAAGAGACTTTAGTTTATAAATAGAGTAGATTAATAATATCTAAGATTCTTTTAACTTTCTAATATCTAAAGAGAATATATAAAGATATTAAAATTCTATAGAATACTAAAGTTATAAAAAAGAAATTATATAATTATATATCTCTAAAATAGTAAAATACTATCTATTTATTATACTTAGTTATATATCTTATAGATTCTATAGAATAATAGAAGTAGTATATTAGAATATAATAGTTAGATTAGAATCTAATTATAAAGTATTTAAGAGAAAAAGAAATAAGAATACTATAGAAAAAGAAAAGTAAGTTATATATTATTTATAGAATATAGAAACTTAAAACTAAAGAAGCTAATAATATTAAAAGATATATTAAAAAAATAATAAAGAATTTAAAACTTCTTACTTATTTTAGTACTAGATTTAAGAAGAACTAATACTAGAAATTAGAACTTCTAATAAAAATATAGACTAACTATTCTAAATAGTAATAAGATTTAAAGCTTAATAAAATATATCTTAAAGTATAAGATTAGTAGAAATCTAAGTAGTAGTATAAGCTAGAACTCTAGGAACTTATAGATAGAGCTCTTTCTATTTAGTATTCTACTAGTCTTATAGAATATAACTAGTCTTCTTTTAGATTTATATATTCTAAGCTTTATAATAGAATAATAAATATAAATACTTATATATTAATATTCTTATATCTTAATAGATATATCTTCTAAAAGTTTAAATCTAAGATAAGCTTTATTATAGAAATTCTATAGAATAAGTAAATTAATAAAAATAGTATTTTTAAATCTAACTTTATAGAAGATAATAGATTTACGCCTATTAATTTTAATAATTTTAATTTAGAAGATTAGCTAAAAAAAGAGATATAGATATAGTATTATATATATACTTTATATAGTTTATAATTTTAATATTTCTTTTTTTTCTTTTTTTTCTAAATTAGACTTTCTATCTCTTATATTACTTTACTATACTAATATATAGAATTTATAAGCTCTATTTTCAGCTTTATAAACTTAAAATAAAGCTTTACTAGAGATTTATAAATTATATAAAATTTAAAATAAATAGATTCTTTTAGTATAGCTTCTTCTAGTATAGAAAGAATATAGTTAATATATTATTATAAAATAGAAAAGATATACTACTATAATAGTTAGCTAATAGAAATTTTAAATAGAAAATAAAATAAAATAAATAAGTTTCTAGTATATACTTTTAAGCCTATAGAGCTTTACTATCTTTAAAAGTATATTAAAAAGAATTAACTTTAACGTTAAGCTATTATAGAATATTATCTTTATAAATTATTTTTATAATCTTAATATAAATATAGTTCTATAAATTCTCCTAATTAGAAAGAGCTAAGATATTAGTTTCTATAGCTATTAAAATCTTAATATATAAGTTTAATTTATATATAAAATCTAATATTTTATAAAGTTATAAATATAATATTTTAATAATTTAGAAATATAATAATAGAAGATATTAAAAATAATAAATTTTTTATTTATTATAATATTTAAATAGTTATATAGTAGTTATATACTTAGAGTCTAGTATATAGACTATATACTTATCTATATTAGTCTTCTTCTTTTCTTTTTTCTTCTTTTTTTCTTTTTTAATAATAAGTTAGTTAAAATATTAATAGATAGTATCTCTCTATTTAGTATCTATTATATTATTACTATAGTAGTAGTATAGAGAGTAGAAACGCGAAAATAATACAAATTTAGAAGGAGTAGAAGTAAGTAGAAGCCGCGGAAATAAGTTCTAAGCTACTTCCGTGTTATTTCCAGGAAATGGCGTATCGCTACTTTAGCTATATCATTTCTCGCTTACGTATCGCAACTGCTATAGGGAAAACTTGGCGCTAAACAGCACCTCATCCTGCACGATCAGAGTCTCATCCACGCTGTCAAGGAGTTCATCAGCTTCAGGTAGGGATCTTGTAAACTCGTGCGGCGATATGAATGGGCAGAGATACGATGCCGACGATGGTCCCTCACAAACAAGGAGAGGATAAGAACACGAGAGGATGCAGTTCGATACCCATCCTAGGAGCAGAGGAGTGGCTACTGCATTTACCATGCGATACGTCAAGACCGCGGCGAAGTGCGATGTTGTATGAATGGAGAGAGATATGTTGTACCTCGTAGAGCATGGAACTCGCGGGGATTGAGAGTATCACGGATCTATTTCCCCACTGTTAGAAGAGAAAGTTCTACCTTGTCATCCTTGCGACAACTCAGTATTACAGCAGGAGCAAATGCGCTCGAAACAAATTCGGGCAAGAGTAGCTATCTCTACCTGAGGAAGCCTTGCCATCACGGCATTTGCAAGAAGTCAAAACGGGTCCAGGAAGACTGGCTGCCGTTTCTGCAAGAGGATCGCGAGACCGATCTCGCTGGTTTGAATCAGGGCCGACGGCGAGAATGTCGATGCATAAAGGACCCGTTCGAGAGCAACGTACGCCATTGTTCTATGCCAACATCACATTGTCGCAGAAATTGACAGCTCGACAAACACAACTCCACTTGTCCGTACTTCAACATGTCTCAAAAAATTCTCAAGACTCTTCTTACACTTGGAACTGTCGCCCTCCTAGCACAAGGAATTTTTGGTGCGCCGATGTCTGGTCCAACGCAGTTGGAGCGTCGCACAGCAGATGCAGAAGCAGAAGCCGAAGCAGACCCTCAAGTTGCTTTCCTCAAGTATACTTACGAAAAGAAGCGCGAGGCCGACGCAGAAGCAGAGGCGGAGGCTGATCCCCAGGTTGCCTTCCTCAAGTACACTTACGAAAAGAAGCGCGAAGCCGATGCAGAAGCAGAAGCCGAAGCAGACCCTCAAGTTGCTTTCCTCAAGTATACTTACGAAAAGAAGCGCGAGGCCGACGCAGAAGCAGAGGCGGAGGCTGATCCCCAGGTTGCCTTCCTCAAGTATACCTATGAAAAGGCAAAGAAGGGGAAGAGGAACTGAGTTAGGGCTGAGTGGACAGGTAAGCAGATTCGAACAGCCGCGAAATATTCCAAGCTGACGTGATCAGCAACTGAGCGCCGAGTGTCTATGGGTTCGTGACAGCATGTAGTGGAATCCAATTTCGAAACATGAATCTACTTTTCTTGATCTATTCATCTCCAATACATTCCCCATCTACTCCCACCCTTAACAACATCCACAAACTCCCTAGCAATAATCCTATCCGTCTGCTCGCTAGGATGTAAAGCATCATACCACAAAAAACTATCAGGGTTAGGATCAGGCATACAATCTTGTCCCGTAGCATTGCAATGGCTGTTGACATATCCTGTGACGTTTAAAGGAGCTGTGCCGTTGAGGTAGGAGGAGGGGTTGTGGTAGATGTCTGAGATCTGGTGACGAGCGTTAGCGAGGAAAAAAATCAAGAGGAGAGGGAATGGTGAAGGGAGGCCCTCGCTTAGCTCAGGGACTACGTACGAGTCCATGCATATCCATAACAACAACCTTCGCCTCAGGCATAGATTTCTTGATAAGGACTTCAAACGGAGTCTGAAAATCGTATATCCGGTTCACAGTAACGACTTGTTCCTCCATTCGATAAGAAATCTCAGTGATATTAGTCGGCTTATCCGGCCAATATTGGTTTCCAGGTCCAGGTCCCAAACCCCCATTCTCAGGCGTAGCATATAGCGGAGCGAGGTTTAGTGGCGCAACGTTCTGTAACACGAAATATCGTCCTCCATTATCGTAGATGCTTTGAAGTTGGGAGTAGACGCAGTCTGTGTAGTTTACGATCGTCGTGCCTTTGATTTGGGAGTCTGTGATGAAAGCGTAGTTTCCGAGATCGTTTGTTCCGATCCAGATCGAGTAGACGGTTTCGTCTTGAGGACCGATCAAGAATTTTTCACCGGTGGATGGTTCGACGTATTGCGAGTCTGCGATATAGGCTGGAATTTCGTATTGTTCGACTGCAGGGAATGGAGCATTGATCGTTGAGAATGTTCTGGGAGTTATGTTGTTGCTGCAGACGGCGCCTGAGACGGCGTAGTTGTAGAGATTTACACCACTGTACTGCTTTACGTATTGGGGCCAGGGACGACCTCCGTCTGCGGCGTGGTAGTTCTGCTAAAACTGTCAGAATCTGGAGGTCTTGATTGGGATAGTGAGAATGCTTACAGCAGGATTAACCCAGCCTACGGGCGGCGCTTGACCGTCATGTTCGCTGAAATAGTTGAGTCGACTGTCGTCTGTGTAGCTGTCACCGAAAGCGACAAGAGTAGTAAACTTCTTGAGATCCCATGAACTAGAACTTGAAGGCTGGCCTGTTGGACCATGTCCCCAAGGTCCTCCGTGGTATCCCGGTGCATAGCCTGGTGGTGAGGCTAGAGTAGGTACTGCGAGTAAGAGCAGCTCAAATGCTGCCGAGAGAGACATGGTATTGATGAACCTTGCGAGAGACAAGCAAAGCACAAGATTCTCTACTTACAGTTCTGAAAGCTTACCTTTGTAGGCTGAGGTGGAGTCCGGGTAGAGATGTGAACATCAGCCGGGATGCCACATGCAGAGAAACGTTCAGGTTCCATCCGTGCTTAAGAGAGTAAGTTGTGCAATATAGCCGTGCGTCATCATTTAGTCTGCGCTGCAACAGTCCGTCTCAGTCTGCTCGTGGTTCCTGGGCAGCGCAAAGTCAACTGCAACACGAATCTGCACGATGAGGTGGTATAGTTGACGTCCTTCCGGATTGAGGTTGGATTGTTTGCGGGGAAGGAAATAGTGGAGCAACGGATCTAGTCAGAACAGGCTGAATTGCAAACGCACCTATTTTTTGCGACTCGGTACATATCATAGTTAATCAGGCCAGGCGCTATTTGCCAGAGCGCACGCATTCCAAAGCTTTCGTGTCTGTCGTACATTTTCGAGTGAAGCTGATGATATTACACGATCCTCCCGCGGAAGGTGCCAAGGCGAAACTCCAGTTCCCATACCATCAGTCAAGAATGTCGTCAATCGTAGAAGTCATTATAGTCGTCCTGGCTCGCGATACTTCATCACACCGCGTCCTTTGAATTTGACAGGCGGATCGAAGTCATCATAACCACCACCACCGCCGAGCCTTCCATCATTCAGACGGTTCTCATCCTGGTATCGATCTCGGTCACGCGAAGGTCGATATCTATCATTGCCTCCACGATGACCGGCAGCATGCTTGTAATTGTCGTCACGGCGCGGGCTCGGTCGATATCGATCGCCCTCAGGATCCCTCCTCGCTTGTCTGTCGTATTGATTCGGCAGGCTCCTCCGTCTCCGCTCAAATTGAGCTCCCTCATCCCGACGGTCTAGATGTCTGCTTGGAGACGGGCTGCGCTTGCGTTTGTGCTTCTTCACAGGCGAATGTTCAGCATCCGACATGCTCTCTGACTCTTCTTCGATCGGGTGGGACGGCGAGCGTGATACCGAGCGGAGTCGTGGCCTGCCTCGCAGCCCCTCATCTACCACATTGTCACTCTGCCGCCTGCTTCTTCTGCCGTTCAGAGGTCGTTGATCCGGCGTTGTGTCCATCTCATCACCAGAGCCGTCGCTCTTTCGTCGTCTGCCTCTTTCATCTGCATGTGTTTGGGCAGGTGTCTCGTGTATCGAGTCGTGCTTCTGCTTCTTCTTTCGCTCTAGCTCTCCACATCTAGCGATTAGAACAGGCTCCACAGGCCTGTCATTTTTGTCCACTGCGACCTGCGATATCCGGCGCAGCGTCTCTTCTCCAGAAACCAATCGTCCGAATATGGTGTGCTTGCCATTCAAGTGCTCACATGGCTCCAGCGTGATGAAGAATTGGCTGCCATTTGTGTGCTTCCCACTATTCGCCGAGGCCACCAGTCCAGCCGTATCCATTTCACGCCAGTTGAGATTTTCATCTTCGAATGTTTCCCCACCATATATGCTTGTGACGCCTGTCCCGTCGCCCTTCGCAATATCGCCGCCTTGGATCATGAATTCGTCGATGACTCGGTGGAAGGGGACTTTCTCGTAAGACAGGCCATGTTGCTCACCTGTGCACAGTTGACGGAAACTGCTGCAGTGTTAGTGGTCGTATTCCATGAGCTCGGAAGGCCACGGATCTTGTGCCTGTGCTATGACTTACTTTTCTGCGGTGCGTGGTACTTTGTCCGTGAAAAGCTCGATTGTCAGCCTGCCCGCAGGCTGCTCGCCGATATTGACATCCAAGAAGACTCGCGGTCGATTTGTCGAGGCCATGTTCAGGCCGTTCGCATGCGTTCGCGGAAAGGTAGAGTTATGGTGCAGCAGTAGTTGGAGGGAGATGCCTGAGTAGTGGTTGATCGCGCAGCTAGAACTACTGGCAGAGCAGTGCCCGCTAATCCAGCTAAGAATGCAGTAGATTGTGGGGTGCAGCACTCTTCTGCCAGTCCCGAGCTGCTGGGCGAATAGAAGTCACTTAGTCACTATTTCGTGCAGCTCCAAAAGTGTTCCAAACTTCCGAAATTGGAGAGCTCCGAGCAGGGTGGTGATAGCCTCGGAAAGCGGGCGTTGGCGATGTTGTCCAACTTCTTTTCTCTTCGCCAAGACGAGAATTTATTTTCTTGACAGTCAATTTTCAGACCTGCGAAAATACACGATGGAGTGTGAAAGAAGGGCAGGGCGACCCCAATTCAGGAGAAAAATGCACCTCCCAGCAAGGCAGCTGATTCCGCGGGTCGGGTCCTGTCTTGAGTCAACCGCCCAAAAGCCACTTCTCGTGAACCGGTACTACACGGACACGGGTCAGCGGCAACGCGACGAAAGACTTGACGATAAGGCGACGTATTTGCGATACCGGTACACAGGTTCCTTGTGACACAGAAATGTACGTTCGGCTTACGTCGTCGATCACAGTTCGGCGAAAGCAGGAACACCTTTACGACTGGCCGGCCTCCGAGTGTGATTCGAGTCATCGGTATCACATGCATGCAAGACTCGCGTGGAGCAGCGGATCCGGCGTGTAATGGACGAAGACAGCCTCGTACCAGTCAGCAACTCTGCGAGATGCGTTTTGCAGCCTCGTCCACGCGCAACCCTAACCCTAAGCTCTCTCACTGAATTGCCACGAGCTTCAGCTGCATGGGACATACAATGCTTTGCATATCACATTTTGCACAGCACTATGGGAAATCGGGTTGACGAGTCAGAAATAGAAGGAACAGCAGGCATGGCTGGGAAGCAACACCAAATATGCTCAAAGTGTTCCATGTCTATGCAAACTGGCTCGGAACATCTCTCGTCGGATTACTGCTCTCATCACAATGCTCTGCTTCATGGCTGCGATCTCTAGCATTCGACCCTCAATCAGTTCAGCTACCAAATCCAAGCTGCTCACCAGACCTAGGCTGCTCACCAGACCCAGGCATCGGAGCTAGCTCGCCTCCCTCACCACCCTCTGCGACACCATGAAATGTCTCACCATCTAATCTGTCGGGCCAAACAGGCTTTCCATCTGCGGACCATTTACAAGCCCAAGTCCAAGCCTCCAGCATTTGCAAATCCATTCTATTAATCGACCGCACGTTATCATCATGCAAGAACTGCACAACGCGGTTGTGTCCGTGGACTTCTACGACCAAAGCAATCAATTTCATACCTCCTGCTCCCGGTACAGGCGCCGTCACCACTGTATCGACTGGAAAGTCTTCGTCCTTTTTTCCATCACTTTGAGCATCGATGATCGGAATCAGCTTTTCGCTCATGGGATGTATCGCAGTCGAGGGAAACGCCATCGCAACGTGCAGCGAGAAGTCTGGATTGTAGAAAATCAGCAATTCTTCTTCGTGCCCTGCTAATCTGGCTCTAACAGCGATGTGGAGTTCGCGTTGACCGGACGCTGGATTGTCGTAATACGCGAGAACGAGGGAACCTCTTCTCCTGAATCCAACTTCGTCCATGTTGTAAACTTGGGAATCTGTCTGGAGCGCTTCCTTTCTTGATCAAGAGATTACCTGGTACCCGCTCGGGCAGTGACATGGCCCTCTCATAATTTTGCTAACTTTCTCTTACACTAAAAGCAGCTACGCTGCTACTATCTTCCACAGTCAGCTCGAGAGTTCCAATCTCAGCGAGCGCCTGGTTGCTGAAACTGTGAGATAGACGCACACACCTGAGCATAATCTCGCGGAATCGTGGCGCGATGAAGACGTCGAGTCCAGCGTGTACAGTGCAGACTGTGAGATCTGCTTGTACTAACCAAAAATCCGTTCACCGCGATGTACTAGTGGCTACTTGCTCGTACCACCGCATCCGTTGTCTACCACGAATGACATCTCGTCCTCTCTCCATTTGGCGAAAGAGAGGATTGCTGGTTTGCCAGCTGCTGTAGCATCGTAACCCGCTTAGACGACGAGGAAGGCAATGCCGGGATCACCTAGATATCGGCAGACTTTGTCTGCAGAGCTGTTGAGCTGAGACCTCATCTCATCATATGTAATGCATCAGCAGCGGTTCATGAGGTTGACGGGGCGGTTCTCGAGTTCTAAATCGGTCGGTACATGGTCACTCACTCTGCAGCAAAGCTTCAGGCATAGAGGCACCTGGAGGGCGCGGTGACATCAACTTTTACTCAGGAATTGACAGCGAGGGACTCTATCGTTTCCGCTCCTTTGATACCACCTTGTCAACCCCTCTAGCGTCAATTTGCAGTGTATTGGTAGCATAAGCAATCCGTATTTGAAGGCTGTAAGTAGCCTCTTCGTGTGGCTTAAACCTCCTTGCTAATGCTGACACGACGAGTGAGAGAGGTTGTTGCACCTGATTTCGTTAGTCGAGCCGGCCTCCTCAGGGTAGGTATAGTATTAGTCCTGAGACCGTACTGACCGACCGACTTCATACACTGAGTGATTCTTGACGATGCATTTTCATTGCCGGACTGACGGCCGTAGGATGGGTCCGGGCACATCCAAAGGGGTATTCGACATTGAACTATCACATCCATTCGTGTTGTCGATGAGGCTGATAAGGCGTCATAAGAGGCTGGGTTGAGCAGCCGTCTTTTTGTGGTATCTCATATCTACAACGCTGTTCGTCTCATCAGCGGTGTGCTGAATCGTCGTTCTTCTCCTCAGCACAGCCCTAGCGATGCAAAGATGAAAAAAAGCAAGGTAAGAGAATCTATCCTCAACCACTCTTTGGGGCTGAATGAAAAATACTCTTGCGCCGTACCGCAAGGAGTCGGCTGATTGCCGCGCCGTACCACAATGGGTTCAATCGCAGCGCAACACACCATCAGTTGGTCCGACTGATGGACAGACTTCAGGTAGAAAGACTTCGCCCGTTGCTCCTATCTTGCATGTCCCGGTCATGCAGCTTGGAGTCGCGCTCTCCTCGAACGACAGCAGAAGAGGTGTCCAAAAGGATCTCATCGCCCGTGCCGTCCTCGGACAACAACTCGATTATCGGTCGACTTTCTGTTGAACACGTACGGGGAAGAGGTGAGGTTTTGTTGAAAGACCTGCTCATCCGCGCACAGGAAGAAGAGGATGTCTGTGTAGAACTCCAATCCAAACATCGAGTGCTGCTTTCTCTGAAGTCTGGTTGCTTCGTCCCCCTGATCCCCAATGCGCTCAGGCTGTTTGATGACCTTCGTTGCGCGTAAGCTTGACCAGACTCGCGACCTTTAGCATTGATGGAGGACCGCCATGCAGCGCTTCTGGTTTTGAGTCCCATTCCGAACGAATCTCATGGCAAAGGGCCAGTCTGCGGGGAGAACCAACTGCGGTGTTCCAGTCCAAGTTCGGATCCGCACAATGATGTGCGCAGATAAGCAAGGACCCGCGCCCTATTACCTCGAACAGAGTTCCACTAGAAGCGCGTTACTAAATAGCATTCCACTAAAAGAGCGTCTCTGTTCGAGGTTTTTCGGCCAACAGACTTGGGACAGCCAGTAGGTGGTGCAAGCTTTTGCGAACTTGAGGAAAGGAAGAGAAAGCCGAAGTGCGGAGAGAAGATACTTATACTCAGCGCGCAGGCAGAAAGGGAGCATGGACCACCTGATCCCTGCCTAGCGCTTCACATGCGCGCCTCGAGTGAGCGACGCTGGCGACTCCACCCTACAGATGCGGTTTCAATCTGCTTAGAGCACTTTCGAATCTGCTCCAAGAATCTGAGAGCGCCACTAGGTTGTCGGTCCCACGCAAGGTCTTGTACCGCATTGACGCCTCGTCTCTGAGCTTCGCGACACGGCTCGCTGCCAGGGTTCGACCTGGCACATTCGATCAGTCCCACAGACTCGAGCACAGTAAGCGGCCTGATTTACATTACCGACAGGCCATCCTAACAGTGGACAGTCTTTTGCACTACATTTGGCGCAGCAGCGTCGCACGCTCGACGCTGGTCAGCGCTTCTCCTCTGGCACGTTGGCGAACGAGATGAATAGAGACATGGGCGGTCCAGGAGGCGGCGGAATACCAGCGACAATGGCAGAAGGAGGAGGCGGTGGTGTAGAGGGCATGGTCCGCGTTGTCGATTTCAGCGTTCCTTACCAGACTCGAGCAATCTATTGCACAGATACCGCTGCGCTTCATGTCGCAACAGTGCACCCGTTGACCGAGAAGCCTGCCACCAGGATTTTGGACGAAGACATCCAGGTCGAGCCGGAGAAGACATCGATTGTGGCATACGCAATCTTCAAGCATCCAGTCGCCGGAAAGTCATTTGTGCAGTTCTGTGAGAAAGCAGACATCCCATCGGTAAGTCAAGATCGAGCACAGAATCAGCCCAATGGTTCACTGATCCATGTTGCGCAGGACGATCCTCTCGTGGACTCACTTCTTTCACTCGGCAAGGAACCAGCAGCGAGTTGCAGGGTCAAGGTAACTCCTGGCACGTTCGCCCTCGCCAAAGAGTCAGGCACCTCAGACTTCTACGCCGCGAAGATCATCGACTACAATCAAGCCAATAACGAGTGGTTCGATGTGCAATTCGTAGGCGAGAAGTACCGACGTGGTGATTCCAATAACCGCGCTTCCGTCACCAGAAAGGACTTAATACCACTCTACGATGGCTTTCCACTCAAGGTATCCATCAAATCCGGAACCTGGTGTGGTGTGTGGCCAAGTAGAGATAGGGGTGCTATGCTAGTCGAGCGTCCCAAGTCCAAGGTCACTCTGTGTAACCCAAGAAAGGAGCGCAAGTTGGCCAAGGGAGAAAGGATCCGCTCTAGCGCAGAGAACGCTGTTAGCACTGGCGAGCATGGGAGCATCGCTGCTCGTGCCAAGACTTCGAGGGCCATCGAGGGCGGAGTGGATGGCAACGAGGGGCCTATGCGCCAAATGAATGGCGAGGACTCCACTGCTGCAGTTGTGACCGAGCACGGCGGTGATAACAGCGGTCAACGCAGCGCCATCGAGCGCACAGGAGGTGCGCGTGTCAATACCCACCAGGTGAGCTCACTCAATGGCCGGCCATCCAAATATGTGGACACTATGACACCTCACAACATTGCCGACATGAGGAAAATTCTTCGAGGACGTGGAAAATTTCACTCAGTTGCCGCCCAAGAGCCGTCACGATCTTCTGGTCGAATCAGATTTGTCGTACTGCGAAGAGGCGAAAGCTGCCGATGTGAGTTCAGAATGGCTTCAGTTTCCAGTTCTACTGGTCGCGCCTTGCTCAGGTTCACAACGAGATGTTACTTGACACGATGGAGTCTAAATTCGCTGTCCACGAGCGACCAGAGTGGTTGGAGAAGAAGCTCGTATCAGAAGACGCCACCGAGCAAGAGCTGCGCGAGGTAGATTGGCCGATTTGTGAGGACTGTGGAGAGTTTCTTCCCGAGGACGAGTACCTCGCGGGCCAGTGTCAGCATTGCATGCCGCAGCAACCACCAAAGGTGCAGAATCAGGCCGAGAATGATCTGCTTCCGCACGTCCAGGCCGATGCCAACGAGCCGGCAGAAGAAGCGCAGTTGATCAATCAGACCGCACAGCCTGTAGCTCAGCAAAATGAGCCAGCGCTATCGCCCGGACCAGTGGAAAGCTCGCGACTGCGAAACAAGAGGAAGAGAGAGGAGAAACAGTCGCGCATGAAGAAACAGCTGAAGGCACGAGCTTGAGATGGGTAGAGCTTTCCATAACTTGCGGAAAGCTTGGCAGTTGATGCAACTGGCAGAGTCGCTTGTCCATGGCGACCATGATGGATAGTCTTTGGTGTTCAGCGAGAAGAGAATGCTGGGAGCTCAGGCTAGTGGCGTTGACCATGGAGAAGCGATATGGCCGGTGGACCTTAGAACACAGCAGCTTTATGACACAGCGTAGAGCAGGAAGCAGAATCCAGAAAGTACCTTCTCCTTCGCGCACTAGTGTGCTGATTCTCCTCCGCATGTGTGTCTTGGAATACACACCTTCCCATTCTTTCCCGATGACAGCAGAGCTTGTGGCTTCCTTTGCTTTGAGCTGAACCAGAGCCAAAACTTGGCATGGCGGTTGGCGTAAGCGGTGTCTGTGTGTAGTGAAAGACGTGAGAGTGTGTGTCGTAGGGTGAGGTGACGCGAGGTAGTTGCGTGAAGCTTGATCATCGCGAATGCCAAGCCGCTTGAACTTTGAGCCGTTGGATCGCGCATGCAACACAGCACAGCTCTCTCCTCCTTCTTCTCCCTCTCTCTTCTATATGTATATACTCGGCTATAGCGAACGAGTCACTCGAATTAGGCACCACTACATGGAAGGCTCCTGTCTCCTGTTGCCATGGGCTGACAATCCTAAATTCACGAGACTTCTTACGGTTGACTTCTGGCGCCACTATCTACTTCTCAAGTTCGAGCTCCTGACAGCATGTCCCGCATATGCATATGCTGAGGTGGCAGAACTGGACCTTTACAGGTAGGGAGATGTCACCGTCCCATGGACTTGTCCAACTTTCAGCGATGAGCCAAGGGATTCACGGCCTGAAGCTGATGATTCCTGGATTGCTGATCGTGATATCTTGCTGTCTAAGTGATCAGGACAGATTTCAGGCCATTTGGCCAAATCATCCGTAGAATTCAAGGCAATACAAAGGGTGAGTGTAAAACCTCACCTCTACACAGACTTTGAGCAAAGAATGCATGTCTCGCTCCAAGCCATACGTCCAGGCATCTCAATCAAGACACACACCAAAAGTTATACATATTCAATGCAGGAGAAAGATGGAGAGAAAGATCATGTCTCACCTTTCTCTTCCCAGTCGGTATAAAGCCCCAGTTCCTTCTTCGTCCCCAATGGTCTTTTTCCAATAGACTCCAAACACTTCAAACAAGAAAGGTAACAAGATGACTTACCTGCTCGACCACAACCGCGGCAACAAGCCTGTCCATCAGCACAAGCATACTGTGCCACAGCACAAGGAAACCAAAAAAGACAGTCAGCAACAGAGACGCAGGGCTCAGGAGCATCAGCAGCAGCGGGGTGTAAGGCAAAACAATGACCACGCAGGAGGAGGTGGAAGCGGAAGTGTTGCACGTAGAGCAAAAAAGGGAAAGGCGCTGAGTGTTACGAAGGCTCTGGCTATGGTGCTTGGAGTGATGGTACTAGTCTGGTTGTTAAACAGCTTGTGGCCATAATTCGAATGGTTGGCGAGCAGCAGACATAGGTCATGATGAAGTGCTTGGAGACAGGACGCACGAGACATGAATGGCACTTGATGCAAAAGGGTGGAGGCAAGAGCAACATGGGGTATGCTCGATCTTCATTTGATGCTGATGCAATACTATGCTGTGCCACGTGAGGCATGCCATGAAAGCGATCTTCAATATCATTCGCAATGCTCAGTCTTCAAACCTGCGCCCGTACCTATTTCCATAAAACGCCAATTCATGCCCTTACCCATACCTTATATCCTTCCACCCCTAGCATGAAACCTCTCCCCCGTAGAAGGAATAGGTTTCTCCGCCCTTATAGCCCAAAGGAACATATCCTCCAGCGGCAGAAGCACAAAAAATATCTTATTCGCCAAGAATGCAATGCAGCAATACACAAACGCCACCATCGCATCCAGAATATAATGGTTCGCTGTTGCGAGGATCGTAATAAGGATCATGCTCGGGTACAAAACTCCAAGCGTGCAGTAAAAGAACTTCCAGAAGATGTTCTTCCTGGTCTCGAATTTCTCGAACCGCCGGCGAAAGACACCAGAGTGGTAGATAAATGTACATCCGATGACGAACGAGTACCCGAAATGCATACTCGGCATAGCAGCCAAAGAATTAACATGTTTCCCCGTCTGCCATAGAGAAGCCGCGTCTTCCATATGCACCGTATCCAGAAACCCATACTCCTTAGGTAAAAGTCTCGGCGGCATGACAGGAAAGAAAATAAACGTTACAAAAGCCATGAAATTCGTCAAAGTCATCGTTCGTCGAATCGTGGCGAAAGTCGAATGCGACGGAGCCACATAGTAATACCAGACGATAAAAGCCATGGAGCCTGGGATATGGATTAAGGAATAGAAGCGATCGAGGAATGTGAGGAAGTCTTGACGGCCGTGCATGAACCATTGTTGGATGTCGAGTTCGCGGAAGGGAAAGAGGAAGGAGATCCAAGAGAATTGTTCGATTTCTAGGATTGTCAGGGCGTGGTCTTGGGCGGTGGTCCAGATTCCTTTTCCGGCAAAGATTTTGTTGGAGAGGATTGTTGTCATGCGGTAGAAGAGGTAGTTGAGGACCCAGTAGAGCATTTCGACTAGGAAGGGGAACTTCTGGAAGAGGCGGGAGTGGATGTGGTTTTTGAAGCGGGAGGTGTTGGGTGTTGAGACTGTGCAGAGTCCACAACAGGTTCTGGACTTTGGCAACTGCTTCTCCTGGGCGAAGGTCGATTGTCGGTCGTCATCGTTGTCGCTGTCGAACTCGAAGAGCTCGGTGTCCTCTGAGTCTCTGGGCGACTGGTCTAGTATGGATTTGTAGGAGAAGCCTCTCCTTCGACCAAAGACGCTGTAGTCTCGCCGTCTTGTCAGAATCATGCCTCCGAAGAGGATGGTTACGAACATGACTGCCTCCCCCCAGTTTGGAAGTTTGAATTCGGGCTTTGCTGTCCATTCTGCATAGTTGTCGAAGACACCCTCAGTCAAGTTGTGCGTGAGCACTCCTCCTGCCACTTCACCTGCCATTGTTCGAACTCTTTAGTCTTGGTCTGTGGTACAGTATTTCCCCGTGGCACCTCCAGCACTCCAGATCTGCTGGTGGATGTGTATGTGGAGGCGATTGATCGAAGCTTCGATGTCGAAGTGGAGTAAATAGTTGTATTGCGGAGTATTCGCCGTGCCCGTGCCTGATCGAGCCAATGGGTTGTGGACTGCTGACCACTTTAACGCGGCCCCTATCTCTTGGTCTTGGTATGAGCTCGCGATGATCAGCAAGCAGAACCTCAGGCAATGCTGGGTGGTATCGCAGAGAACGAATGTGAAGAAGAGAGCGGAACGCCGTGAGCGATGCAGGAACGAAAGAAAGAACAAGGCACAGTGCAGTCAGCAGTGTAGGCTTCAGTGACGAGTTTCACATCAACGTTGATGCAGCACTGCCATCGACTCCTTCAACATTACGCAGTGCTGTCTTGGCGGGCGTCGAAGGATCGACAGGCACAGAAAGCTTGCTGCCACCACCAGACACTGTCGCGTGCTCACTGAAAATTGCTTGTGTCGGATCTTGTGCAAGCAGACAGACAATAAGAAAATGGCATCGTGAAACAGCAAGTCTCACAATGCTATTGATCTGGTCAGCACGTAACACTCCATCTCGACGCGGCTCAAAATGATCCTGGTTGATGACATCTTGCTCCTGCAAGGATGTCAAGTCAAGCTATCGATAAGGTTCGCTGCCGCGGAGCCCCAAAAGCTATTTCCAGCCGAACCGAACATGCCGTGAAACCCGACTGGGCACCGTTGGCAACGCCAGAAAGGAGCACGCGACATCAACATCCTCCTCCTTCCAAGCGACATGAACATATCTCCTCGCTTTTGCAGATCGAGCAGGCTCCTTTACCCAGTACACAACCAGCAGGAAGCACGTCACCGGATTGAACGATGGAGTGATGGATCGCTAGATCATGGCGCCCGTACGTACGCACATCCAGATCAACACTCCAGGCCATTGTGCCTCCAAAGCAGTGACTGCTGGCCCAGTATACCTTCTGCTGTATCGTCTCGCCATCGTCAAATCCCATCCACTGCTCGTTCCACGTGACCTGCTTCATCATGGAGTTCTGCAGGTACTAATGTATAATTTGAAGCAGGGTTGAAATGTGCGAAAGCCCAGAAAAGGTGTGTATATTTGCTCAGCTCGATGTCCTGGGGCAGTACTGGTGTACAAGTTGTGGAACGCAAGGCTGCGCCCCGGTAGTACCCAACGCTCCTTCCTTCAGCTCGCCTTTCGGCGGGGTCGCATACAGGAGGGACTGGAAGAGGCTCGGTACCGCATCTGCCGAAGTCTTCTTGACAGCTTGAGGTGTTGCAATATTTCTCAGTCCAACCGCACCACCCACTCTTGCTGCAGCACAGGTCCATCCCACATGCTGCTTGACCACTGGAGCTGGACGGCCCGCATGCTGTCGGCTGGTCCTGCCGAGCCAGGAGGACGTTAGGGTGCTTGCCCTGGACAAAGTGGATCAGCAACAAGGAAACAACACCGGTGAAGAGCATTGTGCAAGTGTACTTATTACACTGGCTCTCATCTCGACGGAAATCCTCACAACTTATACACGATTCGAAGACAAGAGTGCTGCTTCTCGGCTTTGCTATCTGCTGACGCTTGTCAGGCGGCGAAGCTGAGTGTTTTTGGAACTACTCCATCATCGCAGCCTCAACGCATCGTCGCGTGCGCTGTAATTGGTACAGTGTTGCTTCAGAAGACCTGGGCTACGAGCAATTTCGGCCGTATCTAATGGGCGCATGACAGATGACAAGGCTTGTGTGGCGCTGTTATGGCATTTTGGCGCCGCGCAGCCTTTCTTCAGCTGTTGTGACACCGAGATAGAGGCCAGCGGGTGTATGAAGGACACCTAAGTCTGTCACAAATGCACAAGGATGCTCGAACCGAGCGGAGGGACACTGCGCCGATGGTGTCTTGAATTTAGAAACACAAAATAAGGCTGGAACGAACGACTGGGACGACACAGGGCTCGTACATGCCGAGGGTTTCATGGAAGAAATCTATAAGCCTGCCTCCCAAACACTTCAGACCATGTTGCGTTCTCACCCACTTGCACAACAATGTCGGAAGTCGATTCATCTCACATCAGGCGGGGCTACTGGATAAATTACTCATATGGCGATGTTCTTGGAGCAACAATCACTACAAATCAGGAGGCAGCCAACCTCATCGTTGCTCTCGTGGCTATTGTGTCATCAATAGCAGCTGCATCCCTATGGAACCTGGTCATGTTTGCAATACACCAACTGAAGGCTACAAGTAAGGCCAAAGATGGCCTCTTCCGGCAGCAACAAGTCATGTATCGGACACCAGGAAATCCAGGTTCTGTCCTAATAGACTCCATCAAGCTGGGTAAAGCCTGGTCTGGTATAGTCCCGAACGCACTGCTCCGCTGTCTGCTGCCAGCGATACTAGGAACCATCTTTGGCGTAGCAGCGCTCGCGGCTGGTGTTTTCTCCTCATATGTCGTGACTTCGACAAATCTGCAGGTCTTGGTCAATGGAGCCAAATGTCAGACTTTGAATTACACTGCATACCTCAGCGCGCCACCTGCACGAACTGTCCAAATAGACAGCGAGTTACACAACGAAGCAAGATCTTACGGCGATCGGTGTTACAGCAGCTGGCGCACCCCTTCGCAGTGCAACTCCTTTGTTCGTCCAATGATTGCTATTGTTCCCGAGTCCGATCACTGTCCCTTTCCGACATCGATATGTCAGAACGAAACAAATGCAATTGTATTTGACTCAGGGTATCTGGACTCAAACGATGTATTTGGTATCAACGCTCACGCACAAGATCGAGTCCAAATACGGAGAAAGGTCACCTGCGCGCCACTCAGGACGAAAAAATACAGTTCCGTGCTGGATCCTAAGGACATGGAAGACTACTTCGTGAGGACATGGAGCCGTCGACCCCTTCCTGGTGAGAAGCTGCTGGCTGTCAAATATGGCCCTCGTCTGACTGGATATGAGATCTGTCAGAATGCCACCAAATGCCGTAGCACGATAACTGCGAATGTGACCTCCAGATATTACTCATAGTAAGCCATGAGCAGATCATTTGCATAGCGAAAACTAAACATCGGTTAGCGGTACGAGAGCATACAGCTCACCCAAGTTGCGCAACTTCAACCCGACAGACCTGATACCAGAGCTGAGACGAAACGACTCCGATGTCACACTCATAGTGGTCTTCTCCAGCGCTGTCACTTCGCTCGAGCCCATCGATGATCCTGTCTATTCTGCACATAAGACCTTCAGTAATCCGATCTCAGCAACGAAAAATCAAACGACCTACAGAGCCGATCAGCCTTTTGGAGCGATTGGCTGCACCGAGCAGGTATGTTCTATATGAGTGGCTAACATACCGGAAAAGCAAGTACTAAGAAGCACAGTTCCAGTACTGCATACACCAAGGCGAATCTTCGGAGGTGTGCACAGCTCTCTCCGGGGCGATCGTGGATGGCTTCGAAGATTTGCTGCCCTCGGCAAACCGCGAGCAACTTGCCACATTACAAGTCCTGAGCACTGCAACCGCTTACGCCGGACTCGTCGATGGCGCAAACAGCGATGCATCGAACTCAACAGCCCTTTACGGCCAGAACGACTGGCTTCAGGGACTTCCGACGAACCAATGGCAGCTAGACCTTCAGACCATGGAAGCCATGGTCAGAGCTGAAATGCAGGTCTTCGTGACTATGCGAGCAACTGGCTATCCTACCGACGACAACGAATTCGCTGCTCCACCATCATCATCGATGGTCGGCGAACAGAAAATTTGCCGCAACCAAAAAGTCGTGAAGACATCTGACTTCGCTAACATTAACGTCTTCGGCTTTGCTTTCGTGCTTGTGATGTCAGTTTTGTTGGTCGCTCTGGACTATGGTATCGTGCGAGCAGCTATCCACGTTTCCAAGGTCAAAGGTTTCATCTCTAGCAGGATTCGTTTCTGGATTGAGGATGATAGCTACCAACTTCAACGTGCAGCTTATCAAGCGAGAGGAGTGGGAACATGGTCTAGAATGCATAAGGAGGTGCCAGTGACCGAGCAAAAAGAGTTGTTACGCAGTTTGAGCACGTATGTGAAATAGAGCTCTATAAGTCTGTCTAGCAGGACTGAATGTTTCTGGTGACGTCAGACATCTGCCGCGTTGCACAAAAGGTCGCTTGGAAAGTACAACATGTCCTCTCCCGTCCTTGACTTCCTCTGCTTTACAGAAAACTCTTTGCCAGTGGTTCAGCCGAAATGTTCTGTACTTCTTCATAATTGATGTCTGACTTGCCTCCGATATCGCTGCCGACCCTCGTCCCTTGAGCCAAGACTTTGCTCTCTGTGCCGCCAATATCGAACACCATACACGCGATATATCGGAGCTAGAACCGCTCAAGAAGCATACATTGGCATCGTGAAGAGCTATGAAACAACTCAGATGGATCACAGGCATACTTTGCTCCTTCTGGTCAACGGTGAGTCAATGGTGAGCTTATAGATGCAGTGAGAAATCGTCCCTGCTTCATGCTTCCGCAACAAATTGTTGTCGGACCTGTGGCGCAGGTAAACAGAACCATCTCACCGATGCCATTGAGCTTCTTCTGACTCCTGTATAGCGGTAGCGCGTCTGATTCCAGTTTCTCCTGGAGATTCCAGAAGGTCATCCGTTCAAATCGTAGGTGTCACATAGCAAGTTCTCTCTTGAACGAGTTTTCTAACAATTATACCAGGGGTCAGGTTCAGTTAAGACTGAGACTTGCTAAGATGCATGCATTTTTGCTCCGACATTGACTACCTTTAAGCTTTTGCTTTCCATTTGGATCATGCCACTCACTGCCAAACACATTTCATCACTTCAACCCAATCAATATGATCAGATTTCCTTTTGCATCTTGACAAAAACCTTCTGAATAAGCGATCTTCTACCACAATTCTCGCGAAAACTGATTGTCGATCCCGCCGTTCAACCATCAGAGCTCCGGCCCGGGGCCTTCCGAATTTGAACATGGGTACGCGCTTCGCGTTGATCTCGAAGTTGGGATCTTTTCAACCAATGTTTCAAGACCAGTCCAGACACATCCAACTTTTTTGCAACGACTGAGATTCGAACATGCCCAAACGCAAGACTGAAGAAGTGGACTACTTGGACACATCAATCAAAAGGTCTCGTATCAGCATCGCGGATTTGACAGAGAGAAGTCCTCACGCGAAAACCAACAATGGAGATGAGGAGCGGAGAGACGCTGCGCAGCAGACTCAATCGGCGACTCAGGATGATCAAACTGGCGACCAAGCTGAGAGAGTCTATGTGCTAGTCCGCAAAAGCTCAGCAAAGCACTGGGACGAACCTGAGGTGGCAATTGAAGGCGTGTTCAAAAGTGAAAAAGCAGCAGAAAAAGCATTAAGGAAGTCATGTGCTGATCATTGTGGTGAGTTTTGAGAGCCTTTCAATTCAAAACATGTATTTGAAGTCTGACAATACCAAGACGAGGAGCCATACTGGGGCCCTTCCATCCAGCCTGGGACCCGGCGCCAGAGACCTGGCAAGCCAGATCGTATATGGCGATGTTCTTTCCAGAACGAGGAGCTAAGCGAGACTGAAATCTGGGTTGAGGAGCATGTATATGGCGATGCAGCTATCAATACCGAGAAAAGCGAGTCTGAGGGCGACGAGACTTCTTCATGACCATCCCTCGGGAGCTCGCGGACTTTGAGTACACAGCCTTATGCGACATCAGCTATGGAAGTCAACATGTTGCAAATTAAATCTTTTCCCAGAAGACCAGCCATTAGTCGCAATCAACTTTCACGACCACAAGAGGCTGGACGTCTGGGTCACGAATGTGCGCAGGCCGGCTTGCTTGCTGCGTCCGACTTGGAGCAAGATGCCAGTGGCCAGGACCTCGACCGAGAGAGCAGAAGTAGTGCTGTATATCCGGACACGCACAATGACGAGAACATACGCAATTTCTGGCTTTTAATGGAGATTCTGGCCCATTCTGTCCACATACCACGGCAGGACAATGTCTTTGGAATGTGGGACAAGGTCTTAAAGCTCCGAAGAGCCAAGCAAAAGCTCTAGAACCACTCAGCAGATGGGGCTCTTCAGTGGAGATGACATTCCAGGTTACGAACAGCCTTCAGATCCGAGATAGTGTAATGCGTCTGAACAATTGGCCACTCAGTAGATTCAGGTATGCCCAAAGCTCCCATCTCACATGGGGCTTACTCTGACACTCCGTCCATCGTATCGCTTGCCGACAATCTCTCATACTGGACAACAGATTCCCAATGCGATGATGGCCTCGCAACAGAATGTACATACTCTCGGTGTGCAACACTTTGATTCTGCTTTTGTGCACTCTGAATCTCTTGGTCTATGCGAAGGTTGAGAAAGTTGAATGGCAAGCTCAGTACGAAGACTACATCTTGGAGAACTTCGACTTCAACGAACCACGCATCACAGCTGGAGCGCAGCGATGGCAAGACGCAAGACTTAGCAGGAGGCAGGCCGTACAGGGAACGACAAACTATGCACAGACTGTGACGAGGTCTTTCGTGGGAACCGATGGCTACACCACTGTTCCGTACGCCACCAACGGCCAACAATGCTCAAGCATATCTCGAAATATGAATGTCGTCTACTCGCCTAACGGAATACAATACTTATACATCTGTGGCGGAGCGGTCTCAGGCAACATCAATTGGAGCTACCAAGCACCTGGCTGGTCTTCTTGCATGCCACAATGCGATACATCAAACAACTGTACTGGTCTCTCGTACAATTCAGGAGGACTGTATGGTATGCAGAATGCTGCAGGATCAGGTCGATGTACCTACAAAACCGACAACAACGGCATGACTTTCACCACAACGAATACCAACCAGCTCGACTCTACCAGAGTAGCTGGAATGCAGAAAGATGTCTACATGAGGAGTGTGTCAATCGAAACATGGAATGAGGCCGCTTGCTAACATTGCATAGCTTTCTTTCCCACTACCACAACAACTACTACCACAACCACCACATACCTCGGCGGCTGCATCGCAACACCGACTCTCACATCCATCACATTCAGCGTCCTAACCACCACTACCTACGGCCAAATCATCAAGCTTGCAGGAAGCATATCTCAACTAGGAAGCTGGAGCACTGCGAACGCACTCACGCTTAGTGCCTCGAACTACACCACAGACAACCCTGTCTGGTACGTCACAGTCTCGATCCCGGCAGGAACATACTTTGAATACAAGTACCTCCGGCAGGAGAGCAGTGGAGCCTTGACTTGGGAAGATGGCTCGAATGGGGTTTACACTGTGCCTGGAAACTGTGCGGGTGCAGTCACGATCAATGACTATGCTTTCGGCTATGCGATTACTACTACGACGACATCTACGACGACTACTACGACTTACACGTATGATCAGAATGGGGTTTATAGCTTTTGGCCGACGCTTCCTGCTCCTACTTGTTCACCTGGGTTTTGTTAATCGGTGAGCACATGGAGAAGCTCGAGGGGGACTTGCATCTTGACACCAATCCAATAAATATGACAGCCAGTATCACAAGTCATCAACTACCTCCTTTCACCTTCTCCTCCAGCCATTTCAACATCACAGGCAAAAGACCAGCATACTCATGTCCAAGCCCATCCACAACCTCAAAATCCACCTTGATCCCATGCCCTTCCCAATCTCTCCTCAACTCCCTCAATCCTTCAACCCGACTCGTCCTCGTCCTCTTCCTATCACTCTTCTTCCTCCCCGCCAAAAAATCCTTCAACTCCATCGTATCCTCACCCATAACATCCTCCCCACCAACAACCATAAAAACCGGCTTCCCCTCAAGCTCCTCCCTCACCCTCTCAACCTCAACCTTCATCCCCTCAAAAATTTCACTCACATCCTCAACCCCATCCGGCCATT
>JAASFE010006132.1:35557-55108 GCA_013365205.1 Pseudocercospora cruenta
TCGAACGTTCCGGATACAAATAAGCAAAACGATTCACGAATTGAGCACCACCCGAAAACCCCATCAACATAACAGGATCAGTAGAGATTCCAGGCCAGATATGATTTATTTCGTTTAGGATATCAAGAAGTCGTAAATCAGCTTGCAAAGTTCCATCCTTTGTGCGAAGATTCTTATAAGAATCTAAATCAATAGGGGAATCTAAAGCCGCTGGGAAAAGTGGTGCGAGAATGTCGATAGAATGTTTTTCTGCGAAGCTGATCAGGCTGTCGCGACAAGAAACTGCGTCGCGGCGGGTTGAGTGGATGTTGACTAGGAGAGACATTCGGATCGGGAGGTTGGATCCTCCTTTGCGGAGGGCTGAGTGGATTTTCTGGTAGGTGGATGGGATGTAGAGGGTGTAGGAGATTCTGGAATCGCTGCGACATGCTCTGAAGGGGATTTTGCCGATGAGGTAGGCTGCTCGGAGAAGGTGGGAGGGGAGATCTGTGGGTTTGATTGTTTGGATTTGTTCGGACCAGTGGGTTTGGGATTGGGGAGTGGTGGTTGACATGATGGGTGGAAGGAATTTTGTTTCCGGTTGATTGGACTAGCGAAGGGAGTCTTTGGGGTGTCTTGCCATAAATGTAGATTCTATGCAGTAGAGTGAAGGTTGCGTGTGTTGTGTATACGATGTACGAGATCTCTCGGCCGATGCTACGGGGCCTGCTGATTCAGCATATGCATCAAACTACTTGCGTAAAGCTGAGCTGAGTAGACACGAGCTTGACACCTCGTTGCTTGTGAGACCACCTAGTAGGCTATGCCAAGCTCTCCTAGATACTCTTCATCGCCATCTCCCATGCTCACCACCTGCGATGGGCACAGAACTTCACCTACCGCACAGGCCTCACATCCTCCAACCCCTCCGCAAAAGGATCATTCTCCGCCGTCTTAGCTCTAATCCACTCCATCCCATCCACAACTCCCGCCACAGTCTCCTCTGGCAAAAGACTGCTCATCCAAGCCAAAACCCCATCCGCACCGGCACTCACACCACTCGTAGTCCAAATATTTCCATCATTGACCCATCTCGCATACGAAACCCAGTGCGTCTCCGGTCCCAAAGCAGCAACTTGTTTGAAGAAGTCCTTGTTGGTCGTAGCTTTCTTTCCATCAAGGATTCCGGACCCGGCGAGAAGTCCTGCGCCATTACAGATGCTGATGATATACTTCAACGGTTTCTTCCCGCCGGAGCCGTGGTATGTAGATCGTATGAATTCGAGATATTCTTGCATATGCGTGAAATCCGTACCATCTGGGAATGGTGTTGGCGCGGCTCCGACGCCTCCGGGGATAAGTAGGACGTCAAGCTGTGGAGCATTTTCAAAAGTATGTGTTGGTAGGTACCTTTGGGAGTTCATAAAGGAATTTTCGCCGACGGAGATTGGATCGAGAGCTTTGCTGATGATGCTGAGTTTCAAGTCTTCGAAGCCTGGGAAGCGGGAGAGACAGTTCAGAGCTTCAAGTGGTCCGGCGATGTCGAGAACTTCGAAACCTGGGAAGTATAGTGCTCCGAAGGATTTTGGGAAGTTTTTGATCTTTTGGTCTGCCATTTTGAAGGGGTCCGTTGATGGCCGTGGTTATGCTAGGTCCAGGGTCTGATCTTGTTCTGGTACTGCCGAACAGAGTATCGTTCTTAAATGACCATGGATCGATGTGGCACGGTGAGGCTTTATGAGTTCGATTCATAAGCTGTCGTATTCGCAGTCGGAGGGGCGGTCACGATGTCTGCCGGAAAATGGTAGGGCATGGTGTTGAATTGCTTCAGGGCTGAGTGTTCTGTAGGCAGACATGAAGGTCCACTCTACAGGAGGCCTGAAATTGAGTTTACATACTGTAAGGTCAAATTCTCATTCAAGCCTGTGGATGGTGCATCTGCCAATGTGCGTGTGAAGGATTTGCACCCCAGTCAGGGCTAGCAGAATTCGGCCGAATTTGAAAGGCGTCTGGTCGCTTCCAATGCTAGAAACTTGCTCACGGCGACCGGTAGCTGGATTTCGACATGTCTAAGCTGACGGATCATGGCAATATCGTTAAAGCAGATATTTCCTTGAGATTGGTTCAGGGCCGCAGAGCTTGTCACAGATTGGTTGCCGCAAGAGACAGAAGTCGTCAAAGCTATGAAGCCACCTTCCCTAGTTGTAAATGAGAGGTGCGCCCAGTATTTTGACCCGATCCTGGCTTGCAATCTCTGCTTCTAGTTTGTCTGGTTCAAGTCAGTCATAGCCAACGATCTGTTGCTGTTTGGGCAGCGTTCGTAAAGTCAACGGTATTCCAGAGCTTCTCGCACAAGGATAGTTTAGCATTCGTCAGAGCGGGCGTCATCGTCGTCGTCGTCGTCGATCTCTGTGGCGTTGGTCTCCATTATTCGGTCTCCGTGGCGTGTGTCCCCAAGGCGTCGGTCTACGTGGCATCGGTCTCCATGGACACGGACTCAATGAGGAAAGAAAGGTGGGTTGCATGCGTGCGTGGATGTGTCAAGTATGCCAGTGAGTCCTGCTTGAGGAGAGCTTGAAGCATGAGGTCCTCATAGTGTAGACTGAAGACACATGATGCGGACTTAACCTTGTCTTCCGAAACAAAATGCTTAGGACCATCGCGCGATATGCCATCTTTTTGTAGCTCCAAGGCCCACCCAACAAGAACGCTTTGTCTCAAACGCGTCCCACTGGAAGTGTTTGTGAACTCGTTGAAACGAACAATTGGTATTTGCCAGACTTGCACGTCTTCACGGTGATCTAGCATGTCACAGTCGACGAGAACATCGCCAAGCTGGACGAATGCCGGTACAAGGAAAGGGATTGATCCATCGTGGTATCTGCTCCCGGTAACGACGACCTTTACACGAGCGTGAGAAGGTAAGCTAGGCAAAGTGAAAGGTCGCATTGACTGTTGAGACCGATTCGAGGTGTGCCGATTCATAGCCCATTCATTGAGCCGATTCCTGAGAAGCCATTTGTCCACCCCACTGGCAGGTATTGCGGCACTCATCTGTGCGAATGAAAGTATTCGGGGTTTTGAGTGATGGTACTCGTCGATCCTGAGCTGAAACCTGACAAGTATGGGAATATGCTGTTTCGTGTGCATTACCTTCACAGGGACGGCGTCCGGAGTGTCTGCGCTCGATTCATCGTGCCATCTTGCGATGAAATGTCGTACGCCGGGCTCGTCGAGCCGCAGGAGAAACCAGTGTTGCGCCATGCGCTGCATTACGACCATGATGGATGAGGAACTTGCCAACGCTCGGGCAGCCACCGTCCAAGCGTGGTACACCACTCGCTCAAGCAGCTTCTGGCCAGTTTAAACCACAACGCAGTGAGCTCACATTCGTAATCGATCGGCAGGTCGAGTGCTGCTCGTCCACTTTCTGACAGCAAAGACAGCAGAGCGTATACTTTGTCGCGAGGGTCGTGGCACTTTGAGTCGCCATATTGCTCGAGAAGCCACCAAAGCTCAGCCCAAGGACTTCGATAAGTTATTTCCTGGCGACTTGAAGGCCAGCGCGAACTACGATCTTCCACAAGTGCCATCTGTGCCGAGTGAATGATGTTTCGTTGATTCTGGAGCTGCGACTGCTCCTTCTGATGTTCTTGCTGATTCGTCTCCAATGAGCTCTCTAGGACGTCTTCATATTGACCCCAACTCAGGTTTTCCGAACCGCAGAAAAGACGAACATCTTTGCCTAAGATGATCTCCTGCTTGATCCAAATGCGATTCCAGTATTCTTTGTCGTGCAACCTTTTCAATGCTTTTCTTCGATCTGTCAACGATACCGCTTGATCTGATAAGGTCGCAAGATGACTGCCCTGACCAAGACACGATGCTGTCATCATCGCTTTGCTATAGATATCTCCCATGCGCGAGACTTGGGCGTTCTTCTCCTGAATGTCATCCTGATTGATGCAAATTGAGTCTATCCAGTAGTAACGGTCCCCTTTGTAATGGTACCGCATCTGCCAGAGAGCATGCCAGCAATTCATGCGGACTCGGAATGGTCGACCATTGATGATGACTTCGGAAGTGGGAATCATGTCACCCCAAGTGTAAGAGATAGCGATGTAATCCAGACTTTCGTCTAGAATGTACACCCGAAGATCCGCTTCTATGCTTGCATTATGGTCATCTGTCGCACGAAGGCGGAGAAGCCGAATCTGCTCGTGAGGACGAGCCATAGGCACGTCCTGGTAGTCGAACAACATTTTCGGAATAGGGTTGGCCCAGAAGATTTTATGGTAAGTGGCAACGTCGATCACGAAGTCGTAGTTGATTGCAATCGAGAGGTCGTGTTGTCCAGACTCAGCCACGATGTCAAGGTACAAATGGCGGCTCAGGCTGCGACTGCTGAATCAGCAAGTCACGTTATGAGTCTCGATGCGCGTGAAAACGCCTGCTCATCATATCTCCTTACACCACCTTCCCCAAGCCCCAAGATCAACACCAGACATGCCAATCTCTTCCAGCGCGACATCAACTCGTCCAGTCCCGCCAGTCCTGCCATCTTCCATGATAAGCTCAACATCAATCAGTTGATCCCAAGCACCTTTGGCCACTTCTTTGCCCCAGACTTTTGTAGTCGCAATTGCTCCACTTGCACTTGCCTGCAATCTAGCTTTGCTTGCCAAGACTTTGTATTCCTCGTAAGCAAGTGCAAATGAGATGACTTCGGTGTTGTAGATGTTCGTGAGACGAGCAGCGCAGATGAGGAGGGCGAGCTGCAGTGTGCTCAGCGATGATAGCAGAGTGAGTTTGGAGTCTGGTGCTTGCAGTGATGCTGATAACATGGAGGTTGAGAAGTGCTCCAAGATGTCTTTCGTGGTGGGCGAGTCCGTAGACAGGGTTGCTACGGCCAGCGAAAGGGTAGCGAAGAAGTCCGTTGCGGACTTCGTAGTATAATATAGGCGGCGAATGACAGAGCTACATGCTTCTGAGGCAATAGCTTTGTCGACAACGGCGTTCCAAGCAGCGACCGGCTGGAACTTCAAAGCCTCTTCCGACACATCGAGAGCCTCCTTCTCGTCCGTCGTCAAGTCATCTGGCGAAATGGCCATGACGCTTCGGCATATCGATTCGAAGCTTTGCAAGCTCTTGGCCATGCTTAGATGTACGTGTCGATGGCTGAAACGAGATTTCACCCGCTTTTCGAGACTTTCGGCGACATCGATTCTCGTGGTGAGACCAAGAACTGCGATTGGCGCCTTTCGACTTTGCGCAATGTCGAACAGGTTGTACAGCAAAGTCTGCCGAGGGTGATCTGCAAAAAGCTCAAATTCGTCGAGAACGAATATGACACTTTTAGTGACCTGGTCTGTCTCCAGACCTACCTCAGTAGGATGTGAAAGTAGCGCAAGCAGCCTGGTCATTGTGTCGGCATAGTTCTTGGAAATGCTTTCTTCTTCCTCAAGCTCCATCTCCCTACCAAGCTGACGCCAGATCTCGCGAAGCGCAATCTTGTCGTCGGTGTGAACGAATCCGTTGAGTCGGACGGCGTGGAAATCTGTCGCATGCTTGGCGGCTTGCTCGCGGAGAATCTGATTCACAAGCGCGGTCTTGCCACTGCCTCTGGCGCCGATGAGGAGCATGCTGTTACTTTCACCTGCTGTGACTGTCTGCTCAATGAGCGTTGAGACTTTGGAGTACTCATCATCCAGGTTAACAAGAGCCGTAGGTCGCTTCTTGGTAGCTTTCTCCAGCACAATCTTCTGAATGCACCGGACCTGGTCTGGGGAGAACCTTGGACCTGCAGCCTTTGCCACATTCGTCGCTGTCAGCGCACCTCTCGTCTTCTTTGGCGTTGTAGCAACCTTCGAGCGGGATTGTGATACCGGCTTGATCGGCTCGACTTGGACTTCATCATCATCCGACTCATCCACTTCCATACGATTCTCAGTATCACTCTCAGGCACTTCAAAATCGTCAACAGTCCGGGCTGGCTTTCGCTTCCTCCGATCCAGCGGCTTCGTAGGGGTAGGCGCGGGAGCCGCCTTCTCCAGATGTGTACTTCGGGATCTCGCAGAAGATCTGCGTTGTGATGAATTCTTCTTGGACGGAGTGTGCTCTACTGCATCGCTCATTAACTCATCATCGCTACCTTCTGCCGCCTCTCTTCGTGCCTTCTCTTGGAGCTCCTTGATCTCATCTTCAAAGGTTTTGGGTTTTGCAGCAGCAGCTACCCAGCCTTTGGACATCGTTGCAGATTTCTTACTCAGCGGTGGCGCAGGCATGGAAACCTCCACGGTATCTTCTTCGTCTTCGCTCGCGCCTGCTCCTGCCTCCTCTTCAGGATTCTGATCGACCTCTTCCTGGTTGGCATCTTCGGTCCCGCTCTGATCTGACTCTCTCTCATCGTCTTGCTCGTCATACGCTCTAGCCTTCGCAGTACTTTGCTTTGATCGCGTAGTAGCCTTCCGCCCTTCCTTGGCCGTATATGTGCTCTTCCTGCCCGACAGTGGCTTGAAGGGACTATCGCTTTTCCTTGACTTGGCAACCGGCACTGCTGCTGATGTGGACCTCTGATTTCGGAGAGGATCAAGATTCTTCTTCGAAGAAGATGATGCCGCTGCAGCTGACACTGTCCTCGAACCTCCCACCCTACTGCCACTCACTGGCCGCTGCTTGAACTTTGGCGAGGCATGATTGGCGCCTTCGATATCATCATACACATCGATAGAGTCTTTATTCAATTTCCTCTTCCAGGTCTTCATCTTCGCCTCAAAGTAGATCTCGGCACCACTCTTAGCAGGCGCATCGTTCGAGGCAGAGGCCTTCACGGCGGGCGAGGATTTGGCGCTCTGCTTCCCATATGTTATCGCTGTTCTGCTTTTGCTTGCTTGCGCAGGCGAGCTCTGGTGTTCGTCGTCGCCATTGAGCTTCCTCCTTTTGGGAGCTCTCGATGCAGACATGGGTCAAGGTTGGTGGACCATGTCGCAATGCCAGAGAAGGTTTATGTACTCTGCTACGCGTAGTGAAGTGTCGAAGCGCGTGAAGAGCAGCTCCTTACCTAACTTGTTTCATCAATATTTCAAGCACTTTTGGGACGAAGCGGAGCTCGGCCCGCACACTAGCGCCCGCTCGAATTTCTGCTATATCTCCCTCGCGCACTCTCTTCCTCTTCCTTTTTTCTTCAGTCGACTTTGTAAGTACCACCAGCAACCCCTACACTTCGCCAAACATCACACTAACATATCTCACCTCGCAGACTTCATAGAATCATTTCTATAGTAAACGTCCACAACTGTATTCTTCAAAGAAGCTACAGACTCCAACCTGGCTGATGAGTGCTAACCGCGGCGCCTAAGAGTGATGCCGATGTGGTGGTCTTTTCAGATCGCTGGCGATGATCTCGCCCTGCTTGAGCGTCTGGCTTCGGCCGGTTCTCGCAGGTAGGTGCTGTCGGTCGTCTGACAGGTCTGCTACTTTCAACCCTTTTTTCATCAAGAGCTTGGTTCGCTTGGACTGGGGCTTGGAGAAGAATCCGAGGACAGGCAGAGGTGGAAGGAAGGCAGGATACAGCGTCGACCACGAAGAGACATCCCGTGCGAATGCCAGCGACCGGCGATGTGGACCTCGTGTGGTCACTGTTGCTCAACAGGCGCAGAGACTTCCGCGGCGAAGAATTTGAGGCGGCGAAATCCATCCTACACCGAAGCATTTTTGTTCACGAACAATGTATCATCTCGCACAGTACGGACACTTTAGCTTATGGATGCAATGCTTTGTGTCGTGTACGCTGGTACTTCTCGGGCTGCTATCTACGAGGCTTCTACCGTCGCGCCGCCACTTGTGCGTGATGTCGACTACAAGCTGTTCCGGCCTCAATTCTTCCCATCGCGCTCATCCGCCTTCGCTACATTCTCCTTACGCGCCTTCTCCACACCTTCATGGCCTGCCACATCAATCTGCTTGTAGACTTTCCTTGTCCAGTCTTCTGGGCTTGTCCTTTGCCTCTTTCCAGATGTGGCTGATGGAGGTGTTGGTTGGGGTGTCGGCTGTCCTGGTGGCGATCCTGCTTGCTCGATTCCTGTCTGGATCGGAGTCTGGTTCGCACTCTGGTTCGCAGTCTGGTTCGGGGTCTGGCTGGGATTCTGATACATCTGCTGCAGCAGAGAATATGGTGGGCTTTGGGTTAACGGGAGTGGCTTGAAAGGCATGGCGTTTGGTGCAGCATTGTATGGAGCCGTATCTACTGTTGGTCGAACTGATGATTTCGTCGGCGTGCGAGAGAAGCCTTGCGCTGGAATCGGCGGTCCGGCCAGTCTTGATGGCTGTGACATTGGCTTAGGTTCAGGATGACCTGGAATTGAAGACGTGGACGATTCAAATGAGCTCTGAGGACGCATAAAACTACCATAGCTCGGACCGACTGGTGGTCTGGCGGAATTCTCGGACTGGGTTGGACGGTTGCTGTCCAGCGTGCTCCTGCTATTCGTGAGATTGCTTCCTTTCGACACCGCCATATAGTCCTTCATGGAGCTGATCGTTGAAAGGCGTTCTTCACTGCGCGGACGAGGCATTGGAGACTGTTTTGTAAGGTTGTCCATGGTCACCCGCGGCTTGCCTCTCTGTGTGCTCATAGGGGACTGTACTGTGCCAGTGCTGTGGTAATCGGGAGCTCCATCACCAGCGGCTCGCTGGGTCCCTCCGCCGGAAGCAGCTTTCTTTGGCACATATTGCGGAGTTCTCTCTGCCCTAATATGTGTTATTCCTCCATTCGGTTGGTTTCCTTGACCCATTCTCTTGACGTCCTCGGCGTCAAACTCTCGCACCACGCAGCACTTCAGGAATGCCTGCAGCTGGGCGTCTGTCCAATCTTTGGTACTCTTGCTTGGTGGCATATGCATTTTCTTGTAGTGCTGTTTGAGCATCGAATTATTTGGAAAGAACCGACCAGGCTGTGCACCCACAGCCGCATTTGTTTTACAGCCAGGACAAGCGAGCTCGCACCATTTGCCGTTGACCCAGCGAACCATTGAGAACGTTCCATTGATCGGGTCTCCATTACTCGGCGCCTGCGGTACTCCCGAAGACTCTGGCGATGTTGGTTCGGGAGACTCCTCGCCATCAGATGTCATATCAATAATATCCACTTTTGCGTGGGACGGACCAGGCACACTGGCTTGTCCCTGCGGCTCAGCTCGTCGAGTTTCAGCAACACTCACTTCTTCATCAGCATCAGCAATCGCCTCAGACTGCGTTATCCGAGCGCAAGCTCGATTGCTTCCCTAGGTTCATGGTCAGCTCCTCAAACTCCATGCTCAAATGTAATTACAACATACCTCTCGCCTTTCTTGGTTCCGCTGAAGCTGATCATTGATGGCTGGCAAATCACGCTCGAACTTCCGGATACTCTGCACGTGTGTTTCGAGTCTTACAATCGCTGCTTGATGTTGGTCGATTTGAGACTTGTGATACTGGATCTCAGCTTCAAATGTGCTTTCCAGCTCGTTGATGACTACAGGTATTCCGCGCTTCATGTTCTCATGCTGAGCCCTTGCATAATTCTGCCGGAGAGCTTCTCTTTCAGTGAGCAGCTTGTTGTCCGTCTCCTCCAGGTTGCTCAATTCACCCCAAAGACGGATCAGCTCGGCTTGCTGTTCTTTACTAGGCGGATGGTAGGACATCTTGATATGTTGTCTTAAGAAGCCGCTAGGCTTGCTGAAGTCAAGTCAGGCTTGGGGATGAGGGCTCTTTTCAATTATGCACGGATAGTGGTAAGAACATGCGCGAAAACAAAAGCAACAAGCACTTTCTACTCACAAGAAAGACTTCTAAGAGGCTCATTCAGCAAGTCAAGCATTCATAGGAACATGATAGACCATTGAAGAACGATCGTGAAAGCGAGAGCTGTTAGCAAAGACGACATACACGTTGGTAACGTGCTTTCATCTGCTCTACAAGCTTCCATGCTTCGTAAACTCGAGCTCAGACAAGCCAGCTGGGCCTGTTGCGCTTTGCTCAGCTGGTGATAGGAAACCTTGATTGTGATTCTGTGATTCCCTCAGGATACAAGCTGGACTATATCTCATGGACGCCTGCTTTCTACCTCATTCGACCTCATTCTCTAGAGTCTCCTCTGCCTCGTCATCAGGAATTTGACTGTCCCCGTCCTCCGAGTTCTGCACACGTGCTCCGCGAGAATCTCTGAACCTATTGACATCAACTGAAGAGGATCGTGTTCCATTGTGCTCGTCTATGATTCCAGTCAGCGTTTGAATGGGGGGTGCTTCTAACCTTGCAGTTGCTGAAAGGCCTGGTCCGATGGGCGACGGATTCCGCAGGTCTTCCTGATGCCTTGCTGTCACTCGTGATATAAGTGGTGCTGTTTGAAAAGCACGGTTGCTGCCGAGTGTGCTACTGCTATCCGCAAGATTGCTTTCTCTGGATACCGCCAAATTGTACAATTAGGCATCCAAATCATCCCAGGATCTCAATATGACCTGTTATCCTGATCGGCCACTGTATGAGGGTATTGAAATTCTTCCTGTGGATACTGCCAAATTGTAGGCATCCAAATCATCCAGGAATCTCAATGTGATGACTTGCCCCAACCGGTCATCGTATGAAAATATTGAAGAATCGCCGATCATTCTGCCGTCGGTGGCACTCGATTGATCGCTCACAGTCGCCATGCTGCTCTGGGGCTCAATCACGGAGTTATTGGCAACACTGAGCCCTCCCTCGCCTCCCGAAACGGTCGAAGTGCCTTGATTTTGATCTCCCTGTCTTGCATGCGTTTCTTTCACACGATCCGCTTCTCTTTTGGTCCTTTTCTCGATTGGACCAGAAACTGGATCTCTGCCCTGTGACAGTCGCTGAACATCAGCATCATCGAGGACTCGTTGAACGCAAGATTGCAGGAAGCTGCGTCGCTCTACTGGATTCGTCAGGCTGAGCTTGGCAATTCCTTTATGACTTCTGATAATGTAGTCCCGTAGAGCAGAGACGTCGATGAAGAAATTCTTCTTGTTGACGGGCACGTTCGTTTTGCAACTAGGATCTGGACAAGCAAGCTCGCACCAGCGACCATTTACCCAGACAACTATAGGCAATTCGGGATGGAAAGACTCTCCCTCGCTTGGGTTTGGGTTAGGTGGCCGTGTGATGTTGGTTTGAACATTAGCAGTAGCACTCGCTTGACTACCTGGATCAGTATGTAAAGCCGGATGCGAAGCTGTGGCTGCGGTACGGGAGGATGGTTGCGAAGACTGACCAGACGGCATCAGGCCAGCCTGATCACGCCAGCGGAGAAGGGCTGTTGTATTGGGGTGGTTCGCTGAGTCGGTGACTTGGTAGTTGCTTTCGTCTTGGACGGAGGGCTCTCGAGGGAGCTCTTCTTCGGCTTTCTGCGAACTCATCAGATCATTCAAACCACGATCCGAACGCAATCGCTCAATACCTCTTGCTCGGCGGTCTCTTGGTGCCGTTCCACGCGAGACTGATGCTCTGCAATGCGAGCTTGGGTCTTCTCTGTGGATACATCATTGCTTGCTCCCGGGACGTTAGGTGGGGGTTGAGCACTCTCTGCTTCTGCTGCCTCTCCCTCGGCTTGTGACTTGATGTTGACATCTTCAATATTCTTCGGGCGATCTTGCGGCGCTTCCGTCTCCTTTTGTTGCGCACTGATCACAGTTTGTCGGTCCATGGCAAGAAATCTTGCGGCAGTGCGCTATTTCGGTCACAAAAAATTCAAATTTAGAGATCGCACTTCTTGTAAGAAGGTGCACAAAGGCCATGGAGAAATGTCTCGGAGTGAATTGCAAGTTCGAGCCACGGAACCTGATAGCAAGCTCTTCGAGTTGGTACACGGACATTGAAGAATACTGGTGAGCGAAAGCATGACACGCGAAGCCACCACAGTCCACAAAAAATCGGCGAAGGACCTCTGCGACTTCGAATTTTGACTCTGCCTTCAACTCGTGCTCGCAATAATTTCCTCTCTCAAAGCCGTCAGCCAGTCATGCGATCTGCCACCTCGACTATACAGGACTTACAAAGTCAACACTATTCCTCTCGAGCATAGTTCCTTCTTCATGGAGAATAGAGTCGGCATAACTCTCCTCTGAGAACCTAGCGAAGTGATCAAAGAGCGGGTGTAGCTCGTCTGTTGAAGCTGAGAGATCAGCGTGGCTTGCCACGCTTCTCCTGAGTTCCGTCAGCTGGCGAACAGAAGCGTTTGAAAATGCTACCAGTCTCTGGACCCTCCCCACCGTGCTTCTGCTTCTTGCGTGGTGGTGATTTCGACGTGTTACGGGGCCCCGCGGTGGCACTCGGAAGTTCTCCCGGCGGTGGCGATGATCTTGCACGCTCGCGCGGCACATATGGAGTGGTATGCATCTGTACACCAGTAGCATAGTCGAAGCGGCCGGAAGGTGGCGCCGCCATGGTGTCACTCTTGATAGGACGGCTAAAGGCCATTTCACGGGCTTCACGAGCAGCGTTAGGTGGTCTGTCGCCATCGTCACGAGTTGGCCCTTCCAATCTTGCAACCGCAGAGTATGCAGACTGTGCGCCTGGGACTGCGGTGTCAAGCTTGAGCTGGGACTGTCCCTGTCTTCCCTTAAGACGAGGATCGCCCGGAAATGCCATGCGATGTCCACCTTGGATTTGGCTCGTGCGGCTTGGCGGACGCTTTGAATAGCGGCGACCATATCGAAAGCCGTTACCATTACCGCCGTAAGATGACTCGGGAGAGAGCGGCAATTCACCGTTGTGACAGACTCGCATGTAGTCATCGTGCTCAATCAAGCGCTCTTCACACCATGACTCAAGATTCTGCCATCGAGCAGGCATGTCATGAATTTTGGTTACATGACGTTGCAGACCTTGCAAGCCATGAAAGTAGACCAGCCCATCTTCATCAGACAAATAAGAGTTTGCTTGACAGATTTTGCAGCGGATGAAATACCATGAGCGTCCGGAGTGTCTTGTGTTGGGACAATTTCCATGCACGATGTGTACATTCGGCCTACCTTTATCCTCGACCATAATTTTTGAAGATGTCCACTTTTGCGAGCTCGGGACAGCGTCTGCCGATGAGCCAGGAGCTGCTCCAGCTCTGTCTTTGGTGCTACTCAAGGGACGTTCGAAGGAATCTTCCCGAGGCCTCGTTATTGCGTTACATGCCTGCGATCCTGGAAGTTGGGAGTGTTGCCCATCACTAGACTTTGCGCTTGAAGCGTATGTTGACGTCGGGAGCGGACTCTTATGCAATTGCTGCTCACCACTTGGGCCTTGGGTGGGTGCCTTGCTTCGGCCTGAGAATATGCCGCGAATGACCTGATCAGAACTGCAGCTTTGCGATCTCCCAATATCGTGAGATGGCGGCTTGTCGGTCTGTAGAGACTTCAGAATGTCTGACAACTGATTGTTTGAGGAGTCCGCAGCTACACCCGGGCGGATGGTCTCGTCAGCTGGCGCAGGCTCTGAACTTGCAGATGTCTCTTCGAGACGCGATGAACCACCTGAGATCAGCCCATGGTCGCTGAAGTCCTTCTGCTGGGGAGAACTAGCTGTTGTGGTGTGCTCCTTGATATGGTCCTGAGCTCTGGCATTTTCTTCGACTTCTTGAGCTTGGTAAGAAGCGTCTGCATGATCTGGGTCGGAGTGCTGGTCGAAGGTCATGGACGTGCCAAGACCCGCCGTTTCATGAGCAGACTTTCGCGATTGTCCAGGCGGAATGCTCTCCAGAAGCTTGCTGAGGCTGAATTGCTGCGTTTTCTGGGGAGCTTCTGTGAGATCCTCCAAAGGCTGCCGTACTATATCATCGGTCAAGAGATCGGCTCCGAAAGCGACAACTTGTGGCACGGGGCGTGATGACTTTGAAATACTGCTTGCTGCCTTGCCGACTGATGGGATGGCATGCTCTTTGATCTTGAAAAGCCCGCTAGCATCGGCGCTTGATTTGCTCCGCGCCCGCGATTGTTGATCATGTCGCGGAGAGCTCTCAGGAACAGCGTTGGAAGCAGTATCGAGCTCAACATCGGACTCATCTTCCTCGTCCTCATCCTCTTCGACATTTGCACGAGGATGACTCTTTCTCCTCCCAACGGTGTAGCCAATACTGGCAGTACCTCGCGTCTTCTCGATTGGATCTGTGTTCAGATTCTTTCCTGATTGCAACGTCTTGACATCATCTGGTCCAAAGATGCGTTGACTGCCTCTTAACAGCGTCTCTTTTCTCTCGAGCGGTCGCTTTTCACATCCTCGAAAATGAGAGAAAGAAATATGCTTCAGCAACTCAGACACAGCCGTGAAGAACTCAGGGTCGTCCCTGGGACGGTTCGCTCCGCAAAGGTAGCATTTCACCTCATGCCACTGGTCATCGAGACTCATAACCATAGGAAACAAAGGATGAATAGGAGTCTCGTCCTCGATAAGCTGGGAGCTGCTTGAGGCACTAGATGCGCGCGGTCCTCGGCGCCGCGGACCTCCACGGACAGGATCGTCGTCTTCGTCACTGTCATCGCTCTCGTCCGCAGCAGAATTACGGTCTTGACTGGCGAGAGCCTCTGATTCTTGCGTGATTGCACTGTACCGTGACATGGTCTCGTTAGTATCTCTGCCACTACCATCGGCCATGTCTCCGTCGACCAATTCCGCCGGGCCTGGCTGCTGAGAATTCTGCCGTCCAGAAGCTGTGTCTGAAGTTTCGTTTTGTGAGACTTCTTCGGGCCCGTCAGCCCGGACATCTTCGTGAGCAGGGGTAGCGGCCGTTAAATTATCGGCAGCCCCAGTGTCATCGATGGGCTGATAACTAGACGTGAGTGCTTCGTCTACAGACTCCGTATTTAGCGTCTCGTATTCCTACTGAAGAATTAGTCATGCCACCATGCTCGGTCAGAGTAGATTATGCATACTTCAAGTTCAGCCTGTGCTTTCGAAATGTTTGCGTCCAGTGGCTCGATTTCCGCAAGACACTCCGCGATATCGGTGTTGTGGTGTGACTCCGCGTCTTGGACCTTGGAGCGGAGGCTGGCTTCAACTTGCATGGACTCCTTCTGGAGCTCATCGTTGCGCGCCTGGAGCGCATCCTGCTTTACCTTAGCCTCATCGTTAAGAGACTTAATGGTACTGCTATAGGTTGCGCGAGACGCAGCGATGGCTGACTCCTTCGCCCTTCTTCTCTCGCGTAGACCAGCAACTCTGTTGCGTAGCTCTGTATGGCGGCGCTCGTCCTTCTCTTCTTGCGCTTTTGCCTCTTCGGCGGCTTGACGAAGTCGTCGCTCTTCCTCTTCTTCCGCCTTGATCCTTTCCCTGGCCTTATTGGCCTGAGCCAGTAGGTCCTTCGAGGAGGGTCGCCTTGAGAGCGCCATGGCGACCAGTGTTCAGCGACACTCGAATGTTGAATCCTCAGGTTCGATGTTTTGGCTGAGTGCGAGTAGCTTAAGCTCACTTTATGCGCCAAGATAACGGCTTCTAGCCTGTTCCGGAACGGCAGGAGCTCGCAAATACGTTTCGACCAGCTTCGATTTCGCGCCTCAAGTACTTCGTGGGAGCACAGTTCACTGCCGCGGAGACACTGCTGCACGGCAGGGAAGACATGATGTCAGAGGAGGGTAGTGACAAGAATTCACCCCAAGGTATGTCCCAGTGGTCATTGCAGCTCCATCAGTCCCAAGATCTTTGCTGATCACGTCAAGCCTTGAGCTTCACGAGCGGCACAATTGCTCAGCTCGAAGGCAGATTGCATGAGCTTGCAGAAAAGGATCAACAAGACAGGCCGAGATGGGGTCAAATCAACTCAAGGCTCGCAGAGCTCAAGGATGAGCATGATGAACTGATGCGAGAGAAGAACGTCCTAATCGAAGAACAAGGCGCCATACGTGCTAAGGCACAAGAGCGCATCGAAGAGTATCGACGAATCCAGCAGGCTATGGCGGCGCTTAAGGGTACTCGTGATAGCCATCCAGCAATACGGAGTGGGTCCGGCACAACAGCTGCACCACCACATGGGCTTCCGACGGTCACCAAGGCACCCAATCCGTCTATGCCTACAACGCCTAACGCCTATCAGGGCACCATTGAGGGAAGAGACCGAGACTATCATCATTGAGAGTGATGAGGAGAGAGACAGCGATAGCGAAGTTGCTCTCATCTCTGCTGGTCCAGCAAATCGCCAGCTATTGCAGCCTGTCGATGCGATTCATGAGCGATTCCCAACCGTCGTCGACGTCAATGGCCAGTGGCACGAAATCCGATGCAGAGGCTGTGGCGCCAATATCAAGCCAGGAAGCTTAACGTGGTTCAAAGGTCTTCGTGGATTGAGGATCCACTACAAGCAGAGTCACTGTCCTCGTGGTAGCTTGACTCCGACTGCAGAAGTTTGCTGCATCATGCGTCCGGTGAGCGCAGCGGACATCGGCCTGATGAAACAGGGCTTGCCACCATGTGACGTTGCAATAGAGGCATTTTATGCACCCAAAATGCTCAGCGAGTCTTTTCCAAAGACTATTCAGGTCAGCAGCAATGTCGGGTCAAGTGGTAAGTCGTGATCCTTATAGTTTGAGGACCGGAGTTCCTGTTGACCAAGGAAGCAGATCGAGAGGTCGCTCGCACGCCGACAAAGACGTCGAGTGTCCATGATCATCGTGATGGCGATGGGTCTCAGCGGTAGGCCACGACATGTCCGAGGGGTATAAGGGTATGGACGGGGCTGGACGGTGGAGAGGCATTTTATTCTAGGCTGGGGAAGCCATCGGAAGGCGGCTCAAGAGGCAAAGTTGGGATTGCGTAGTCTATACAGAACAGTGGAAGAGACTATAGCTTCTCCCACTTTGTGCAAATAATGCAAAGTCACGGAGTTCTGGAGGTGCGAGTCTGAAAGGCTAAAGGGGAAGCGTGAAAGCAAAGTGAGGTCTGCATAGTCTCAGCTGCCCAGCCCAGCCTTGGCAGGAAGCTAGCCCACTTTGGTCCAAATGCTGGTTCATTGACCTCACAACCTCGAAGCTGCTTGCAACAGACCAAGATACATCACAGAGTCTCCACTGAAAACAACATGGCGAACGGGTGAGCATTCGTCGCCGAGGTCTTGAACATGCGCTGACTTTTGCACCAGTTGGAGCATCCTCATCAGCATCATCGTGGTGCTAGCTGTCGCAGTTGGAGCCTGGTTCTTCAGTCCCAAAGGCGAGAACCAAACGTACGCACCCCTTACCAGGGCAGACCACCTGCGCGAGCACTAACATATGTACAGTGTCTGGCGCTCAACAATAATACTGTCAGCAGCAAGCTGTTGGCTCATGTGGGGTATGCGATATGATGGCAAGAGGGTGAGAGCAGGCGGCAAGCTAACAGACCAATAGCCATAACGTTCCTCGCGCAATGGCATCCACTCATCTCGCCTGAACGTAACGATCTTCGGCCAGAATTTAATCAGGGACCAGTAAAGGGTGGAAGCATGTTTTGATGGAACTTGAATGGGAATGGCGAAGGCGTACGCGGCGTTTTGGGAAGCATGGGCTGTGCAGGTTGTAGGGTTTCAAAGAGCGCGAGAGATAGGCAGAGATGCGCAAGAGCATGGAAAGACACTTCAGAAGCAAGACAAGGGAAGAAAGGTATGAGACCACTCAGATGTTGCATGGCAGATGCGCAGGCTCGATGAGGTATACTATTTTAATGGTATACATCCACGTCAGGCTCCTCATCCAAGTCCTACTGTTTCCATGAGTGTTCTCCAGACCTCGATCAAATCGCCAGTCTCTACCACTCCGGCCGCAGCGACACCCCCGCCTACTCCAACAGCACGCAGTATACCCTGGAAAGAGGTCAGTAGAAGTCAGGCGCCCAAGTCTTCTGCTACTCACCCATCCTACACCCGCCCTACACACTGCACCCACAGTCGCCAGCAGTGCCGCCCTCACATACCCGCAATCCAGCAAGATCTCCAGCGCTGCAATGTTGTTGATGATCACAGCCCAAGAAACTGCAGAAGCACTGCTGGGCAGATCATAGTTCCAGACAAGCAGCATGAGCGGGAAGAGCTTGGTGAAACTGCTCACTAACAGCGCAGTGCTGATGAGAGCTGAATGCGGATAGTGAGGAATCAGCGCTGAGATTGGGCGTGGGAGCTTGGTTGACAGGAGAGTCCTGATCGGAGCATGGAAGGATACTGTCTCCAAGGTGCACAGAGCGAGGAAGAAGAGATACTGCAGCAGGATGGGCTGGGTGGCCAAGATAGAATTGTCGGATTCTGGGTTGCTCAAAGTCTGATTGCCATGCATGGACGAATTGCTGAAGCCACTGTCTCCGGACGGGAAGGGAGGCAGTGGTGTAGGCGGCGATAGAGGAAGTGCCGGTGATGCTGGAGTGGCTTTCTCGATTCTTGCCCATGTCAAGTAGACGTCGAAGAGCAGTAGAAGAATTCCCAGGCGGACGATGGATGGCTTGTATCATCAGTGCCTTTTTCTTCTTGTATTTTGTGAGAATCTTACATCAAATCGTTCATCTTCACGCCCAAGTCTGTTGAAAAGGAGATGTCTATAGACCTACCGCGTCTCAGCAAAAGCTGCTTTAACGTCATGAAAGATGTCGCCCTAAGACGTTTCAATCATAACAAGTCTTCGTCGCATCAGACATACCTGCGGCTTGATCAAGACCAAGTCGATGAACAGCACTACAAAATCATGCTCGACATATTTGTCCGCGAAGCGCTTACATCGCGGACATTGTGTCAAGCGCACACCCTTGCCGAGCGCCTTGTCATCTGCTTTACTGTATGTTGTGTAGAGCGTGCTCACTGGGTAGCGGCATTCAATACATATCGGCATGTTGCTATGTCGTATTGATAGATGCAGAGTGGAGTGAGGTCTGGACGGAATATGGCAGGGGTCGGAGATGCCAAGACATCAGACCCTGCCTCAGATCTCTGTTGTGGAAGGAGCTTTCACACGCGACAACAACAGTGCTTTCACGGTTCTGTGCGGCTTGATAAAGTCCATGACGCATCGTCCGAATACCATTTGGTGCACTGAGTCCTCATATCAGCACAATCGGACCTGTAAGGGCGTCTCGCGCCCGCACAAGGAACGTCTCAAACGACGCAGGCCGAGGCAGACCTTGCAGCCATGATTGCGAGCGAAGCTCGCACTACTATAGCAGACTCGCTAGTGGTGCAATGTCGCACTTAGCTAGCACGTGACTCCCCGGATTTTAGAATGCGATTGTTTAATTGGCTAAATCCTACATAGTTACCCTTAGGCATTAATTGTTACGCGACTTCCTATCTATATAATAATAATAATAAAGTATAGTACGCGCTAATAATAGTAATACTATACGCTAACGATACTATACGCCCGCTTTAAAGTATAATATATACGATATATACTATACGATAGGAATATAATATAATATAGCGATAATATAATTTAAGAAATAGAAAGAGAAGTAGAATAAGTAGGTAGTAAAAGGAATATAAGTAGTAAAAGAGAAGGACTAAAGGATATTACTAGAATAAAACTATAGAATAGTAGGCTAGGGCTTTCTAATAGTTAAATCTCGTTATACCTAGCCCTT
>JAASFE010006133.1:11826-98301 GCA_013365205.1 Pseudocercospora cruenta
ATACCTTGTTCGAAACTACGTACGACGCTACGTAAAAGTATACGCGTTACGTACGTTACGTATACGCGCTAAGCTAAGCCTTAGTAGGAGATATTACCTCCTCGAGGTCCTTATAATAGCTCTACCTATATCGCTTACTTAAGTACGAAAATCGCCTTTATAGCCGCTATACGCCGCTCTACGTTATTTGTCCGCCTAGCTCTAGTAGTCTTATCTTCTACTAAGTCCCTTAGTACCTCTAAGGGCGCTATAGAAGCTCGAAAACTCGGCGTTTATTACGAGAAGTTAGATATAGTTAATAGCGCTTAAGAGGCCTATTTTAGCGGTATTATCTACTATAAAAGAAGGCTATAAATCTACTATAAAAGAAGCGATAGAATAGCCTATTCTACGCGCCGCGGAAGACGCGACTTAGGCTTAGATAAGATATCGATAACTATCTTATTTAGTAAACTATAACTACCGCTATACTATATTCGAATACTTATAATAGTAGTGCGCTATATACTATAAGCGGTATATAGCTTACTATAGTAGTAAGTAGTATACTTATAAGAGGCTATATTAGGTCTAGGGGTTGCCTATTCGAGCGTGTTGTGCGTAGCGAATAACACCTCTTCCGCCGGTAAAAGGTCTCTAATGAGATAACGGGCGCATGCTACGTTCAGCTTAGAGATTGAGTACCGTCTTTTCCGCATTCGGCTCTCCTTTAGATGACTTGTACTAGGACAAGCATCGAGATTCCTATCGTGACTGAGCTGAACCCTGCACCCCCTTAGTAGAGACAGGGGGTAGATCAGCGCTCTTATTACTAGCGCATCCCCACCAATTTTAAAGCAGAGGTTCCGACCGTTCCTCCCAATGCCAAGAATCACGTTTTTATCTTTGGCGTGTCAATTCCAGGCAAACGGAGCCCGGGGCGTCGGAAGTTGTGCACCTCCTGACGGAGAGATATTTCGTATCGTCGTACGGGTCTCGGGGTGCTTGGCGTTGTATACCGTCCCGGAGCAGAGCAAAAGATGCTTCTGGGCTCCATGCCAACGCTGCTCCTTTTGGTCGAGCGACTTGTAAGCTTCCGATCGAGGCTGAGTCTCGCCTGAAGCTGCTGCTTGTAACAGCTATAGCTTGGACTTGGCATGGTTGTAAAACAGCCTATTGCCACGCGAGTACTCTACTGTGTACTTCTAGAGCCGTTTTACTGTCTCGTTGGCTTTCTCAAAGCATCTCCAACTTAGTATAGCGACTTCTTGAGATGGTAAATTGGATGTGGCGACAACGGTCGAACACATGTTGAGTCTGCTCGATGTGAATGCCGTCAATTTTCCCGCGGGCATTTACATGTAGCTCACCTCCTTGGATGGCCGCGTACGCTTTAGTCTGACTATCATATTTAGTGACGTGACATAGAAAGTCTGGAAGGAAACGGAAGGTTGCGCAAGGATATCAAGCAAGGGAGGACGTGTTCCAAAATGTCCATTGAGGTAACTGCTACGGCTTAATCGTAGGTTGCGTGGAAGTGGGACAGTTTTAACAACTACTACACCTCGATTTAGCGAGATGGCAGGTACGGGTATCCTTGCCTACGGGAGCTAGCTACTAGCAGCTAGCCCATTTCCTAGAGAGGACTCTTCTATCTCGAAGAAGTAGTCGTTTAGCTGCTAATAGTTAGCTTCCGTTCTCGGGGATACCCCCGTCTACTATCTCGCTAAATCGAGATGTAGTAAGGTTCAAGTAGGGAGGTATCGGAGACCGGTTCCTCTTAAGAGTAGTACACTACGATTAAGCGAGATAGCAGGTAGGGGTATCCTTGACTATGGAAGCTAGCTTTTAGTAGCTAGACTATTTCCTAAAGAAGACCCTTCTATCTCGAAAAAGTAATCGGCTAGCTGTTAATAGTTAGTTTCCGTGCTCGGGGATACCCCCGCCTGCTATCTCGCTAAATCATAGTGTATCCTCATGGCCTCATGGCACCCAGGAGAGTTTGAGGCTCAACGTGGAAGGGGTGACCCCAGCAGTGGTATGGATCGATCTGGAGTATAATTAGCAAAGGCTTCAAGGGCCAGAAACTGTAAATAAATAGCTTGAAAGGCGCCTCATCGACTTCGTACAAACGCTTTCGCAACAACGACCTCATTCATACTCCTTGAGACAAACAGAGATCCAATACGACATACAATGCTTTTCACTGCTGCGGCTGTCCTCGGCCTTCTGCCATTCTTGAGTCTGGCCAACCCATTCCCTCAGAATGCTGGAAACTCACCAGGCTCGAACATGTGCGATGCTTCGACGTTCAACAATGGCAAGCAATACGATATCGTTCAGGCACCGGTGGCAGACTGCCAAGCCCTCATCAACGGAGTCGACAGAGCCGGAACGTTCTCGTTATCCCATAGATGGGCTAGACCTTACACTTCAGGCGAATGTAAGTACCTTGACCTCTCTTGATGATTTGTGGTTATCCATACTGACCTCTTCACAGGCGCTTTCAGTGTCCGCGTCATTGCGGGCTCCAAGCCCGGTCTGATCGGCGGTGCGGATGTAGTTGATCTCGTTACCGATTCTATCGGCAAGTTCCAAGAAAGTGGATATATCTCTTGCAAAGGGCAATACGGGCAAGTGGTATCGGCAGAGGGCGAAGTTGACTGTAATGCCATTGGCGGGGACCAGGTCAGAGTGGAATGGATCTTAGCCAGCTCAGCATACAACCCGCCGAAGTGATGAGCTATCTAGTGGCTGCCAAAAGTGGTCGACAGTAGACAGCTCCCTTGTCGCTAGAAGTATGTCTCCAGTCAGACTCAATCTGTTGTTGCAGCACCAATAGATCACATCATCAATCTTTGCTCATTCACATTAAGACTCGTCTTATGCTTGATCGCATTTGAGGACCTGTTCGTCGTCACGCCTCTTTCGCTCTCGCCATGCCAATGTCAATGGATGAGCTCATTCCACAGACAACGGGAGTGAGGTAGAAGCAGCCTGGCGATCAGAAAGAGACACGATGTCGCGCTGATGAGGGGCCTCGCGTGTGAATATCACATTTGCTGTGTGGACGGTCGCTTGGGGTCCTGTGTCATAATGCTGTGGAATCAGTCATATCTTTCGGTTGAGCCTTTGAGCTGCGGGAGCTTATCCCGGCCGACTTTTAAACATTGCAACATGTGCCTGTATGGTGTACAGCAAGTGTGAGGTGAGGCACTGAGGCTCAGCGAAATGGTGGCAGGATGTGGAGAACTCCGAAGTTGTGGCCCGTGCAGAATTGAGATTTGTACACTTTCCACTGGGCATGGCACGGACGGCTGTGTACAGGAATTACGTGAACATATATGGATTCAAAGAGGCTGACGAACGCAATAGAAGCGGAGACCATGAGAGACCTTGAGGGTCATCAAAGAAAGAGCCGTGTATGTTTCCCACAATGGGCAAGACCGTGGTCGACGAAAAGAACGCTGCACCGGAAGCCAATGTCGTAGCGCAAAGCTCGGTTTCTAGCATGCCGACAGATGCAATATATTCGAAGCTCCTGAGACATGGCAGTGAAAGATACAAAGATTGGTCTGCACCCATCGCGAAAGGGTAAGCATAGCTTGACTGCAGGATGCCGAAGCCTCTCTACCTCCGAGCTTCATCAGCACAAGAGAGCACAGCCGGCAGTCCGAATCGAGATGGCACTGCTGCATTTCTCAAAGCTTGCCCAGTCGTGTCGGACAGGAATTTTGAACTTGATACTAATGAGGACTGAAGAGCTGCACAATCGCGAGTCAAGCAGCTTAGCTTGCCTATTCCACGATCTAGCCCACCACGTGGCTGGCTGAAGAGGGCACTCTGAGCCGCACTACTAACCACATTCTACCTGAGGGTTGAACACTATCTGCGGTACAACCAAACATGGAGCAAGAGGTGTCCGAAGAAAGTGTGCGCTAAGACCACGAGTCCTTGGAACACAGGACCCAGCCGTTTGTCTTTGATACTAGAGTTTCAGCAAGGGCAACAATTCAGCTGTCCACAAAAGCTTCAGCCGTGCTTAAGAAGATGTGCTGCGCTGTTTTGGAAAAATTGCGTTGATCGAGCGCGTCCACTTACTCCAAAATGTTGTCCTCCAGTGCAGTGCTCCTCGCCTCCATTGCTTTTGCATACGCTGCACCAAACTCCGGCTCGAATCCATACAAGGCACTGGCTCCACTATCTGCCTACCCTCCAGCCCAAAGCTACTGCTCCAAGAACTATCCAGTCGCCGCGTCAACGACAACAGTCACAATCACTCAAAGCGCATGTATCTCGACAGCGACTCCCCCGCCAACCAAACGAGATGCGAACGAACTTCAAGAACGAGACCTCTCTGCACTCAAAAAGGCCCTGGCATCAATGCTCGTTAACAAGAAGAGAATAATCTCCACAGCATGTTCTTGTATCGAAACCACAAAGACCGTTACAGCAACAGCCACAACTTCCCTGGCTCTCGCTTCACCACTCCCATCCTGCTGCAACAATGCTCCCTACGTAGAGATTAAACAACAAGGCAGCGACTTATTCGGCGTCTGCGCAGGCTGTACATACAGTGACGCAGATAGTCGATACAGCTTCGAAGCGTACCCCTACAACACGAACTGCGATTTCCGCCAATACTGCATTAAACGATGCGAAGCACAGGGAAGCCAATGCAATGGCGTGACGAAACAGATTCCAAACAGCCATGCGTACCCGAACTGTCAATTCTTGTACAATGCCGTTGGGGGTGGAGCTGTGTCTTCCGACAGCGATACACTTTATAAGTTGCCTGCGAATGTAACACTGTGTAGTGGGACCCAAGTTCAGCCGGCCCAGTGTGCGTGTGGCGGTGGTGGGCCTTGTATCCCAGTTTAGATCTTACTGGAATGCAAATTGTTACTTGAATAAAAGGCGTGTTTCAACGATCCTTCAGTGTTTCTTAAGGTGCAATTTGAGTTCCATGCCAATCTACGCCGGACGGATGACCTTCGCGACCCTGGCGATTTACAGAGTAAGAACGTCTGAACAGTCGACTTCACTCGAACTCCGAGAGGCACTTTGACAAGACTGATCGATTGATCAAACATGACTGCCAGCTGCGGTCGAAATTTACTGTTCCCGGTCTACTTATGCTACCAGAAACATTGCCAAATAAGCCATGAAGGTGAGCCAGCTCATCCAGCCTGCGATCTCAAACCGACTATGAGCCGCTGAGACGTAGCCCGTACCAGTCGGCATCGCCTGTCCAGTACTCGAAGGAGAAGTCGAATTCGTTCCATTCATCGCAAGCCGACTCTTAATAAACTCCAACCCCATCTTAGCATACTGAGGATAATAGCTCAAATGAACCGCAAGACTAGTCCCGTTCGCACACCATTCATCATTAGCATTACAGTAAAGCTGAATAGCGTCCGTATAGTTCCCGCATTGAAGCTGAGACGAAGGTCGCGGATCAAGCTGGAACAGTCACATTAGTGATCGATCGACTGTCGGTAACTAGGAACGAAGATAAACATACCCCTCCATGTGTAGCATTCCCAACATGAAAAGGTTCTCCAACCGTAAACCGATCATCACCAGGAAGTAACACAGCCTTGATATTAAACCGCGCAATCGTTGGCTCAGTACTATTAATCCCATCGAAAAGATCTCCACCACCGCATAACGCGTCGTCGAAAAATTTGGCGCCTTGAGAGTATCCTATGAGAACGAGAGGGGTGTCGGGACAGTTTTGAGAGAAGGCTGTGATTTGTTTTGTTAGGTTGGCTACGCTGCTCGTACGCTTGCTCTGTAGACATTGTCGACGGGATCGAAACTTCCGTTGGCTGGGTAGATGATCGGTTCGGCTGTGGAGCCTGGGATGGCTCTTAAGGTCTCGTTGACGAAGCCGCCTGCTAGAAATCCATAGCCGGGTTTCTCGTTTGTGCCGCGAGCACCGAAGAGGTGGACTGGTGGGCAGGCGCTGGATGCTAGGGTTGCGAATATGAGGAAGGAGGTGAGAGTTGTTGCGGGCATGGTTGGAGTTGTGAAGAGGTAAAGGAACGATCGAATGAGGTTTAATCGATAGCTGGCGAGTGACAGTACTTATGGGGTGAAGAGTGCTATGGTGCATAGTGGTCTATATCAAGTCAGTCGAAATTGAGTTTGAGTTCGAGATGACGTTGCACGCGTTCGCGTTCCCCTTCAGCGCAACGGTATCCATAAGTGTTGCGCCCTTTCCAGTAGCGCCAATTGTCGAATCTGTAAACAGAGCAAAGTCATGGTCGACGAAAGATGAAGTGCAGCAGCCAAAAGTTTGATACTTTGCAGTGATGCCACCGGACGCCTTCGGCAGGCATCGCAGTGGGCTGAAGATGCAGGTACCCGAAGTTTGTTGCGTGGTCAGGCTCCTTCGAGGACTGCTCACCAATGAGAACTCTGGTCTCGCGTTATGATCCGAATAGAGAAAGAGTAGCGCTGCGATACGCCATGCATACCTCTAATTGTCTAGGACGGCGAGGTATGAGAAGATGATGAGATGTCATGTTGTCGAGCACAGCATCGTCATTCAGCCATCCTGCTCACAGGCAACTGCATTCTGTATTTGCAAGATAAAAGTTCGATCGCGAAGATGAGGTTTCCGTTGAACGCAGAACAATTTCGCTCATCGTCTCTCGTCATCAGAATCTAGCAAATCCAGAGTCTTCGACCATGCGTCTTCAAGCGAGCCCATTCATGGCATGCGCTGTGCTGCCGTTAGTCGTGAGTTCATGGCAGATAGCAATGAGCAACCTGATCTGACATATCTCATTAGCTCGCGGCTACCAATACTTCATCAGCTCCGCCTTATTCTCCTACCAAAGCGCCGATGTTCCAGCTGAGCTCCGATGAGCAATTCGCATTCTACCTTGAGGAGGTCATGGCTCTTGCGAACAATGATGGCGCTGCCACTGGAGAAGTCCTTCGAATCGCAACAGGAATCGTGCCGCACGACTTTGAAAGCACGTATAGTGCGTTTTTTCCAATGGCAGAAGCCATCTACGCCCAAGCTCAAGCAGCAGAGGCCAAGAAGGACATGGTCTCTGCCAGACAGGCGTACTTGCGAGCAGCAAGCTACTATCGGGGAGCCGACTTCTTCCTGATTGGCAACGTCAGCGATCCAAGAATCAACTCATTGTGGGACAAGCAGCTGCACTCTTTCGACAAAGCCATGAATCTCTCGGATATGCATGTTGAAAAGTTCAGCCTCAAGGCTTCCAGCCCGAATGTACCAGGTGGCGAGTTCGAGGTCATTGGCCGCTTCTTCCAAGCGCCTGGGTCTCATGGCAAGACACCCACAGTCATCATCGGCAGTGGGTATGATGGCTCGCAAGAAGAAAGCTATCATTCCAATGGAGTCCAGCTGCTGAAGCACGGCTACAATTTTGTGACCTACGAAGGACCGGGTCAGCCAACTGACCGCCGGGAGCAAAACATTGGCTTTATTCCCGACTGGTACAACGTCTTGACGCCTGTTGTCGACTACCTTGCGAATCGATCTGATGTCGATATGAAGAAGCTAGCGCTGATGGGACTGTCCTTTGGCGGCACGCTCGCTCCGATAGCTGCGAGCAGAGAGCATCGCGTAACTCAGGTCCTCGCAATCGACGGGTTGTATAGCATCCAGCAAGTGACTGAGAAGCAGTGGCCACCATTCCTCGTGAACCTGTACAACAACGGCTCTGTCGCAGAGTTCAACGAGGTGGTGCGCAGCATCCAAGGCAATGCTTCGTACCCGTCCGAATTGAGGTGGTTCCTCGATCAAAGCCTGTACGCGTTCAATACCACCAATCCGTATGAATGGTTTGAACGGCTCGGAAATATCACGATGAGTCCAGAGGTGGTCGCAAATGTGACGCAGCCTGTGTTCGTTGCAAAGGGCCAGGATGACACCACGACGCTCGATCAAGCTCAAATCGCGTATGAGAGGCTGACAACTGGAAGGCCAAATGGTACTCAGTTGACGTACTTCCATGAATTCAACACGTCTGTCGGTGCGGGAGAGCATGTGTGTATCGGCGCAGAAGCACAGATGGCGCAAGTCACGATTGACTGGCTTAGAGAGCAGTGGGCAGGAGCGAAGTAGTCTCGGCGTATCATATGTCGGATGACAATCGCGTTCCGCTGCATCGTCCATAATACATGCTCTCGCAATCGTCTCTTCAAGTCCTGCATCCCATGGTCCAGACATACTTCGCTAGATGTCACTCGTCTGTCGGCGTGGATGTCATGTCATCGTAGGTCGCGGCGTCGTCCGGGCGAGAGCCATCGCGTTGACGCGTCGTTGGGTATACTGCGGCCGCTGACGCTAAGGCACGGTTTCGAGGCATGGTTCCGCGAGGCTGCCCCCGGGATATTGCTGGACAACGAAGTTGGGATGGCCGGTGAAAGTTTCCCCTGCGCGCATCATCAAGCTTCAGATCTATCCAAGATCAATCTTCCGATGGCTGGATGGCAGCAAAACACACGCTGCCTACTTACAGCCCACCAGGTCTGCGGCAAGCGACCTACCTGCTACCTATCCCACCACCACATGGATGTAGCTATGTCGTTATTCGCCGCACGCGGGATACGTCTCGTGTAGCTCCTCCACCTGCCGGACGTCTGAGCAATCAGAATCGCCGCGGCAGCCATCCTTCTACACACAGAGCCAGAGTAGGTGAAGTGAAAAGTATTAGCGAGCAGTTCGGCGCGCTATATCAACGATAGCTCTGCTCCGGCAGCGTCATTGTGCGTTAGATGAGGATTGGCCGAATTGGAGGGGCGATAGGGTTCTAGTTTCATGAGTAGCACTGTAACTATTTGCCGAAGGGTCTCGTCCTCGTCCTTTCTGTAACGTTGTTGTCTTCTGGTATTCTTCCTGAGGACTAATTTGACTGCTTTGCCATGCGAGTCTGATGAGCTAAAGTGCTACTGCGGAGTGTACGATACGAAGGAGACGCGAGATTGACAGCAGAAGGACAGGCGCGATGTCGTCAGACGGTTCCGGCTCCGCGCAGTAAGATCCTATTCCATTCCCCAAAGCAATTCCCCTCCCGCGCAGTGCTGCTTCACCACGTGGGCCTTCTTTGTTGCTGGGAGAGACATCCTAAGAGCTGCTGTGCAACGCTCCCGAGCACATCGCTTGGCTGCGGGCATCTGATCGATTTGTGGCCGAATCACTTGATCAATTGGCTAATTAGTGCGACTGTACAGCAAGCGGACCAAGTCTGCTGTCACCAAAGCATTGCAGCGACTGTCGAGCAGGGGCGATGTCCCAACAGTAGGCTCCCTGAAAAGTAACAGTGCCAGCAGTGGAGGCGGCAACCAGGCAGACGAGCCCGGCGAGATGTCGAGTCCGAACACGAATGCAGCCAACGGAGCTGGCGACAACTTCTTGTCGCCCAACAGGATGTCTATGCAAAGCCATCGCCCGCATTTGTCCACCACAATGTCGAACACGCAGGTACCGCAAGGGCCCAATTCACCGACGAAAGATGCGAGTCCCATCACGCCAAGCAGTGCTACTCAGGGCGCGTCGATCGAGCAGAGTGTAAGGCTGTTCAAGGTATTTGAGGCATTGCGAAATGGAGATACTGCGGCGATTGCAAAAGCTACGAGAGCAGATGGGGAGGGCAAGTTGGAAGGCACCAGCATTTTGCATCTTGCCATACAATGTGCCGAGATTCCCGTCATTGAGTATGTGCTCTCACAGCACGATACAGATATCAATGCCAAGGATAAGGAGGGCAACACGCCATTGATCGTAGCCTCTTCTTTGGGCAGAGTCCCGGTCGTGAAGCTATTGCTGGAGCAGAAAGGCATCAACGATGCCGTGGCCAACTATCAGGGCAAGACAGCCTCGGACCTGGCGAGAAATCCAGAGATCTTTCAGCTGCTACAACTTGCCAGATCAGTATTTATCGACCAAGTGGTACGGCGCGTGCACCAACTTGTTGGGGCTGGCGACTACGAGAGTCTTGAGAATCTGCTCAACGAGAACCGCGTCCGAACCACGCTTGACGTGAACGGGCCAGAGCTCGCCACCGAACCAGCAACAGTGGCAGATGGGGGCAGTCTGCTCCACGAGGCTGCGCGCAAGAAAGACCTCAAGCTTGCTCAACTACTTCTCCTTAATGGTGCAGACCCATTCCGCCGAGACCGCAAAGGCAAGTTGCCTCAAGATGTCACTAAGGACGACAAAACGCGGGCCATCCTGAAGAAATCACCAGCCGCAGCTGCCGCCCAGAGGCAGATTCAAGAGAAGACAATACTTGGAGAGGGTGTTCAAGCCACCGGTGTGCCTACCACCGACGCAGGCCCAGGCAGCAAAGAGAGCCGAGAAATCAAGGGTTACCTCAAGAAGTGGACAAACTACACTTCGGGCTACAAGCTGAGATGGTTTGTGCTCGAAGATGGCGTATTGTCCTACTACAAACACCAAGATGATGCGGGAAGTGCTTGCAGAGGTGCTATCAACATGCGAATTGCTAGGCTGCAGATGGACCCGAAGGACAAGCTGCACTTCGAACTACACGGCAAGAGCTCTGTCAAGTACGACTTGAAAGCAAACCACCAAGTCGAAGCCAAGCGCTGGTTTTGGGCTCTCAATAATGCAATTCAATGGGCGAAAGACGAAGCCAAAGAGGAGCATCGCCGAGAGCAGCAAGAAGCTAGCGCGCGCCACGAGCAGCTCGAGAAGATGAAGACACGCGAGTCTGAAATCGCACACAGTGGAGGTTCCCTGGTTCCAGCAAGTGCCGTGAGTGGTGGCTCTACACCACTGGCAGGGAGCACTTTAGGCGAGCAACTCAGTGCTTACGATCCAAGCGAGGCAGACGCCGCTTCCGCTCACGGCATGCGACGAATAAGTCGCACAAACACTGCGACCATCGAAGGAGATCTTGACGATGACGATGAATATGGTGACGATGCAAGCAGTCACGAGATCCGACCAGCGAATAAAGATGCTTTCAGTATCACCGCGCAATCTGCCAAGCTGCAGCTTGATCTCTTAGATCAGGTGCTCTCTGCCGTGCACTCGGAAAAGCAGAAGAACCCGGATATTGGACTTTCGCACCCCACCGTGGTACAGGCGTTGTCATCTTACGAGACGGCGGTGGGCAACCTCAAAGGTCTACTGATGGACTTACTCAGAATTTCGCGAGATCATGAAGCATACTGGCAGTATCGACTCGAACGAGAGCAGAACATTCGCCGACTATGGGAAGATAGCATGGCCAAGGTCGCGAAAGAGCAGGAAGAGCTGGAGACGCGTATCGGCGAATCAGAGGAGAAGCGCAAGAGAACCAGGAAGGCACTCAAAGAAGCTCTCGACGGTTCATACTCGACTGCCGGCACGCCACAGCCACTGGGCGAGAAGGGGGGCAAGCCACTGCTCGATGTCCCTGCTGTCGTCGTCAAGCGCAGGCAGACAATCGCCGAGCTTACGAACAATGAGCTTTCCGACGACGAGACCGAGGACGAAGAGGAATTCTTTGACGCTGTCGATGCTGGTGAGGTAGAAGTCTTGGAGTCACTGCCCAGTCCGCCTTTGGACCGTAAATCACCAGAGCCCATCGTACCTTCAAAGGATGGTGCTGGCGATGACATTGAAGCCGAACGAGCTGCTAAACAAGAAGAGATTGCTAAGAGCTATCGTGGCTATGAAGATGGCATTCGAAAGCGTCTCAAGATCGATGCGGATAACAGGCCGAAGGTGTCGCTTTGGGTGAGTGGACCACATCAATCAATCTCTCCCGTATCTATACTAATCATGCGCTAGGGCGTCTTGAAATCCATGATCGGAAAGGACATGACCAAGATGACGCTCCCAGTCACCTTCAACGAGCCCACTTCACTGCTATATCGTGTGGTCGAAGACATGGAATACACCAACCTGCTGAATATGGCAGCCGACCGCACGGATTCGACTGAACGTCTTGTCTATGTGGCCGCATTTGCTGCTTCCGAATATGCCAGCACCATTGGCCGCGTGGCGAAGCCCTTCAACCCGCTTCTCGGAGAGACATATGAGTACGTTCGACCGGACGAAGGTTATCGATTCTTCATCGAGCAAGTCTCGCATCATCCACCTGTTGGGGCTGCATATGCCGAGAGCCCTAAATGGAAATACTATGGCGAGTCCTCCGTGAAATCGAAATTCTATGGCAAGTCTTTCGAATTCAACCCGCTTGGAACTTGGTTCTGCCACATCAAGCCTGTTGACGGCGGATCAGAAGAATTGTATACCTGGAAAAAGGTGACATCCAGTGTTGTTGGCATCCTCACAGGAAATCCTGTCGTTGACCAGTACGGGCCTATGGAAATAAAGAATTGGACTACTGGCGAGGTGTGCTATCTTGACTTCAAGCCGAGAGGCTGGAAAGCATCCTCAGCCTTCCAGGTGACTGGCAAAGTCGTCGATTCTTCGGGTAAGACCAGGTGGTCAATTGGTGGACGCTGGGATTCAAAGATTTATGCCCGCCTCACACCGGGCTACGAAGTTGACGTCGAACAGGATGCTGCGAATGAGAAGAAAGCATTCTTGGTATGGGAGGCGCACTATCGGCCACCTCCCGGCGAGATTCCGTTCAATCTTACACCCTTCGCCGTGACGCTCAACGACCTTCCTGATAGGCTCAGACCTTTCATCGCGCCGACAGATACGCGTCTGAGACCAGATCAGCGAGCTATGGAAGAAGCTGAATACGACTTTGCTGCCAAGGAGAAGAATCGTGTCGAGGAAGCTCAGCGTGCTCGAAGAAGAGTGCGAGAAGCTAAAGGTGAAGAGTTCGTGCCGAGATGGTTCACACCAGGCAAACATCCAGTCACTGGTGAAGAGTATTGGGTCTTCAATCACGAGTACTGGAAGATACGCGATCAAGTCGCTGCAGGTGAACGCAAGTGGGAAGATGAACGACTGGAGGAGATCTTTTAGGCCAGACGCTTTTGCACAACAGTCACTGCTTTTCAGCTAAGCAGGTTTCGGCGACACAGTTCTTGATGAGCACACACAGGATATGTAGGATTGATACCATGTACTTTTGCACTTCGTGATATTGAGCTGTGACTTTTTTGCTTTAGCTGACTCGTTGAGCCAAGAATACAGAGGCCTGTAAAGGAGGCAGGTTCCAGGGATCATGACATGGATGGCTGACTTGGAGATAGCTAAGCTCGGCCATTTCACTTTTTGACAAACTGTCAACAACATCGATACAGGATATGTGTTACGACAGCTGAAAACATTCAACGCCGGAGAGAGAAGAGAGGGAAAAAATGGGGTTCCTGAAATACGCCTCGGCAGCAGTAAGCAATAAAGATCCCTCCCTATATCCAGCTCATCATACTAACAACCAACAATAGTTCGCAATCATCCTCTCGTCCATCATTTACACACGATACAACATCCTCCAAACATTCTACATTAATCACCCCTCGCGCTTCACTTCCGAAAACAACATAGACGATTTCCGCATCCTCCACAAAAAATCCATCCGTAACTGCGAGGACATCTATCTCTCCCAAGAACATGGCTACGCCTTACTATCCTGCGACCCAGGCCGCGACTCCTGGAACACAGTCATGGGAACCTTCATAAACCACGAAGCACCCGAAAGAACCGGAATTTATCTTTATCGCTATGCCGAAGATCCCGACTCAAAACCCGAAAAACTGTCCATCTTCCCTCTCAGCCAAAATTCCTCAGAATTTCATCCCTTGGGAATCGACCTCCATGAAGAATCTCGAAGTCTCTTCGTCGTAAACCACGCAGCAAACGGCTCTCGAATCGACATGTTTAAATTCAACGCCAAAGGCGCCTACCTCACAGTAATGGGCAGCATTACTGATCCAATCCACATACCTTCCCCAAATTCCATCGCAGCGATCAGCGAGAATGAGATTTTTGTCACGAACGATCATTTCTGGACCAGCAAAAAAAGCCCTTGGTTAAGTAAATTCGAAACTTATGCGGGATTACCTGGTGGTACGGTTGCGTATATGAAAATGGAAGGGGATTTAGAGAAAGATGAAGGTATTGCTAAAGGTGCGACTTTGGCGAAGGTGCCGTTTGCGAATGGAGTTGTGATGCTTAATGAGACGACTTTGGCGGTGAGTAGTTCGAGTCATGCGGAGATACGGCTTTTCAGTATCTTGAGGAACTCGAGTAGGGCGATACCGAGGTTGGAGTTGAGGAAGAAAGTACAAGTTCCGTTTATTCCGGATAATTTGAGTGTGGATTCTAAAGGGAGGCTGTTGATTGCTGGACATCCGCATGCGCCGACGATTGAGAAGGCGCAGTGGAGGAATGGGGCTTGTGAGGTTAGTAAGTCGCTGAGTGAGACGGAGTATTGTAAGTTTCCCAGATTGAGTTGGATTGTGGAGTGGAGTGAGGAGGGTGGGTTGAAGACTTTGTATAAGGGTGCTGAGTTTGGGACGAGTACGACTGCTGTGAGGGACTGGGAGAGAGGAGTTGGATTCGCGGTGGGACTTTATGAGAGAGGGATGTTGGCTTGGAAGACGTGAGGTTCGAAAGACAGGCAGGTCTGTACAGGATTGGCATGTCTGGCTTTCTACATAGTGTCTGAACGCAGCCTTATGTTCTGAAGCCATCATTCAGGCCTTCAAAAAGCCCATTGAGGTCCATATCGAAAGGCATCAGGCTCGAGACTTGATTATCTGTTGAGGTCTCTCGGCTTTGGGCTGGTGACTGATCGATCCCTATATCCAATGTCTGACCAATACCAGGATTCGGATCATCCCAATCACTACCCTCACAGATGGTGTATTGCGGTAGTTCAGGCCAGACTGAGAGATCGGGTGCTTTCCTCGAAGCTCTGAACTCAGCAAGACACTCAGGACTTTGCCAGTACCATGGCAATTGGAACTCCGGATCAACGAGACCGAGTGATGCATGGCTGTCCTTGATGTAATGGGCGTGGTTCAGTGCCAAAGCGGTTCGTGGTACATTTTGCTCTATCACCTGGTGATACGGAGTGTCTGGAGATGAAGGAGTTTGTGTGAGTTCTGGTGCGCAGCTCAAAGATGCTTCATCGATACCATGACCCATCTTGAACTGCGATTAGGCAATGAGTATTAGTATCCATTCCACTAGTCTCGATGTACCACTCGTACTTACCAATTGCAACCATTGAAGGTTGTCAGCAGCAGTCTGATCCCATGGGTCGTCAGCCCCATATACGATCATGCGAGCTTGTTGCTGCAGCATTGAGTCTGTCGGCACGATGCTCATGCCTTTCTGGAAGTTCACAAATTCACTGAGCTTGGCTACAAGAACTTCGAACGAAGTCGGCTGGTGGTGTTGCGTTACATCAATAGTGGGGTGATAGACCGAAGCATTTACATGGCCTTGCGTGTTGCCACTCTCTGCACTAAATGGCTCAACTCCTTCGGCCTCGTTCGCGATCATATAAGGGGGCATAGAATTCTGGACATGCATTGCTATCTGTGGTCGAAGTCCACGACAGCCTTTCCAGTCCTTCATGGTAGCACCTTTCCGGAAGTGTTGAGCTAAGTGGTCGTTGCGAGTCTGCCAGTCCTCAAACATTTCTCCGCAGAAGCCGCATCGACATGTGACTTTGGTAATCTTTGACTTCCAGTCGTCCATAGAAGGGAGCCACTCATCGATACCATGAAATTGCATGAGATGCTGCCGAAGGTGATCCTTGCGGTAGAAGGTACGCGAGTGTAGCGACTGCTCAGCACAGTCTGTGTATCGATGAGATTCGACATGCCCTTCGGATGGGTCAGGTTCATCGCAGAAGACGCATCGAGGACTTTGAGATCCTGGAATGAGCCGTCTCGGGCCATGAGGAACGCATATCCACTGTTCGAGAGCAAGATGTTGCGTTGATTCATGTCTAGTCCAGTCATATTTGGTCTTGAACGTATCGGTGCAAAACGTGCACTGGTACTTCCGACTTCGTACGGCGTTCTCAGGCTTTATTGCGAGCTTGTCCTTCTTACGCCGGCGTCGTCTTCTTGCGAGAATTTGTCCGAGCTGACATGAGTGGAGCGAACAGCCACTACTCTCACTACTCGCCCACACAGAGGAGATCTCTGATGGTCCTGAAGACGAGAGTTCGCTACCAGCGTGTCGGCAAGATCCAAGACAGCGTTCAATAGAGCTAGTTTCAGATGCTTCTGCCAGTGCTTGGGCAATATCTGCCCAAGCAGCTGCTTCTTGCTCCGGTGGAGAGTGACGCCAACGATCCAAAGTGCTCATAGTCATCGCGCCAGCTTCTACGAGGTCTATCCGTTCATGAGCTTTGCCTCGGCGGCGTGCATTTGTAAACCAATTTGAGACCTGAGTTATAGTGAGCCCAGTTTCCACCTTTAGCTGTGCTTTCTCTGATTCAGTCGGATACGGATGATCAATGTGAGCGTTGAGTTACTGCCGCAAGACCTTCACGGAGGCTCGAGAAAGTCGTGGGTTGAATTTAGGTACTGGTGTCGGAGGTCGTTGCTGCTGCAGGTCCGCCATGTTGCGCAAAGGCGTGTGTGCGCTAGTGACCTCGACATCTCGTTCTCTCTCATGTTGATGAGGTCTGTCAGAAATCTGCAGCTGGCACGCCCTTGTATGACAGCCGCGGGCTTGGCAGAAACTGCGCAGAAGTCACAGTACCTTGAATGACTTTATTTGAGCATCTGCAGACCTCCAAATGCTCAAGATCTTTCATCAGCATCAAGCAAGTTGCGCACGTAGGCCAAAATCACAAAGGAAGGTCGGATAGTTTGATTCTGGCCAAGGCATTCATGCCTCGGCCATTGACGTATGATTCATTTCTATACCAGGATGCCACGCATAATATTTTCAGTGGCCATCTCCCTATAATGCCACTAACCAAGAGCGAAGTGCCAGATCTGATCAGCCCCTGGGCCTGTTTGTATTGAGCTGGATCAGATCTGGCGAGCCTCCACACCTACCTATGGCCGGCATTTTCGTATCACATCGGGGCCGAGTTTGTGTCTGCCGCCCTCCGCGCCGCTGCCCTGCGCTGGCGTGCTGTCTTTGTGCCGTCTCGGTTGGATGCCTTCGGAGGGTTCTACTATGCTGAGGTTTGCTTCGTCGACAAAAGGGGAACATTCCGTTTAAGCTCATCTGTGAAGGTCCTTACTCTTCTTCCGGTCGAGTCGTCTGTTGACTGCTCCCAGCACGACTTTGAGGATACCATCGCCAGTCAGGAACGTTCCCTCTGCGCCCATGAATGGCACTGTGTCTACAATGTCTCGCAATTCGTCGTCTCCCGCGATCTCGGCGAGCTCATCGTCAAGCTGCTTCAGATGTCGCTTCGCCTCTTCATCGCGACCGACTTGAAAGAACTGCACACCCACTTGCCACGCCGGTGCGTCCAATTTGTCGAGCTTCTTCGCCGCTTGAATTAGAGGACTCTCGACGTCGTCACTTGGTTCGCCGTCCGTGATGCAAATGATGTTGATGGGCTTCACCGTATCGGGACTAACTGCGTATCGACGTAGGTATGGCTTTAAGATCTGATTGAGGCGCTGGCCAGTCGGCGTTCCACCACCCGGTCGGACTGTCTGGAAGATCTCGCGGACTGTGCTCGCTGAGGTGACATTGCGGTGAAATGCCGACTCGCGCGTGTTCAGGAAGAAGATGTCGATGCCGTCTCCATCGTGCTGAGTGCAGATTGGAGTAATGGTCTCGAGTGCTTGCGCGGTCTCCCGCCACCTGCCACCTGCCATTGAGCCCGAGTCATCAATCAGGAAAATGGTGTCGAAGCTAGTCAAAAATGCATATGGATCATCTGCGACCTGATCTGCAGGCGCGGAAACTGATATTGATGGAGGCTGGACTGCGGGAGCTGCATTGGGTGCTGCTGAGTACGCGGGAGGCGCATCGTTGATATTGCTGCTACGTGAGTTTGATGTTGGCGCAGGTCGTCGCATTGATGGTGTGCTGCGCGCTTGAGGATGAGGAATGCTGTCTTGCTTGTCTGACGATACTGAGCGATTGCTCTTGTCTTTACGGCTGAGTTTGTGCTTTAGTGAGCTGAACATGGTGGTTTGGCGTCTGAGGGATGAGTCGGTGCGACTAGGAAGCAGCGCAGGTTGAGCGGGCAGAGCTGCGACAGACATGCTTGCTGGTGATTGCTCTTTTAGCGGCTTGCTGCGGCTATCCGTTCGGGCAGGGACCACTGAGGGTTAAGGTAATGCGCCAGGAACCGTGAGTTGTGAAGACGAGAACCTGAGAAAGGCATGGCAGTCTGACTCTTATACACTTACGAGCTGTATCTCATTGTTCATTTAGCTTCTCCTGATGCTGCATCGCCCACACCCACTTCAAGCATGTATCTGCTTTGCCGCTGGGCGAAGCATATCGGCAATGAAGCAATGTTCAACGGCATGGAGAAAGACAATACAGACCATATGCGGTGAAAGTGAGACTGCCAGCCAAAACTCGGTTCGAGTGGGTCGAGGCTGTGCTATGTCCGGGGTGGAGCACGTGCGCCGAATTTGATTGGTTGCACCGCCTACCTACCTGCAGCTGACTGGAAAAAGCTTCGCCCTCTGCAAGCTGGCGGCTCTTTATGAATGCGAGATGAGACTGCATGCCGCATGCATCTTTTGGGGAATTGAGCTCGAGGTACCTCTCCACAAGCACAGAAGGACTCGGAAAGTGTACTGTCGGGTCTTCATCAGCAAAGCGTTGTTTGACCGACATGTGCCATTGTCATTTGCGCCCTCGCCCAGAGGTCATGGATGCTGGCCTGACTTGAGCACGCTACTCCCTGTGCTCAGGCCTCTCATCCGGTATATTCATGCCATGTTCAAGTGCTCTCGTGGAGGTGTAGCTCCTTCGTATGCCGGCAAGTGGAGAAATTAGTGACACGAGGGCGGAGATGCCGACGAAGTGGCGGCGACTTGCATCTCAATACACACTTCATGTAAGCGCGGGAGGCCACAAGGCTGTACTGGAGTAGACCTGACAGTTGTCACTCCGTCAAGCCCACTCACGCTCCGAAGCCATGAACAAGGCCTTGACCTGAGCATGATGCTCTTTGTGCCCCAGGCCTCTGGTCCGGTACGATTGTCTCTTCCAAAGTAGCGGCCGGTTTGCATCGGTCCAAGCATGCTCAAGCCTGTTCTGCGACCAACAATCCGCGCATACTCCGGTGTACTGCAGGGCGTCGGTAACAACATCGAGTATTGGCAGCAATCTCGTCCGGAAGCCGCAATGAGAATGGAACTTGTCGATCTGGTATTCTGAGACCTGCCGCATGGTTTCGATCAATGCAGAGATGTCGCCAGCGTAAGGCTCGGGAGGCTCTACGGTGTCGAACACAGTGCCTTGTATTCGCAGCGTGCCAATCCGTGCAAAGAACCTCACCATCTCTCCGAGCTGATAGCTGTCGCAGGCTGCAGACGAGTCATAGCCCAGTCGACACTGTCGTTCGCGCGAGGTGTACAAGGCAAAGAAGCGAGCCAGAGTTGACTGTATCGTCTCAAGTATGTATTCGCGCCGAACCGCGAGCTCTTCTTCTAGGCGATTGGGCAGGTCCCACCACAACGCGGTATTTTCGTCTGCTTCTTTGCCCACCCAGCCTTTCGTGACAAGGCGCAGAGAATACTTCTCAACCCACGGCGAGTAGTCAAGCAGCAATGAGGCCAGCAGTCGTTGCCTCACCTTTTCTTCCGAAAGTGACTGATCTGCTTTGGGTGTGGTCTTGCTGTCGAGTGTCCTAAATATCTTCTTCCGCTGAACATACCTGCGCACGGCGTCAAGAGCATCGAATCGATCTGCCACGATTGCCAGATTTGCCAGATTTGCTGCTGGCGGGATCCCCGAAGTATCTTTGCCATGCAGAACCACGAGTAGATCCAGGCATAGTGCTTCGATTGACTTCACAGCCGAAATACGGCCAACGTCCCTGATGTGCACGAGTGGAAGCTCGGCTGTAGGTGCCTTTGCTGCACTTCCGTATTTCTCGGTGAGATGTGCTTGCTCTTGTGCTGTCTTTTCGCCCTCGCCAAAGCGACCGGCAAGGAGACTGGCGAAATAATGCGAATGCGTCCGCAGGCTCGATAATTTGACGCGATACCGGTGAGCAGATTTGGTTGACACGCTCTCGTGAGATATGTCAAGAACAAGATCTCCAGCTGAATCAACCTCTGTCACCGTTTCCTTCGCATGATCATCGCCGTGTTCGATGCTCATCGGGGAGTCCATAGTGCGGCAACGCTTCGCGCCGACCGCAATAGTATTTAGAGGCCTTGCTTATGCAGAAAGGCACAATCCGCAGTCCTCAAGGATATGGCCAGAACATCTTGGCGGCGGTGTAAAGGAGATGTGGATGGCAGTGATGTTGAAGAAACAGAACTGCTGTACGCGAGTAGGCAGCCAAGAGCGTGATATCATCCGTGAGCACTTAGGTAATCAGCGTGGCAAGCAGGGATGGGAAAACCATCCTTGCACGCGTGGCATTCCTGTTCATTCACACGACCTGCTCTATGCTCTCAAATGTGCTCAGTGCTAGTTCATGCATCTTTCATTGAAGCTTAAAGTCATGACTACATAGTCTCGCGATAACGCTTCTCATACTTCGTTTCCGCTGCGATTTTTCGCCGCCTTACGCGGCCATTATGCTAGTCGATATCTTCATCACTACTCCGAAATCTCTGCATTGTGTTGGCTTGTCACGACAGTTGGGTTCTTCTTCTCCTGGAAGTCCTCGCTAGTCTGGTCACTGTCAATGGTCTCATCGTCCGTTGACCTCGCCTTTGGCTTCATGAGTGGCCAGTGGCCTCGCTTCTCGTAAAATCCAAGACATGCAAATGCGATGATGACTGTCAGCCAATACAGGTTATAAGAGATGACAGAGCCGTAGGTCGCCGAATTTGTCCAGCCAAAAAGGGAGTTGAAGATGCCCCATCCGCCGCCACCATTCAGCTCCGGGTTGCAGCAGTTCACGTGCCATACACTCTTACGGATGTCGTAAGAGCCTGGACCAGAACCAGTCTCAGCAGCATCACCACCAGTAAGCTTGCTCCATGCATTCATTTCGAAGTTCCAGACAGCCTTGGAGAACAAACCCGCCGCAACAAGATACAGGAAGCAGGTTGAGATGATCAGGAAGATCTGCAGCTTGGTGGTGTTCCCGACCCTGAGATAAGTCAGCATCTATCACACTGCATGCAGATTCAAGGGACTTACTTATAGATGATGTATCCGATCACGCATCCAAGAAGAAGACCACAAACAACAGCCAATGGAATAGACTTTGCAGGCAGACCAAGGCCAACTCCACCGATGAAGATGACGGCCTCCAATCCTTCTCGAAGGACGGTGATGAACGGCAGCAAGAACATGGCGTATTTCTCGCACCAAATCTTGAAGCGAGATCCCATGCCGAGGCCCTGCCCACTATGGTGCTTCTCGAGAGCTTGTGCGATCTGTTACGAGGGAAGGGCACAAGGTCAGCAAATGCCTCAGAATGGTATGTACATTGCTTCATTCAGACTCACCTTCACGCGCCATTTATCTTGCAGCTTTGAGACGCGCAGCAGGCCGATACCCATTATGGTGATGATGATCGATGCGATGAGACCAAAGACACCTTCCCAGATGTCTTCAGTGTTGCCGTAGATATCCTTGCCGAGACCATAGAATGTTCCGATGAATGCGCCGCCGATTGCCAGACAGATGAAGACTCCAAGGCCGACCCCGAACCAGATTTGCTTCAACAGCCTCTTATACATCGCTCGATCCTGTTGCGGACCGCCAATGCTCTGCTTGAGGAAGGCAAGCAAGATGGAGATGATGATCGTGCATTCGAGACATTCTCGAAAGCAGATGAAGAAGACTTTGCATCATTGTCAGTATGTGCGACCGACGCGAGGCAAAATGAGAGCGCATACCTGGAACCGCGAAGACGTTGACCATAGTGGCGGTGCTCTGCCGTCGCAGTAGTCAACTGTGGTATGGCAGTGTCGGCCAATGCCTTATTATTCACTCGTGTTCAAGATCAAGATGATCTGATATGAGATAAAGAGACAGATTATCTGATGGGGCGTCTGAGGAAGTAGCTGCACGGCTCTGTGTGGCAAGCGCGGTACAGTAGTCAGCCCTTCGAGACCATTAGTTGTTGATCCTTCCGATGCAGCCGAAGTCGCTCTAATCGTGTGACAAGCTGCAGCAATGCAGGGACTTTCTGCTACCGTTGGAGCGACAAGCAACAGTTCTGCTGTGAAGGGCGGCAGAAGTGCGAGGGTGGGATGAAATCGCCTGCGGTAACTCAAAACACGGACGAGGGACAAAGCTCTCACGACAGCCGCAGTCGTGCCATGCAGGGTTCAGACTACTCTTCGAGCGTCTCATCATCGCGGTAATGGCTTGAACGTGGACGCAATTGGCCTGCATCTGCAATCCTTTGCAACCTACAGGGCATTATCCCCTACCACACCACGTTGTTCCGGCGTCCAGGAAGTGCAGCTGCAACGAGAGATGTGATCCGGACATTGGTGGTCTCGAATCTTATCATATCAGATGATCGATAGCGTGAAGCTTATTTGAGAGCTTCCCAGTCAGACAAGCTCTTTAACGCCATGGCGGGTCGGCACTTCTCCTCGACGTGGGCTAGATCAGCAAACAAAGTCTTCGACTAGAAGATCGGTCACCAAATACTTGTGCGATGGTACCTTGACCGAGGTGCTCAATTGCGCCTCCAAAGCATATTGCATCCTGGATTTCCACGAGGCCAAAGTCAAATCTCACCAGATAAATCGTGGTGACCAGCATCCAGGGCCGAAGTGAAGTCGAGAAACACAGCAAACGAAGGAAGAGCAGCGCAGACCACCGTTGCTTGTGAACGACTTGGCAGTAGCTTTTAGCAAGCCACGTGGGGATTGCCGTTGTCTGGATTCCAGGATCGAATACCACCCCACAGAGCTACAGAGCAGAGCCAGCGATCGTCCTGCTTTGACTGGTACAAGCAACCTTGGCAGTAAGCTTCGCCTGTCTGCGCCCATTTTGGAGCGGATCGTGCACACCAAGTGTGCTTTGTGCCGCAGGAAAAGAAAGCTGGGCCGCAGGACGTGGCGCTTATCAGATCCTTCTCTGCTGTTACCTTGCGGCCCGACCTCTGCCTGCCTCCGACGCTCGGAACCATCACGAGGGAAGGAAGACAGTGGCGATTGATGCTCGCCATCTTGTCTTATCACATCTAATCAATCTTGCAACGACTTGATCTTTTTGTCGGCGCAAGACAGGCGAGCATTGAGGACGCAATTGCACCAAATCTTTGTCGCTGGCAATAGAAGGGGATTGCAATCATGGTGCCCTCAGCTCTGTTTCTTGCAAGCTCGCTGGCGGGCCTGGTGACAGCCGCTACACAGACTTTCGATTGGAACATCACTTGGGTAACGGCAAATCCAGATGGCATGCACGAAAGACCGGTCATTGGCATCAACAATGAATGGCCTCTGCCGCGTCTTAACATCACAAAGGGCGACAGAGTCGTTGTAAACATGCACAACCAGGTTTGTTGGCCTCGGTTCCCGAAGATATGTGTTTACTGATAATCGGTTCAGTTGGGCAACGAGAGCACGAGTCTGCACTTTCACGGACTCTTCCAAAATGGCACAAACGAGATGGATGGCCCTGTCGGAGTGACACAGTGTGATGTGCCGCCTGGGTCCACGTTTGTGTACAACTTCACGGTAAGTCAGCTCCAGCTGGCCTTACTCCACGATTCCGCTGACGCGCTGCTAGATCGATCAACCAGGCACATACTGGTACCATTCTCACAGTCGCGGACAGTATCCTGATGGCCTGCGACAGCAATTCATCGTTCATGATCCTGAAAATCCATACAATGGTCAATTCGACGAGGAAGTCGCACTCACGATTTCTGACTGGTACCACGATCAGATGCCAGGCCTCATCGACTGGTTCATCAGCGTTGAGAACCCAACAGGAGCTGAGCCTGTGCCTAACTCTGCCTTGATGAATGACACGCAGAATCTTACCATTCCAGTGGAACCTGGCAAGACCTACTACTTCCGATTGACGAACGTCGCTGCATTCGCTGGTCAGTACTTCTGGATCGAAGGCCACACCATGAGAATCGTCGAAGTCGACGGCGTCTATACCGAGCCAGCGGAGGCAGAGATGATCTATGTGACTGCAGCACAACGATATAGCTTCCTGGTCACGACGAAGAATGACAGCGACGCGAACTTCGCCGTTGTCAGCAGCATGGACACCGATCTCTTCGACTCCTTCTCGCCAGACTTACCGACCAATGTGACTGGATGGCTTGTATATGATCAAGCAAAGCCGAACCCAGAACCTGCCCTCCTCGATAGTTGGGACGGTCAATACGATGATTTTGATCTCGTACCACAAGACGAGCTCGAGTTGTACGATCACGTCGACTACTCGTTCAACCTCGATTTGTCGATGAACAACCTGGGTGATGGTGCCAACTATGCATGGTTCAACGACATCACTTACGTCCGACCAAAGGTGCCAACGCTCTACACCGCTCTTACCACCGGCGAATACGCCAACAACGCCACTGTCTACGGCCGCGACACCAATTCTTTCGTGCTGCAGAAGAACGATATTATCGAGATTATCCTGAACAATAATGACCCCGGCAAGCATCCATTCCATCTGCACGGGCACAACTTCCAAGTCATCTACCGCAGCCCAGAAGAGTGGGGGAACTATGACCCGAACAATCACACCGACTTCCCGCAGAAGCCAATGCGTCGCGACACCTTTTGGGTCAGGCCCAATGGCAACTTTGTCATCAGATTCAGAGCCGACAACCCTGGCATTTGGCTTTTCCACTGCCATCTTGGTAAGCTGATTTTTAGGTGAAACCCATTTTATGCAGAACTGACGATGAGCAGAATGGCATCTGGTCAGCGGACTAATTGCCACAATGGTCGAGGCCCCACTGGAAATTCAGAAGACAGTGACTGTTCCTCAGAATCACTATGATGTCTGCGCCGCCGCCGCCACGCCTACAGCAGGCAACGCCGCAGCCAACACCATCGATCCACTAGACCTCACAGGGCAGAATTTGAGTATACCACCACTGCCGGCTGGTTTCACGGCCAAGGGCATTGTTGCGCTTGTGTTCAGCTGCGTCGCCGCATTCTTGGGCATGGCTGTTATCGCTTGGTACGTTACTCCACCTCATGCCACTTGGTGTGTGATCAACAGCGCATCACCTGCACGAGTGGTCATGTTTCTTCATTCAGTATATGCGGTTACTGACAGGTCTGAAACTAGGTATGGAGCCGCACCGATCAGCGCAGCAGAAATGGCACAGACACGTCGTTTCTTCGCGAAAGCAGGCGGTAGCACGACATGAAGTAGGAATTATCTAGGGCGATGTGCTGTTCGCGCGCTGAAAAGCGGCGGTGAGTCGTGACGAAGTTTAATGCGAGATGATACGGGCCTCGAAATTCCCACAACACCGTTTTCTTGTCTGTAATGTAGACGAAGGGGGAAAATTTGTTGTTTCAGCTTCGACTTAGCGACTTGTCACATGCACAATACTTCAATCGATACCTCTGCAGTGGGCCGCTTCTGAAGACTGCCCTTGGTGATACAAAGATCTTGGGTGCGAGCAGCTCTGAAAAGCTTTTCGCCTGCAGCGGGCACAATGCGTCATCGAAATTGTTCTTGTGGTGTATCACCAGCGCCTCCATCTTGGTATAAGGTGGTCGCACGGCAGGGAGCTTTGCTTGCTGGCGGTGTCGATGTGGCTTATGGGAAGTGAACCGAACAGGACGGACATGGCTTGCATCGAATCAGAAATCTTTGACCCTGGCGCTTGCAGATATAGGCTCAAGTCGGCCCGCCGGCAATGCAATGCACATCAGTGCGTTTGATGCCGCGTCAGGTGTTGGGCTCTTTTGCTGCTTCTGCAACATCAACAAGCTTTCAAGCTTTCACACACGAAGAAGGGCTTTGAGGAGCAGCCTGTGATTTGCCTGCAAGGAGACAGGGACGGCGTCACAGAGTATATATCTCAGGCACGGCCACCTGCCGCCGCGCTCGTAGCGAATGTGTGCTTTATGAGAATTGAATAAAATTGGCAATCTTTCTTGGGAGGACCAACGAGCGTAGAGGCTCAGAGTTCTAGACTGTCCCACTCGGCTTCCCGTATTTTTCTGGTCTTGGTCCTTGGTCTTACGGAATTTGAGATTTGACCAGACGCCGCATTCACGCAGCTGGACCAGGAGCTACGACTCTCCGTCCTGCTAAGCTACAACACCACGACCAAAAGCTTGCGTGTGCTGCCACTCGTTTGTCTTCAACTCGCCTTTGCCTTCCACGGACGAGCCCCTCGGAGTGCGTCAAGCGACCACTGCACGCAGCAATATACGGAGCGCTTAGCCCCGCCAGAGTCCCTCACTCGCGCAGATCACAGATCGCCGCCATGCCACATCACACCCTCGCCCAGACCTACGCACAGCGATCAGAGCAACCCGACCTCAGCCCCCTCGCGACATATCTGCTTCGGCTTGTGCACATCAAGAGAACGAATTTGTGCGTGTCGGCGGACGTCTATACCACAAATGACCTCCTGCGGCTCGCGGAAGAAGTGGGCGATCACATCTGCGTGCTCAAAACCCATGCAGACACTATCGGCGACTTTGGTGAGAAGACGATACGCGGACTAAATGAGATCTCCAAGCGGAAGAAGTTTCTCGTCTTCGAGGATCGGAAATTCCTCGATATTGGCAGTGGGTAGCTCAGACTGCATGATTGCCAGGAGCGAGCGAGCTAATCTCGTATAGACACCGTACAGCAGCAATATGCTGGTGGCCCGCTGACAATAGTACGCTGGGCATCAATCATAAATGCAAACATACTGCCCGGACCTGCCATCATTACTGCCCTGTCGCAAGCCGCTCAAAAGGCAATCGCGGCCCACAACAGTTCAGTTTCGACCGACATTCGAGCCTCGCCTGCCCTCACTGCGAGCGACGACTTTGATGACCACGACGACGATCACGAAAATCAACATCACGAAGTCTATTCAGAAGACGAATATGAGGAAGACTACAATGACCGAGCACGAAAACAATCCGTAGTGTCGGTTAGCACAACTATCAGTAAGCAACTCCGCTGGACGTTCAGCGACTGAGCTCGCCACGTCGCAGACAGCTGTTCAGTCTCAGCAATGGAAGTTGGAGCGATGCTGACTCTGAGGCGTTTTAGGCATGAAATCCGAAGCAATTTCCCCTCAGCCGCATATGCGACCTTCGATATCACGGGTTTCGTCTGGCAACCCCAACGACCTCGAAGAAGATGAAGGAGACGATCCGGAAGCCCTCAATCACCTAGGCCCACCGCCATACGCACGATCGCTCCTGCTTCTAGCACAAATGTCGTCGGCCGGCAACTACTTCACATCGGAATACACAGCCGAAAGCGTCCGACTCGCGCGTGAGAACAAGGATTTCGTGATCGGCTTTATCGCCCAGCAGAGTCTAAATGAGAAGCCCGAAGACAACTTCATCACGATGACGCCGGGTGTGCAACTATCGGCCGGCGGCGATGGATTAGGACAGCAATATAATACGCCAGCAAAGGTTATTGGCGAAAAGGGCAACGACATCATCATAGTTGGCAGGGGCATTACGGAAGCTAGAGATCGGAAGGCAGCTGCTCTCGAGTATAGACGGCAAGGATGGCAGGCATATAAAGACCGAGTGAAGGCAATGAGGAAGGCAGGAACAGTGAAGAGATGATTTCAAGAAGGAAGGTGTGAGAGAATTGTGCGTTCAAGCGATCATTTCGACGCGAATGATGAACGCGTCGCTTCTGCAGACTGCATGCAGTCTACGCAGTCCAGCTCTCACTGCGGTGTCTGAGACGCCAACCACTGCGGAGAAGCACTTGGCATGCTTGCTGGGTTTTTCACGGCCTTTTTACTACTACGATTCTGAAAGAGAAAAAGATGCGTCAGCATATATGCTAGATTATGCATCGAAGATCATTGATTGATCTTGGCACCGCGGGTACACACAACAATTGAACAGCCGGAATTTAGCTTCTCTCTACGATAACATAACACAACGCTGCACCTAGGTCGTAAAATTAATACCGAAATACTCACTATACTCAGGCGAGTCGATGATATCTATTTTAGCAATATTGCGTCGTTGTCGCTGCTACTATCGAAGTACAAAGAGCAGGAGGCCGTTCCAGATCTAGGTTAGCGTGTTCAATTGTTGTATGTGACAGACGGTGCTTGGTACCCTCTTCCCCGGATCTTCCTGCAGATCATCTAACGCTTTCTTCATGTTTCAAGAGACGAAGAGCACCGTCTGGGATTGAGATTGTTTGTGATACCGTACCTGTTTCGGAAAGGTTGGGAGATGTGGTGGTCAAGGTATGTGTGCCGAGTGCGTTCCTGCCCTGCGGCGTTTAGAACCATGTTCATGGATCTTTGCTGATGAGTCTTGGTATATTCACGATTTGGGCAGCAGTGGCAGCCTTGTTCGTTCTCAACACAGTTGTCGCGGCTACAGAGAGTTGCCCAGCATACTGGTCACTCGCTCGGCGTTGCTGTTCCCTTCTCATATGAGCTGGGCAAGTGCCGTTTCGCACTAGCCTGTAGCACTTCACATTTTCCGGCAGCACCGTGTCAACCACGGAAAAGACCAAAGATGATCATTTTGATCTTGAAGTAGCCAATGCTGCTATTGCGAGCACGCAGGACCACCTTCTATTGCGATGATGCAATCGCACATCTCGAGATCCTCCTGTGGTGACTGGCGGCTCATTCTGGCTGCACTACTCAATCATGTGAATACCGCCTAGGCCTTTGAGCCTATCGGATTACTTCACGAATTCTACTGCGCCAACAAGTGCCCGTAGATCTGTCTGCACAGCCCAGAAGAGATGGCATACATCTCGCAGAGATCGGCAAGCCACGGCGGCACAGCACCTTAGTCTCGGCCAGTGAGCTTCTGGTCAGCCAAGCCATATTAATAGCCAGCCTTGCGCAATCCATGGCTTAAAAAGCCTGCTGGGGTTTCACACCAGGAGTCGTCCACCAACTTCGACCATAATGACCACACACTTCTCGCGATGGATCACATACCCAACGAAAATGGCCGCAGATTGAACATCAGAATTCCTTATTACGCGCAAGAATTGACCTTCGACGGAGGAGATCGGGAAACCTACCCGGAACGTGCAGGCTATCCATGGCTGTCTGGACACTTGACAGTCCAAGAGCTGCATGCTCACTACCAGCATGTCTCGCGACGCGAGCTTCAGGCTTTCGCTCAATCTTGGATGTTCTTTGCTGTCCTTAAGAAGGCGCTTGGTCCCAAGAACTATGATGAGAAAGACTTCGTCACATACAATGATTCGAACGGATCGTGGGAGATCACAACCGCGAGTGTTCAAGTTTGGAAGCTGCGAGGTAACGACCGCAGACCCATTCTAGGGCGGCCTGGAATGTTTGACTTCAGGATCAATATTGACAACCTTGTTCCTCTCCTGCACCAAGTCAGCAAGAAAGCAATCCTCTGGGATAGATTCGCAGCTGGGAAGGAGGACTCATGGACTGATCTTGCTATCTCGTTCAAGGTTCTTATCGAATTACTCTCGACTCTGCCGAAACACATCGCATGCGTGGACGACGTGCCCAGTACTCTTGACATTGCCGCTCAGCCAGGACCTGCACTGGACCGCATCCGCACTTGCTTGCTGCAAGAAAGCAATGCGTGGTGCCGACATCAAATTGAAGCTCTCTGCTCGACATTGTCGTACAGCGCTCTGATTTATCTGACCGGGCTCACTCGTATGCAACGCGACGCAATTGATCATACGTCTTGCCGTGACCATCAGACTTGCGTTGCATACAACACTGATCTAGGCGTCAAGGTCGAGACTGCGCACGTCGACGACAAATGCGCTTGTGAGCACGTCCAGGCGCCACGGAAGCAGCGGGTGAGGATTCTAGCCCGTGGTGGGATCGCTGTCCTATGCTGCTCTAAGGGCCGACATGGCAATATCAAATTGCGTTTCGTGCCAGCTTCGCCCGATTTACAGTATGCGGCCATTTCTCATGTTTGGGCTGATGGCTTGGGGAACACCTTTGAGAACTCAATACCTCGATGTCAGCTGTTACGACTTATGAAAGCCGTCAACGCTGTAAGTGAGTCTCGCTACCCAGACTATCCGGGCTCTGTGACAGTACATATCTGGCTGGATGTTTACTGCGTGCCTGCACAAGTGTCCCAATCGCGGAGCCTAGGTGATGACGACCGCAGATCTGAGCAGGAGCGTCAGCAAGATGCAGAGCTCAAGAACAAAGCCATAGCTCGAATGGACGCGACATACGCCTGGGCTGAGTATGTCCTAGTCCTCGACCACGAACTGAGCAAGATGGTCACCCTCGAATGGGATCCTGAAGTTGCACGGGCTCAAGACAAAAGAGGCCCCCAGGTCGCTGGAACTAAGTCCATTGCATGCATGGCCATCAGTGCTTGGAACACGAGATGCTGGACTTATCAGGAGCATGCATTTGCGAGAAGTACTGTCCTCCAGGGCATCGGCTGCCAGAGTCATTTCGACAGCCTTAAAACCACGAATGCGGTGGAGACCACGCTACAGCATGATTTCATGCGCCTCGCTGGCCGTCACGCCATGATAGGAGGAGGTGTGCAAGAATATGGGCTCCGCTATAGACAATATGCGCATAAGGAGCATCATCCAAAGTCGGATACCAATACCAAGAACTCATCGTTCGGCTCGGCCTGGAATATCTTCTATGGCAGGAACACCACACGATGGAAAGATATGATCGTGATCCTTGCAAACATGCTGGACCTCAGTGCTGCGGCAATTCTGCAGCTGGAGTCTGATATGCAGATGAAAGCCATTCTAGCGTCGCACAAAACGTTGCCATTGTCCCTGCTTTTCGTGGATATGTATCGACTTGGGCACGGACCTATATCGCGACTGGAGGATCTCTGGATACCAACAATGCCACAGAGTGTCTACCTTGCGGGCTCACAAGCCGAAGATCTGATTGCTGTAACAGCAACGGGACTTTTACTGAAAACCACAAAGCTCCAAGATGAAGCGATCTCGACGTTAGAAATACCGCTTTGGAACGGTAGCCTGCTCGATACCTGCATGTTACCGGAAGAGCATGAAAGATATTCCTTCTGGCTCTCGAACGTCGAGGATCAGTTCCGCTATTGCGTAGAACGCCTGCCGTTCCAGCCCACAAGAGCCATCGTTCTTCTCGACCGTTCGGATCCTCTGCTCGGCATCGACAATACCGCTACCTTTCGAGGTGCATGTCTTCTTCCAGTTGGACATGTATCTGACAATGTGCAACCTGCAGTCTACGTAGCTCCACTCACATGGGGCAAGAAAATTGTTAGAAACGAAGACAACGACACGGTCGTTGCCACTTCGCTCGCAACAGATGTGCTGATCACTTCCGGTGAGTATCTCAATTCCACTTCTTAAGACTTGAGACTCACACAACGCTTCAGATATCGCATCCTGGCCCAGACTCCCACCATCCCGCGCTCGCAAGTTGCGCTCGGTGAGAATCATACGTATAATAATAGTCTGCGTCAACCTGTCCTTGGCCGTGCTGGGAGTAATCTTTGAATTCGTTCTAACATCAGGCGGCGACACGAGCAACGCGGACAAGTTCTTCGAAGTGATACGACCTCAGCTCGTGTACACATGCGGAAACGAAGTAGACAACACTATACTATGCACGGATGTTCATAAAGAGGGCTCATATGGTCAGAAAGTCAGACCTGCAGGCGCAGTACTTCTTGCTAGTATCTCTGGCCTCATATTCGGATATTGGCTTACGTTTGTGGTCAAGTATGCTCTACTGCTACTACTAATGTATGGTGTGCACTCCGAGATCGATGCTCGAAGGAGCTGGTGGAGGCAGTTACTTGGGATTTTTAAGCTGTTGGTACTTCGGGAGATTCGATGGTGGCGTTGGCCTGAGTATTTGTTCTTGAGATTGGTCGTGGCTTGTATAGCGACGCCTGTGTTGTTGTGCGAGGGAGCATGGAAGCTTGTATCCGTTCGGCGCAAGTTGGCCACACACGGAGACATGGAGCTTCAGGAGTCGCTTGTGGAGGATCCACAGAGATGATAGTAGTCATGCAATTGGTAGAAAGGAGAGCCATTTCTTTCTACGGAGGCGCAGGCGCTTGGAAACGTCTTCTCCGCTATACCACACGCCTGGGATTATGGTGGTAGGCACCTCGGCTATCCCAGCGAAGGACTTATGCTCCAGATTGCCTATCATCTCGCTGTATCTCTCAGTCCAAGTTGCTCATCATCTCAGAATAAGAAGACGTCTTCCAGGATAGCAGTCTTCTCAAGCTCACTCATGTTCCCTCCCTCTTTGCAAAATCTGAGCTTATTGTAGGCCCACTCCGTTCGTGAGCAATAGGTGAAGACCGTGGAACAGCTTGACGGTATGCGATCAATCTCCAGGGCTTGCGCCAGCCATTCATGCTCCACAATGCCCTCCACAATACCACTTCCATCCTCGTCATCCTCTCCAGCACCACCTTCATCAAAAGATTCTGCGACCTGGAGCCGGCACGATGAAGTTAGATTCCAGACTGGACGTCTCAACGCTGAGGGAAGCGGAATAGCGCTAGCGACCGGCGCTGAGAGGCAAGAAGAACTGTTCTCCATTTTCTTGCCCCATTGCCAGATCTTGAGGTCATCGATGCCGCATCGTTCGAGACTTCTTACCGAGCCAGGCAATGTGTAGAGTGCGCACTGAACAAGATCGCCGACGTCCACAATATCGCCGCCGTCGATCGGGTCCCTAAAGACAGAAGCGACAACCACGTCCACGTGTAGATTCGTGTACAGAGATATCAGTGCTTGAGCCAGCCACATAAGATGACGGTGCATTTCGTCTTGGCTCTCCTCATCGTCGGGGAGCTCTGTTACCAGGCCTTGCTGCTCCCACCAGTGAATGACGAAGGTCAACGCGACGATATGCTGGGGCTCTTCATCCACCCAGAGACCACGCCGCTTCAACCAGCGAGCCAAAGCATCGAAAAAGTCGACATTGGTGAAGTCAGTAGCGTCTGCAAGATCTTGAGACAGTCTCGATCGCTCGCGAGCTTGGGTCGCACCGAACAGCAGAGTTGCATTGCTCTGTTCGTCGATGATGTCGCGAATATGCTTGCAGACGCGGCGGCACGACTGAACCTCTTTGGCGGGCAGCTCTGAAAGGATCCTCACTTGGATCTCAGTGGGCAAGTCGAGCACCTGCGATTCGCCGATGAAAGATGTTGCGCGGTTTGCTGTATTCATTGCGTCGTAGAGTCGAGTCGGAGGCAGTGATTGACTTCAAAGCGCGTCTGAAAAACGCAGTCGACGACCGCGTTTACCAGCAGAGGCTTTTGCGAGCTGTAATGATCTTGCCTCAGCGGCCGGAAGCTGATGTTCTGCGGCTTGTCGTTGTCGCGGCGATGGAATTAGAGGTTTCGGCGACGGTATAGCGCGCGCGGTATGCAGGGCCAACGTGTTGTGTCGGCTGTCATCGACTGAGTTGTTGGAGGTCGAGTCGATGTGTTCTGGAAGTTGCGCGAGGTCCTTCTGAAGTGATGTCTTTGGGACAGAGATCGTGCCGCGCGGAGAGGCTCGTGCATGTGTCAAAGCTTAAAACAGAAGGAAGTCGCGACAGTACCTTGAAGAGTGAAAGCAATAGGACACTGGCTTTACGAGAGTGAAGTGATCTGGCGCTCGACCATATGAGATATAATCGAAATGAGCTAGCCGCACACCACTCCCTCCTTGGGTATCTCAGTCGCTCGCTCACCGTTCGAGACAGCCTCGACTTTGCCGTTAGCAGACAGGCCAGCTTTCTCCTTTTCAAGCTCCTCAGCTTCCAGCTTTGCCTTCTGCTTCTTACTGAGCTGAAGACTACCCTTCTCCATAGCCTCCTTAGGCAGAGGCCGTATGTGAGGCTGGCATATCCAGAAAGGTCGCTTACATCTCCGGATTGCTGCTGTACTATAGAGCTCCGGATCTAGAGCTTCTTCTGCTTCATCGACTTCTGGCGTCTCAAATTGCGATGGATCCTTCTCATAGGCGAGAAGGCCTTCTTTCACTGCTTTCTCGACAAGGCTTAGGACGTTTTCATAAGCATCGATGTCGCCAGGACGTGATCGAGCAAGAGCGTCTCTTACGTCGTGGTGTGAGCCGACTAAAGCTCGCAGAATGTGGAAGCAATGTGGCTGCATGGCTGTGAGATTGGGATTAGTGCATTTCTCTGGCTTGCCTTTGCTTTTCTTCTCCTCTTTAAGCTTTTCCCGCTTCTGCTTCTTCGTCGGCGCTTGGCCCTCATCATCTGCTTTTCGCTTTGCTGAGTCTTGATGAGGGACAGCATCGCCATTTGTTGCCGACATCTCGGGCGCTGCTGAAGGCTGTGGTTCGTTGGAAGTCTCTGTGGAGCTCGACGGCGCATCCGAGGCCAGAAAAAGTGGTTGTCTCTTCGGTGGTTCATGGCCCAAGACATGCTCATGAATAATATCCAGATACCGTCTCAGAACAGCATCGGTTCTGTACCCGCCCTTGCCATCTCTTCCTCTCCAGTATTCGCGTCCTTCTTGACCGATTTGGGGCGGCGTAGCAAATATTGAGGGGTCGTACAGATTCCCTTCCGCGCTCATTATACCATCTGCACCGGTCGCATTCAGACACTTCTGCAGATCATCAAACTGCAGAATGTTGCCATTCGCAAACATGACCGTCTCCGGCGGGAGGCTGTCTCTCAGAAACCGCAGCATCTTCCAATCTGCCAGTCCAGTCTCATGTCCTTTCTGATGTCTCTGCCTGCCATGTACTGTGATGATGCTCGCGCCCGCGCTAAGAATCATTTTCGCATACTCCAAAGTCTTCTCTTTCGTCTCCTGAATTCTAAACTTCGCCGTAACCGGAATATCCAAATCCTTATGCAGCGTATTAATCAACTTGTAGATCAAATCCCAATTCTCCTGCAAGAAAGCTCCATATTGTCCTCGTCTGGCAATACCTTGCGGACAGCCTAGATTCAGATCTACAGCATCGCAATATGGCTGCACCACTCTCGCAGCTTTCAAAAATGCTTCGGGATCGTTTGCGCAAAATTGTACGAAGAGCGGACGATCGAATCTCGGGTTTCCGTCCAGGTATAAATCGTCCTCTTTCAACGTCTTTTGATGCTCGCTATCCGCGGGCTCTGGCATCGCGAGAGGTGGCTTCAGAGGCTCAAAGTGTGCTGCTCTGTACTTTGGCCCATCTGCAAAGAGTTTCGCGTGCAGCATGGGAGAATATGCTAGGATTGAGGTTCGAAGATCTGGTGGCAGGAAGGAGCGCGTGAGCATTCGCCATGCGAACTCAGATTGGTCGACCATGGGTGCGACGACATATTTGGGTGAGCCGATGCTCTCGTAGAATGCTCTTCCGTGGAGTTTCGGCGCCATGGCGTATGATCGGATCAAGTCGTTGCAGAATTTTGGTTGGAATCGAAAAGTAGTGGTCAGGTGGGGTCGCAAGCGGTCATGCCATAGTATTCTGTGGCGAGCAGTCGGCATGCGATTGAAGTTTTGAGGCTGTGGCAGAGAGATGTGAAAGTGATGGAAAGTACATTCACATGAAGAAGATGTGGAGTAGAGATATTTGACAGGGGTTGTAGAAGCCTGAGGCAAACATTTTTCGATCAAGTTCAACTCATTCATCAGGAGTATATCTTACACCCATCATTAAATCGTGTCATATTAATCCCGTTCATAATCATGATCCGTTCCACCAACGCACTCGCTAGTTCAAAGCCGCTCAGATGCAGAAATAACTCCTTTTCCGACCCATTCCATGCATTAGTAGTTCCATTTATGGGACAGAGCTGCCAATAGCCTCAAGTGTACCAGCTTCAGCACCTCCAACCTCAGCACCCAAATCAGCAGCGGCACCGGTAGAAGTTTCATCAACATCATCAAGGCCATTCGTTGCTGGCGAAGTCAAGCTCCTAGTCTTGGCAGCATTGCTGATAGCCTGAGCACCGTTGGAGATCTTGTCGAGCTGACGTCGGATCTTTGGGATAGCGCCGCCAGCGCCCTCCAAAGTGCCAGCTTCAGTGTCCCCAATCTTGGCGCCGAGGTCGGCAGCACCGCCGGTGGACTCTCCATCAATGTTGTCAAGCTCAGTCGTGACAGCAGAAGTAGACGCACCAGTGCCTGCTGCTTCAGAGATGGCTTGGGCACCATTGGAGATCTTGTCCAATTGTCGGTGTCGGAGTCCAGTAGAAGAGATGGTGTTCGCGGTGTTATCTTCGGCATTCTCAACACCATGGCCAACACCGTTGTCTGTTTGAGAGAGCACCGAGTCGCAAGCTGCGCCCTCGCCAGCTAGTTGACGACGAAGGAACTTGGCTCCTGTATTGGAGATAGTGCTCGCAGTGTTGTCCTCGGCATTCTCGACGCCATAGCCGATACCATTGTCGGTCTGCGAGAGAACGCTGTTGCAAGCAGCGCCCTCGCCGGCAAGCTGAGGAAGTGGAGCTGCCAGCACGCCAGTGGCAGAGAATGCCAAAATGGCAGCGGCAATGGCAGATGTGAAGTGCATATTGTCGGTAGTGGAAGAGTTGATGTAGGTTTCAGAGGTAATGATATTGAGGGTAGTCGGTAGTGATGAAGGTTGCACTTGAAGGCCGCTGGCCAAATGGCATTGCTGAGCTGGTAGTTGCTTTTGGAGTTGTTGCTTGGATAGAGATGTTCAAGGTGGTCGAACATCATTGTCTTTATACCACACGCCTCATGTTGAAGGCGCTCTTGGTATCAGCGTCTTTACGTTCGGCGTCATCGCACTGATGCCCTAGGTGAACTGGAAGAGGGCGGTCTCGTTCAGCATAGAGCTCTGCCGTGAAGCGAGAGACTAAGACGCCGGATCTACTGTGAGAACTGCCCCGAATGTCTAGCTTGTAGGCTCGAGTTGACCTTCGGGGTCGTGGGACCATGTGCTACGCACATGTTGCTGATCAATACCAGCAATTTGACAACATTTGGCGAAAGCTTGAACCTGGCTCCGGCATTCGTATCATGCAGTGTGATAGCCTAGCATGGCTAGCGTCCAGATAGCAGCGTGCTGGAGAGATTGGTTTGTTGAGAAATGCTAGAAGAAGCAGCCGCATTTCGGTGCCGTTTCAAAAGTCCACCTCATATGATCTACATATACAAAGTTGAATGCGGAAAGGTCAGCGCAGGATTACGGGAAGCCACGAAAGTTGAACTTAACTTTCTCCACGAACATGACACTGGTGGCTAGATGGAGCACGGCTTACAGCCTCGAAAGGGACTTTCACGGCACATTTGGTATCTTGGATGCAAGCCACTGTCTGCCCACGCAGATATACACCGCTCGCAGTGTGCTGTATAAAACAGCAAAGAGAAACGTAGCGGAGCAGATTCATCGCAGAAATTTGACGTGAGGTCGAAGACGAGCAGAGCGATCACAGGCGATCATCCTGAACATTAGCGGGCCGCAGCTGTCCCTTCGATCGGAGCTTTCACACGTGCGGTCTCTGCTGATCATGAACATCATCAATAAGATGTTCCAATGTGTATGCAACACACATCCGCACTGCGCGTGGCTTGACCCTTGAATCGTGCGTCCAAAATGCCCAGCCCTGGTCGTGCCGTATACCGAGCAGGACCGACATTATTCTATGGAGGCCGGTGGCTTCGAAAAGCGCTTCTTGAAAGATTCCCGGATATCTGTTGTAATCTGGGAGCCCGGGAGGCTGCTTTGGCTGCATGACAGCCGAGACTGCCTTCAATAAGCTTTGCCGTGGAGGAAGCTTATTGTACAAAGCCGTGTGCTTGACGAGGAGGCGCTTTCGAGGCGCCCAGCCAGCAGAGGGGTCAAGTCCAATAAACTGTGCGTGTGTGGGCGCAAGACAAATAATTAAGCTGTGCCATGCCGCCTCAAGCTCCCTAAGCATCGCAACGCATGCAGGGTGTAAGCCCTGGCGACCACAGAGTGAAAACTATTCCAAGAGTGGACATTCGACTTGAAGCCGCAGACGCCATTATTTTCAGCGACTATCAGGAATCAGGTCAACGCAGGCCTGTATGCGGGTGAACTTCTACGCAGGATGGAGACCGGCGGTAAATGCCAGTATACCTGTGCCGCACAGCTGTCTTCGTCCCACATATTGGTCGTTGTGCCGCAGGAGTATGAGCGACAAACGAATGGTGCTGGCAACATATCCTCATTAGGTCCTTGTGGTTTCTACAAGTCCACTCTCTGCTCGTGAGGCGTCCAAGGTTGTCTGCTCGAGCAGTTCGAAGGGGAGAACACGTCGGCACATCCTCGCGGTTCATCGTGTTCTCGCGGTCTGCAGAACTGATAGCATGAGGCATGCTGGCAGCCTGTCATGCATAGATCGACGAGGGGAATTGCACTCCTCTCGAGCATAGTTCAAAGAAGCGAGAGGTGAGATCATCGCCCACGAGGCTGCGAGTTGTCTTCTGTAATCTCTCGAGATGGGCCACTGCACGGGTGCGAAAGCAATGCTGTGCTGACATCGAGGGTGCAGTAGTGACGCACTCATCTCATATTTGCTTGTGGAGGATGCAAGGCTGTATGTCAGTGACTAGGTGGGATTTCGAGGACGAGGCATCGAGCATTCGCCTTGCTGTCATGCACTTCCGTTGGCCAATACGCGAGACAACCAAGGACATCGCGTGAGAATGTTGTAGCCAAGATGTTCCAAACCATGTCGGCGCCAAGGCTCCACGTGATGGGCGTCGTTGAACGTGGCTGTCCACGTGCTGACCTGGTCGTTGTTGCCCAAAGAGCCGATGGCAGTGGTGCGAGAAGTCAAACTCTTCTCTGGCCTATTCTGTCGATGTTTCTGTTCGCGCCTTCCTGTTTTTTCCGTTACAGTCAGTCCTGAATATTTCGCCAACCTCGATCCGGACGTCGCTTATCATCATTGCTTGTGTCGCAATCAAGATGAAGCCCACGCGGCCGCCGAGGCCTGCTCGTTCTCAGCAGCGCCCGCATGCTTCCAAGCGCCCCGGCGAAGACTTGGCCTCTTGGAATGGTTCAGCAATATGGCGTGCATCCGGATTAAAGAGCTGCATGATGTCGGAATATCGAGATGGCAGATCCGGTCACAGATGCGCATCCAGCAAGCGCTTTGTGCGACAGTGGTATCGGAAGAGAACTCAGGTGACTGACCAGGAGGCGCGAGCAAGCAAGCCAGGAGGATCGCGCACCCGTACCTGCATGAAACCAGGATAACGGGAGCTGCCGAAGCCAATCAGTGAAGTGAAACAGCATCGCGAATCCTTTTGCCGCCACAGTCTAAGAGATCTTGGACAGACGACTCGAAGGTCGCTGTCGCATGTTCTTAAAGTGTTTCGCCGTCCTTTCGCTCGCCGCCAGTCGTTTACACAGTCACGAGTTTGTCCAACGCACCGCAGAAGCTGGACCCGGTTTGTGTGCATTTGAAGCATTTCCACGCTTTCTGTGCATAGCGGCGTCCAAAGCGAAGTTTACCCCGTCGATCTTCATAGCATTCGAATCTAGCTTCCAGGGACGCATTCTGGTCGTGCTCCTCCTCCCCAGCACCTTCGAAATCGCCAGCAAAAGTACGCCAGCATCTTCAACTCCCTCGTCGATTCCGCAGCAGGCATAACTACGTATATACAGTTTTCTTGTACTCGCGTGGCCAGAAAATATAGCAAACCGCCACGCCGTTAGTGCCTGGAGATTTCTACAACCGCCTAGCGTCATCGTCGAACTCTCACTTCGACCTCCTTACCCGCCCGCAATCTCGACCATACCAATCAAAGGCCCGAAAAACAATGCGGCATTGTCGACGACGCATGGCAGTCTTTGTCCTCTGACCAAAGCGGTGCTATTCTTGCTTGTTCTCGCGACTCGACTGGCTGCATTGTTCACGGGAGCTCATCTATTCAGCGGGTCCCATCACTCATTCACCAAGTCAGAATCTATTTTACCACCGCATTGACTGCGGCACCGACAATCATTCACACACCAATTGAGAAGCGCCAATCTTTCGAAAATCTTTGCTAGCTGGTACTAGCATTTGGCATAGTCGGCAACCCTCTTCCGTTCTTTGTTGCGGTTCACGCGTTGGCGTGAACATTCTTTACCGGACTAGGAAGCGGTTCGAACACGCCGATCACAGCATTGGCCCCCCTTTGTCCAAGGATACTGGCAATCTCAACGCCGCGCTGGTCGCGATGCATCCCTCACACTATCTTCACGCTCGACTCCACTTGCATGCTGGACCGGGTGTGCCCTTCGCCTCAGATGCCGGCCATATTATGGCACCTCGAGACCCCGATCCACTCCCGAACGCTATACCTCTGCCCAAACCTGGCCATGGCCAGGTGACGGACTTTGGGACGCTGCTCAATATGAGCGCCAACGCATCTCCATTCAGTCACGGCCTCGAAGGCGTCAACCAGTACGCCAACTACCTCTTCGCCAATGTCCTCGTCATTTCCTTCATGGGCCTCCTGGCCGGCACCCTGGTGTACAGATGGATCAAGATGGGACATGCCCATATGCGGCATTTGTTCACGATGGGAAGAGAGTCGGACCAGAGGTACTTCATGTACAATCATTCTCAGCTCTGGCCGTGGATAAAACGACACATACTTTATGCTCCGCTGTGGAAGAACAGGCACAACAGGGAGTGGAAGCTCAACAACTCTGTCAGCGTGGGCACCTTGCCCTCAAGATTTCATACAGTCCTTTTACTGGTCTATCTGGCCTCGAACACGGCATATTGCTTAGCAGTAGACTGGAGCAAGCCGAAGCCATCGGTTGTTGCAGAACTTCGTGGTCGGACGGGAGTACTGGCCGCACTTAATATCATACCCACCATCCTTTTTGCCTTACGGAACAATCCAGCGATACGACTGCTCCGGGTACCTTACGACACATTCAACCTTCTACACCGATGGTGTGCGCGCATGATGGTTCTGGAGAGCATACTCCATACCGTATTTTGGGCCATCAATGCTTACGAGGCCGGCGGATCTAAACAAATTGGAGTTTCTCTGGACACATCCTTGAGTTACAGATGGGGCATGGTAGCTACATGCGCCTTCACATTCATTGTCATCGCAGCGACAGGACCGTTACGACACGCCGCCTACGAAACTTTCATCATGTCTCATCGACTTCTGGTAATCGTTGGTATTGCTGGTGTTTACGTTCACCTGGACGCTGCAAATCTACCAATGCTGCCATACGTGCAGATCAGCATTGCATTTTACGCGGTGGAAGTTTTCCTCAGATTCTTCAAAGCTGCGTGGTACAACTACAGTCGCCAGAAGGGCATCACCAGGGTGACGGTCGAATGGCTCCCAGCAGAAGCCTGTCGCGTCACGTTTGATTTGTCGCGACCATGGAAGTGGCGACCAGGCTGCCACGTTCACGTCTGGATTCCACGATTCGGTCTTTTGTCGACACATCCTTTCTCGATAGCCTGGGCCGAGAACAGACCTCGAAATCCTCCCATGGAGATCGAAATGGAGAAACTGCCTCCGACGTTTGGCAACACTTTCGCTACGCACCAACATCGACCGAGCTTAGCTACCGGGCTTCAGAACCGGGCAAGCTTGGCAAGAATACAGACGCACCAGTCGCGCAAAAGCGCCACCTTAACAGAAATGGCGAACATCGCAGAAGAAACGCACAAAGCAGCAGCGACAAATATCACACTACCAAGAGAAGCTGATGTCACATCCGTCTCGCTCATAATACGAGCCAGAAACGGCATGACCAGAAATCTCTACGACAAACTCTCAAAGAACGACAAGCAGCCGATCATCACATGGGGAGCCATCGAAGGACCATACGGTGGACACGGCCCAATGTCATCCTACGGCACCGTAATCCTCTTCGCCGGAGGTGTCGGCATCACCCACTGCATCGGCTACATCCACCACCTCATGCTCCAATACCAAGCCGGCACCTGCAGCACGCGCAAGATCCTTCTAGTATGGTCCGTCCCCAACACCGAAGCGCTCGAATGGGTACGAAAATGGATGGACCAAATCCTACGAATGGAATTCCGCCGCGACGTCCTCCGAATCCAGCTCTACATCACCAAACCCCGACATCGAGGCGAAGTCGTCTCAAGCACCGGATCCGTCCAGATGTTCCCTGGTCGATGCGTGCCTGCTACGATCATCGAGAAAGAACTTCCCGAACGGATTGGCAGTGTGGGTGTTACGGTCTGTGGACCCGGAGCGTTTTCGGATTCTGTGAGACAGGCTTGTAGGAATGTTGTGCAGGAGGCTAGTGTGGATTTTATTGAGGAGGCTTTTACGTATTAGAGAAAGAGAACAGGACCAGGGCACAAGATTCTAGGATTGCGCTTACGACGTTACGGCGGCTACTACTTTTTTGAGACTTCGGTGCTCCTTTGATTACAGCTCGAGATACCACCTTCGCATGGCATGGGCATTTTTCTCGGTCTTTTTTGCATAGCGGCGGAGAAGAAAGGAAAGGGTATTTTTGTGTATTGTATAGATCTTCTCGAGACAGTCAGAAGAGAGAGATGGAGGTGGAGATGGTGTAGTGTGGATACTGAAGTGAAGAGATAAGTTCAAACATATCTTCAATGCTCTTTCTCCCATGCTATGTACTATATCCGGTATTCGCTTGTTCCTCTCGGTCTGGGCCGGATGATCGTGCGCTGCAAGAGGATGCTGGTGGTAGTGCCCTGTTGGCCGAGGACAATGTCCTTCGGAGTTTCATGGAGAAGATCTGGTGAGACATAAGCATCTGGGCAACTGGAGGTCCTGAGAGGATGCTTGCTAGATGTTTCTCGCTTTCAGATCCATGCATTCGCGACATTACTTCTCCTTCCCATGAGGTCAGAACGCACATGAATCAGATCGCCGTAGGTGCTCCACATGATGATAGCGCCCGAACTGATACTCTCCATCGTCATCGTCATAGTCATAGCCCCATGAGTTGAAAATCCTGACGCGAGCGATATCGAATTCGTCCTCGCTGTGGTAGGCAAGCTCTCCATCGGGATCGGTGTACCGTTCATGCTTCGTAGATGGATGTCGTTGGTATAACTTCCACCATCCACGTAATAAATTCCTGATCTTCCGAGCATGGGGACGAGGAGTTGGAATCGGCCGTCCATCCGCATCAAGATCAGGTTCTATAGCCCCGTGGTTTCGAAGGTAGCTCACCACAGGTTCTCCATCAGGCCAGCATTCATCCTGCAGCCTGGATAGAGACGGCCAATGGATTGTAACCTCGATCATTTTTCTTGTTCACATCGGCTCCTGCTTCAACCAAGAATTGGACCGCTGTGATGTTGTTCGAATAGGATGCCTTATGAAGTGGTGTGATACCCTTGTCATTTGCAACATCCACTTGAAGTCCAAACGAACTAATGTACTCGAGTAGTGCCAAGGAACCCCTTTCAGCCGCCATATGGAGCACGGTATTTCGATGCCTGTCCCGCTTGGTCACGTCAGCTCCGTAATCGACAAGAGACTTGACTATGGCCAGATTCCCCTTTCCACAAGCCAAGTGAAGAGATGTCACGTTTCTTCGTCCCTCGACATCCACTGCCATGCCATTCGAAATCATGTACTCGAGTAATGGCAGAGCAATGAGAGCATCCTGCCCAGCCGCCATATGGAGCACAGTATCTCCACATATGTCCCGCTTGGTCAGATCGGCCCCATGATCCACCAGAAACTTGACTATGTCCAGATTTCCTTTCTCACAAGCCCGATGGAGTGGTGTATTCCCGTAATGATTCTTGACGTCCAGGGGAAGTCCATATGAGCTCACGAGCTGCATGACTGATAGAGCCTTCTGTGTGGCTGCAGCGTGTACCATGGTCTTACCCCTTTTGCTTCTTGTTATATCCGCTCCATGATCGACTAGAAGTTTTATCACAGCAGTATCACCAGTCTTGCAGGCCAAATAGATCGGCCGATTGCCACGACTGTCCTCAATGTTGATGTCAAAGCCATGATCGAGCAGCAGCTTGACCACACTTGTTTGATGTTGCCGGATCGCCACATGAATAAGAGAGTGTTCCTTCGGCCGTTTGATATCCCGCCAATGAGGCACCACTTCTAAGAGCGACTCTAGAATGTGGCAGTGTCCATCCCGAGCTGCAGCAAAAGCCGCTCCCCAGAAGTCATCTACGCCAGCTGCAGCTTGATCATCAAGCAGCAGCTTGACCATTTCTTGATGGCCGTTCCGGCAAGCAACTGCCAATGGCGACATGGTCTCACCAAAAGTTCTGCAATAAGAAGATTCCATTCGACTAGAAAAGCCTTGCTGAAGTAAAGCTGCCGTAGTCTGTACCAGTTGACCTTCCACGGCGATGTAGATAGGTCCGACAAAGGAGTGACGGTGAACGGCGTTGTAGAGGTCAAGCAAGCAGTTGAGTCTGCTCTGGTCTGTGAAAAAGTCTACAATGTATCTCTTCATTTCATCCTGAACTTCAGCCTGAATCGCGAACTCAGTCCAGTAGCTGCCAGCATACCATGCCAAAGGGAAGTCACTTTCGAACCAGCACCGACGTCGTCCAGTCTTCCTTCCACTAGGAATTAGCCAAGCAGCTGGGTCCACTTCTTGAAAACTGCGCAGAAGCAATACCGTGGCCATGCTCGAAGCTTTCGCCACCGACAGATCTGCACAAAAGTCCTCGTGAACCAATGCAGACAACAAATACTCCTTGACCGAGAAGTGTGACAATTGCAGTACTTCTCTCTCGTCCGCGTGTTCAACTTTCCCGACACGCACGAGCATTATAAGTCCTGGACAGTATAATGCCACTTCTGCGGGGTCTGGTAACTCTTTATCCTGGTCGTATAAAGTACGTCCCTCGATGTTCATCGCAAGGGCGTTAGTGGCGACACCGACGTCCAAAGGCACAGGCGATAACATGAGAAATTGCAATAACCGGATAGCGCCATCCTTTCGTGCAGGTGGGACCTTCTGCAACATCCTGGAATAGGTCTCCGGAAGGGTTGTTGGAAGTCGACTCAGTGTGTCTTTCAATTCTTTCAACGTTAAACAGTCTGCTAGGTCGTCTAGCTGACAGACTGCCCAGCGAAACCTGGCTTGGGTCAGCACTGTTCATGATTCAATGCCGATTGATTGATCTGTCTGCGCAGCTCTTACATGCCACAAGACTTTTCCATGAGACTTGTGATAATGAGGGCCTGGTCATCTGCTCGGTCGGCCCATCGCTGAAAGGCCCTGTCCTTATGTACTCGAGCGTCGACATAGGATTGAATGTCGTGATCGATCAGATCCGCTTCGAGCGATACCGGTGACACCTTGCTACTATCCTGCGTTAGAGCTCCTCTGATGTCAAAGTAGTCTCTACTGGTAAGGATCCATCGAACGCCTGCGACGACGATTCAAATGTCAGTGCATGATTCGGTGACCGTCCTCTCATAGTCCGCGTTCTGGCTCTAGTAGAACTTGTAATGCAATTTGTTTGGCATATCTCGAGCTTTTACCAAGAACCAATCCACTGTGTGCTTTCGGGTACGTCGAGCACCAAACTTGTACAGTACCTACCTCTTGAGTCGATGCAGTTCATGCTTGCAGTAAGCCATTCGAGGACGTCCTTGCATGGCTCGGCTTCATCAAGAGCATCAAAAACAATTACAGCATTTGTCAGTCCGGCCACCAAGCTTTCGAATACCCGACACAATTCTGGAAGATACATCGTAGCTTTGTGATCAATCAACGTTCGGGAGACTTTGTCAGTTTGCTGGGCCATTTGGTATAGTATAGATTTGAGCGCCGCTTCGAGTGTTTGTTTACTGGTGTCGCTGAAGTCGAAGTAGAAGTACCTGCACATCAAGATGGAACGTTAGCAAAGTTCGTGTGAACGTTTACAATGTCCGGAAGCTTGCAGTTAGAATTGCTAGGTCGGGCACCATGATCGCGACTGTTTTGTGATGGCAGCAGGATCTGTCTGAAGCAACCGACACACTTTGCTCCTTGTCTACTTACGCCACAAGACAGGTCGAGCTCTGCACTGTGTTCAATACGTCCTCGATAATGGCGGAACAAGCGACCGACTTTCCAGCTCCAGGCTGACCATGCAGCCACAAGGCGGGCGGACCCTTGGACTGCTTCCATTGGTGATAACAATCGCATTCCAAGAACCACTTGCATGTACCTGCGTGGCGCTGCTTCAAGCCTTTGTGGTAGTTGGTCATCGGATCCGCGGGCGACAATACGTCTTTCAGTTGTCTCATCTGATCATCAGAGCGGATGTCTTTGAGAGCCTCGGAACTCTCTTGTTGTGTCTCCAGCAGGGTTGTGATGTCACCTTGGACCTAAGCAACAAAGTGGATGGGTCAGCAAGATTTGGGGGATCGAGTAACAAGGAGTAGTCTTGAAGCGGAGACTTCTCATGAACTTGACACTCACTACATTGCATTGTCATCGTGTCGATTTTTGACGAAGTCCTTAGGAGGTTTATGTTGCTCATCTGGCAATGCAGTTGCCGCCGCCAGTTCGTGTATCAGAGCGGCAATCCACCCTACGGTATACGTCTCAACGCCGAATTGCACTTCCATCCTGACCACGTACACCCTCTCGACCCAGTTGGTGAGGGGAAGAGAGAGGCTGGCTGCGCAGGCCTCGCAATACACTCGACGTAGGGCTCCGTCGAGAAGACGCCATGGCGGGCGCCTCTCACGTGGCAATCCCACGATGATCTTCTACGGCCTCGAACATCCCGTCCCAAGTAGCTATTCTTCGATTTGATTGCATCGACAGCGGCGGGCTCTGGGTCTTCGTCCCCGAGCCTGTGCTCTTTAGAGAAATCTGGTGCTGTGCAACAGTAAAATGCACTCTGGAGTAAACGCGTCAGACCTGATCGTAGTCACTTCGCAACGTGGCATTGATAGCGGTATCAGCTGCATTGCCAGGCTGCCGTTGCCATCATCTACGTCCAAAGCTGACCAGGAGATATATATATCTCTAGCGCCAGCTCATCATTGATATTGCTACTGCATACGAAATGTCTGGTGTATCCTGACGTTGTAATTGTCTTGGCCTCGTATTCCAGAAGCAAAAGGCATCGGGTCTGGTTGCGATCCGAGCGAAGGTTTCGGCTTCGACGTCAAGGGTCTGCAGGCAAACTCTCGCCCACCTTTCGAGGCTCGTTTCACGCAACTCTGACTTCTCTCCACAGAGCAGGGAACAAGCGCTGGCCTTTGATATGCTTCTACTCACTCTTGCTAAGCTGAAGCATCGTGACAAGTGACACTTCTCTCATTAGCAACCAAACGTTGCACCTTGCTCACCCACTGGACCCTTCTCTCGGCGGCGGGAGATCACGAGAGGAAGAGGGTGTGCAGCTTCCGCGATCGACTCGCCTGGTCAGGTGGGACGGCGAGCACAGTGTCGCGTGTGTGGAATGAAGATCGGTGGCGAGACTTTGCAGTGCGACCGCCATCATGGCCGACCCAGACCAGAACCCGGAGCTGCAGCAGCGACTGCGCGACCTCGACCATGAGTTGGAGGAAGGCGACATTACCCGGAAGGGCTACGAGAAGAGGCGAACACAGATCTTGTCCCAATTCCTAACTCCGGAGCAATTGCAGGCAGCAGGCATACCAAGAGCAGATCGCGCGGAAAGCATGTATTCCATGGACAGCAGCGTGCAGCAGCATGGCAGAGGCGCGAGTTATGGAAGTATACAGCCAAGCATATACACGCAGGACTACAGCACGTACGATGGCCAGAATGGGTATAGTCAGTACGCAGCGAATCCGCAGATGCAGCAGCCGCGACCCGTGACTCCAGGATCAATGTCAGGTCCAGTCCAGAGGTTCCAGGAACAGCAACTGGGCATGAGACCGCCGCCGGCAGCAGCGGGACAACGACAACCATCCATAGGCGGACTGAGACCTGCAACGCCAGGAAGTCGTCCAGACCCACCTGGAAGTAGGTACAGCTCGAATGGCGGGACTATGGTCAATTCCGATTATGCCTTCAATCCGGATGCCAGCAATAGTCGCATGAGCACGATGCTGGACTCTCAACAGGGCTACTTCTCGGATTTTGCAGGTACACAGGGAGAAGGGCAGACACCGACGCGAGAGAGCTATGGAGGACCGCAGCGCTACAGTATGGGCGAAGCGTTCTCGCCAACCGCATTAATTCCACCTCCGCTCATGCGCGACGACATGGCTCCTGCGCGAGTCCACCAATTACCGCTCGAACCTCGCGATGTACCATTCGCCGTATACGATCCGCACAATGCGAACGTGCCCATGTCCAAGTTCGACAATATTGGGGCGGTGCTGAGACATCGTGGGAAGATGCAAGCTCGCCAGCCAGCATATTGGGTGCTCGATCCGAAAGGCAAAGAGACGGCTTCTATCACATGGGACAAGCTTGCTTCTAGGGCGGAGAAAGTGGCGCAGGTCATAAGAGACAAGTCAAACCTTTATCGAGGCGATCGAGTGGCGCTCGTATACCGAGACACAGAAGTTATCGAATTTGCGATTGCGCTGCTGGGATGCTTCATCGCAGGAGTTGTGGCGGTACCGATCAATAATGTGAACGACTACCAAAAGCTATCTCTCCTGCTCACCACCACGCAAGCTCATCTTGCACTCACAACGGATAGCAACTTGAAAACCTTCGCAAGGGATATCAGTGCCCAGAGATTGAAGTGGCCAACAGGAGTAGAGTGGTGGAAGACAAACGAGTTCGGTTCGCACCATCCCAAGAAGAAGGATGAAAATACTCCGCTGCAGGTACCGGACTTGGCGTACATAGAGTTCTCACGGGCTCCTACTGGTGATCTGCGTGGCGTCGTGCTGTCTCACAGGACTATCATGCATCAAATGGCAAGCTTGTCAGCAATACTATCGACAATACCGTCGACGGAGAACCAGGATACATTTTCTTCGACTTTACGAGCAGAAGATGGCTCCTTCGTGGTGCCCCGGCGTGGCAGGCACGAGACCATCATGTCCTATCTTGATCCTCGAGAAAGCTGTGGCTTGATTTTAGGCGTCCTGTTAGGCGTATATGGCGGCCACACGACTGTCTGGTTCGAGAGCAAGACTGTCGACAGCCCCGGCATGTATGCACATCTCATCTCGAAATATCGAGCCACCGTCATGGTGGCAGATTATCCTGGGTTGAAGCGTGCAGCATACAACTACCAACAAGATCCGATGGCGACAAGAAACTTCAAGAAGAATATGGAGCCAAATTTCTCGTCGGTGAAGATCTGCTTGATCGACTGCCTGACGGTAGATACCGAGTTTCACGAGATCTTAGCAGATCGATGGCTAAAGCCGATGCGAAACCAAAGAGCTCGAGAACTGGTTGCACCTATGTTGGCGTTACCGGAACACGGCGGCATGATCATATCTGTGCGAGATTGGTTAGGTGGTGAAGAACGGATGGGGTGTCCGCTCAGCATCAACTCGGACGGCGACGATAGCGACGACGATGTACCGAGTAGCCCATCGACGGAGAACAATTACACCTCGTTACTTAATTCTAGCACAACTGATAGCAAGAAGAAGCAGAAGACGAGTCGAACGGAGCTCAGCGAAGTCTTGCTTGACAAGGAGTCGCTCAAGACGAACGAGGTCGTTCTACTAGCGAGAGGTGAGGAAGCGCGAAGACGAGTCAACGAACCCGGAACAGTACGATGCGGCGCATTTGGATATCCTATACCAGATGCGACCCTTGCAATAGTCGATCCAGAGACGAATTTGCTCTGTCCGCCTTATACTATTGGTGAGATTTGGGTGGACTCACCATCACTCTCAGGAGGCTTCTGGGCACTGCCAAAGCACACCGAAACCATATTCCATGCTCGACCATATCGATTTGTGGAAGGAAGTCCAACACCAGTCTTGGTTGAACCCGAATTCCTGAGAACGGGACTGCTTGGCTTCGTCGTGCAGGGCAAAGTATTCGTGCTTGGGCTCTACGAAGACCGCATAAGGCAGAGGGTAGAGTGGAATGAAGGTGGAATGCAAGAAGTTGAGCATCGATACTTCTTCGTGCAACACCTCGTGGCCAGCGTCATGAAGACTGTGCCGAAGATCTACGATTGCTCAGCTTTTGACGCTCATGTCAACGGCGAGTACCTCCCAATAATTCTCATCGAAACGCAAGCTGCTAGTACAGCACCCACGACAACTGGCGGTCCACCTCGACAGCTCGACATCCCATTTCTCGATTCGCTGAGCGAGCGAGTAATGGAAGTCCTGTATCAGGAACACCATCTGCGTGTCTACTGTGTCATGATGACCGCGCCAAACACCCTACCACGTGTAATGAAGAATGGTCGGAGGGACATCGGCAATATGCTCTGCAGGAAAGAATTCGACAACGGCAACCTGCCTTGCGTGCATGTCAAATTTGGCGTCGAGCGCGCTGTGCAGAATCTGCCGCTTGGTGATGATCCCGCTGGTGGAATATGGTCACCGCTGGCCAGTCAGATCAGACAAGACATGCTCGCGATGCATTCAGACAAGCAGTACTCTGGTGTTGATCATCGAGAAGTGGTGATAGACGACCGTACCAGCACCCCTCTCAATCAATTCAGCAATATTCACGACCTAATGCAGTGGCGAGTCTCCCGGCAAGCCGAAGAATTGTCATATTGCACCATCGATTCTCGAGGACGAGAGGGCAAGGGTGTCAACTGGAAGAAGTTTGACCTCAAGGTTGCTGCCGTGGCTCATTACTTGAAGAACAAGGTCAAGGTTCAGCCAGGTGACCACTTGATACTAATGTACACGCATTCCGAGGACTTCGTGTACGCGGTGCACGCGTGTCTATGCCTCGGTGCTGTCGCTGTGCCGATGGCACCCATCGATGCCAATCGCCTTAGCGAAGATGCACCCGCTCTATTGCACATGATCGCCGACTTTAGAATCAAGTCGGTCTTGGTGAATGCGGACGTGGACTCGCTGATCAAGCAGAAGACAGTCAGCCAGCATCTGAAGCAGTCAGCTCTCATACTGAAGGTGACACTGCCACCTACATACAACACCAGCAAGCCGTCGAAGCAGTCGCACGGGTGTAGGGAGCTTGGCTTCACTCTTCGACCGGCTTGGATCGCTCCCGGCTATCCTGCTGTTATCTGGACCTACTGGACACCAGATCAGCGTCGTATCGCGGTCCAGCTGGGACATGACACGATCATGGCACTTTGCAAAGTGCAAAAGGAGACCTGTCAAATGACATCTACCAGACCTGTACTTGGCTGTGTCCGAAGCACAATGGGCATTGGCTTCCTTCACACCTGCATGATGGGCATATTCCTTGCCACGCCTACATATCTGGTTTCACCAGTAGACTTCGCTGGCAACCCCAACATCCTGATGTCGACACTGGCGAGGTACAAGATCAAGGACACATATGCCACAGCACAAATGCTTGAGCACGCCATGGGACACAATGCAGGCAAAGGCATACAACTTCTCGAGCTCAAGAATCTTATGATATCCACCGATCAGCGACCAAAGACTGATGTCTACAGCCGTGTCAAGCAAGCATTTGCGGCATCACAGCTCGACCGGACTGCCATCAACACAATCTACAGCCATGTCCTCAATCCCATGGTTGCAAGTAGGAGCTACATGTGTATAGAACCCATTGAGCTGTACTTGGAACCGACGGCATTACGAAGGGGCCTAATTGTGCCAGTGGATCCGGATCAGGAGCCATTTGCACTGCTTGTACAAGACTCTGGAATGGTCCCCGTCAGCACACAAATCAGCATTGTCAACCCAGAGACCAACAGATTGTGCCTAGTCGGCGAGTACGGTGAGATCTGGGTGCAGTCTGAAGCCAATGCGCACTCTTTCTATGGCTCGAAGGATGCGTTCGATGCTGAACGCTTCAATGGACGAACAGTCGACGGCGACCCCGGCGTGCGGTATGTAAGGACTGGAGACCTTGGCTTCCTTCACCCTGTCAGTAGACCTATCGGCCCTGGTGGCAACATGGTCGAGATGCAGGTGCTCTTTGTGCTTGGAGGTATTGGCGAGACTTTCGAAGTCAATGGCATGCAACACTTCCCGATGGACGTTGAGAACAGTGTAGAGAAGTGCCATCGGACAATCGTCAGAGGCGGATGGTGAGTCAGACCCATATGATGCTTGATATCGTGATTACTGACATTTAGCAGCGCCATCTTCCAGGCAGGCTCTCTGCTGGTTCTCATCGCCGAAGTCCGCACTCGGTCGTTCCTCGCCTCATTGGTACCCATCATCGTCAACACCGTCCTCAACGAGCATCAGCTTGTTCTTGATATCGTCGCCTTTGTCGACTTTGGCAACTTCCCACGCTCTCGTCTCGGAGAGAAGCAGCGAGGCAAGATCCTCGCCAGCTGGGTCAGCCGAAAAATGCGCACCTTGGCGCAGTTCAGCATTCGTGATCCAGATGCTGAAGGTAGCGTCGGAACCGTAGTGCCGGAGCAAGCACTTCTCAGGAGACCGAGCGCACAGAGTGGCCTTGCTGGAGCTAACAGCCTTAGGAAGGGAGAAAGCTCTTTGCGCCATGTCGAAAGTGTGACACAGATGCCTGTCGCGGAGGAATCGCCAAGCTGGGAACAGCATGATCCACTATCAATCCAGACACATGACACAAAAAGCCCATCAGGGACCATGGGCGGAGAAACGATGTATACTGATCCTACGCGAAATGACGACACGCCGACTCAGAGCGAGCACCCACAACTTACGCTCAACACTACCACAGAATACTCGCCTGTGGATCAGTTCCATGATGATGAGTACTCACATCCTCGATCGCAGTGGGACACGTACGAATCTGGATCTGGGCAGTATCACCCTACACATGGATATCCAGACTACCCTACGAGTGGAGCTGGACAAATGGATTATTCTCCCGAGGAGTCTCCTGTCGAGGTACCAAAGCCGCTCGGAACGCTCAAGGTTGCCAATAGAACCAGCATCGATAGCGACGACGAGGACTGGGGTGGTCAGGCGCTGAAGGAGCTCAATCTCGGGCCAAGATGAGCAATGACTGACCAAAAGCACATTTTTAATTCAGCGCCAAAGGACTCCGCTCATGAGCAGTCGCTTTGCTATGTTTGGATACAATCGAGATCTAGCGCTCAGCAGGGAACGAAGCATTCATTCACCATTTTCGGCTCAGATGATGTACTGGAAAGAGTAGCATGTATAGGATATGATCGTGCGCATGACCATTGGGCGATGGGTGGGAATGGGATGATCAGTCTTAGCGGGAGTATTGGTGAGCAAAGGAAGCTCAAAGGTTGTGTATCAATCTCTTGCAAACGCCGAAACGACACGAGTTGCACGACCGAAAAGCAGGCTGGATGACACCGGCGCTTAGCCAAGTATTGAAACATTTCTCGCGATTACGAAGACCGACACGTCATGCGCCATTTTCTTGTCATGTCTTAGACAAGACCCTTCTCAAGTTCAGCGCTTATTCAATATAATGCAATTTCACGGTGTCACGAATGAACGTTCAATGCGCCGACCATGGATTCTTGGAAAGAGAGTATCTGAATTAGGTAAGTGTTCTTGTTTTTACTGTCTTTCGCCCATAATCTGTCGTTCGTATTCACGTGGCCATTGCCACTAACAACCAAGACCGTTTCATCATGGTCATCGTAGTCAGAGAGGTATCTATGCACAGAAGCAGAAGAAACCCTCCTAGAAAGAAAATCGAAAGCAACACCACCGACAAACACCACTATTTCCATGCCGCTAAATCGCATCGTCACAATCAAACCCATCCTCCTTTATGCTGTCGATGGTTCATAAAACCAATACTCAGCACTATACTCCACCTCAAACGTCTCCCTCTGCCCTTGACACGTTTTCGGCGGTTGACCTCCCGCAGTATTAATCCTAAACACCTCCTGAAAAACACAATCATCGCTCGTCTTCGCTGTCAATTTCAACCAAGGTACAGCTCCATATCCTTTGCCATTCTGTCCCACACAAGCATCCTCCGGCGCAGCAGTACTATTAATCTTCTTGAAACCACCAGCTCCGTAGGACGTCAATGTGGTATCGAGGTTGAAGTATGCTGTTGTAGAGTCGGTGAAGTAGTGGTGGCCTGATAAGTCTTGGTAGATTGGGGAAGCTGGATCGCTGGATTTGGGAATTGGGAGTTCGAGAGCGATGTTGGGGATTCTGGTTAATAAAGTAGGGCTGTTGGCGGAGAGACATGTAACGTTGAAGAGTGAGGCCACGGCTCCTGCTGCTACGGGTACGGCTGTGGAATTGCTGAGGTCGCAGGTGTAGTTTTGTGTTCCTCGGCCTACGGCTACATGGTAGAGTTTCATGCCTTCTGAGGGTGGTGGTAAAGGTTTTGGTGCTGTGGAGAGAGGAAGTGTTAGTCGAGTGCTTGAACTGGACAGTGGTGATTGGTCTTACCTTGTGGTAGAGAAACTGATGCGAGATCACATTGTCCGGCTACGGAGTTTTGATATGTTGGTACTGAGCCTCGTCCTCTCCAGTTATGACCTTTTCGGCTTGCCCAGTCGTAGAAAGATCCGGAACTGCTGCTCTGATCTGATCCCCAGCCTAGTGTTCGCTTTTCTTCTTGAGTGTATGGTGCGGCATTGATCAGGCTCGTCAGTGCGAGTACTATGCTCGCGTGAGGGAACAGCATTGTTACGAGTGGTGACAGCGGTCTTCACGTCGGTTGTCGAGGAAGTCGTCAAAGTGATCGATTGTCGAAGAACTGTTGGTCGACGTTGTTGATCGTTCAATGCTTTTACTTGGCAGTGAAGGTATACTGCAACTGGAAAGTCAAAAAGCAGAAAGTACGACAGGATGTAAGGATGGATCACACTGTTCCTTCCAAAACGCGACCAACAACATTTCTATATACATGGCTGAGCTTGTACAACCATGAGGTACAGTAGCTTTTCCGACATGGGTTGGCGTTAGATGGAATAGCCGCCGTGCTGGAAATAGCACACAATTAGGTGGAGATTTTCTGGGTTTCGAGGTCTGTGCGTCTTTCGTTCGAAGTGTTTTTCTTGTTTGCTGTCTTGATTCCTGCTGGAATTTGTTGGACCATCAATGGAATCAGCATGCTCACAGTACACGAGTATATCAGTGCTAATATCTCAAGTGTATATTTCCTGTAGTAGTATGTCTGCTTCGTGCTTTGAGCAAGAACGTTCGGCATGCACTATCCAAAAGCGTAGTCTCAGAGCACAGACTGCCAAGGCAGCGCTAAACCCGTTCCGGAGCTGCTGCCCATGGCAATGCTGGGGCAGCGTGAGGAACGAACCATTGGCCAGCTAAGCGAGTGGTCTGTGCACTGAGACTACCAAAAGCGTAGATTTAGCCTATCATGCTGCCAGGAAAAGAAACCTAATATCCCGCGGCGGCATTTTGCTGTCATTCTATTCCTAGCAAATTACTCTGCTTTGGCCGTCGCGCTCAACTTCACCTTTCTCCGCTCTCAGCTCCGCAGAACGAATAGCAGGCTGGGACGGGCGCTTAAGTGCAGCGGCGAAACCAGAATGGCTGGCTCACAACTTCCCATCCGATTTGACGCCTTCAACACCCGCAATCTGCAGAGCTGGTTGTTTCAGACCATGTAGAATCCGCTCGTGGAAGTGCCTGCCATCGGCCCGCTGCAGAATGAATTGCGTTACTCGAGCCAGCCTCTGCGACCACAGCGATCCAATGAGGCATTGAGACGCTGCTTCAAGACCCGCCTGATATACCGACTTCTTTGCTACGCGCTGGACCTAAGAGCTCTCCAAGACCTTCAGAAGCTCTTTCCAGGAAAAGATACAAAGCTACTGCCGGCCTGCCATGTGAGGCCGTTGCATCTGACCTGCTTCTTGGCCTAGTCTGCCACGCTTGCCATGGATGGTCGCTGCCAGATCGGAGCAAGTCCTAGTGGAACCAGACTTGCGGCTCTACAGTGACAGGCCAATGCATGTCAGGACATCCTGACCTGGAAGATCGCCCAGCCTCTTCTGGATGAATGCATGGGTAGTGGCGAACCTGTGGAGCTGGCTACAGAGCTCCAGGCTTTTGCTTGCGATATTGCCATGTCTTGACCTCAGGGACACACGGCGCTTGCGGGTGCGACGGCATGAAATGCGAAATCTGAGCTGTCACTGAGAGCAAGAGTGCGTCTTGTGCTCTAGTGGCCGCGGAGGGAACAGATTGGGTACCGTTGAGCATACGTACAGCGAGCTGACGTCTGCATTGTAGAGAGGCTGCGTGGAGGAAGCGGCATGAGTCTGACTGATCGTCTAGCTCTGGTGGCCTTGCAGCCTTGACCTGGGCAGCAAGATCTTAGCTTGCAGCAGAGACGCACAAGAAACTGAGACCTGATTAGGAAATCGAGAAGGCTGACTGCTGGCATCGCCGAGCATTTGCGAGCTCGAGCAACTGTGTTTATGCACTGCTATCACTCTCACCGACACCTTTTTGCACACTTGACGCAGAAATGCCCAAGTGTGTTGCTTCGACGCTGGTGACCAGATGGCTTCTGATATGATGAGCCCTAATTTCCATCTCATCTCCAACGTTATCAGAATTCTCTGGACATCGAAGACGCTAGCTACCTACTCTGTGAACAATGTTGGCGCTATCTGTCTGGACCATAAGCATTGCTGGTCTTCCGATATTCCTGCTACTGGATCTCTTGGCTCTTGGATGGCAGTCATCTGGACCACGGCTTTGCTCGCAGCACATCAAAGTGTCAGCACCCACAGTGTCAGTCTGACACACTAGCTCAACCCTAGCTCGCTCTCTCGCTCTGTCACACTCAGATCTTTCCTGCCTCCCGAAAAGATGCCATGAAAGAGCTTTGTAGCTTCATGGTCGCAGACAAAGTCTACCCAGGGGAACGATTTCAGAGCTGCCTTGGTCTCGCTCCAGTCCTCGCATCCACATCTTTCGGCCACTTCCAGCAACCACATTTGCAACTCATGTTTCTGGCCGGTGCCAAGGTGAGGAAATGTGACTCCGTATATCGCCAGAAGCCAGAGTAATAGCTCGGGATCACATTGATCCGAGTCAGGTTGCATCAGGCGATGCAGACTCTGTCCATACTGGAACTGTAGCCATTTGACAGGTATCCGGAGCTGAGGCCAATTCAGAAACGTGCAGGTACCTAAGCACAGCATGGCGAGGCCTATGGCTTCGCTCACTGTATCAAGCACAGCAGACATGTCCAACAATCGATACATCACTGGGACTATGGTGTCCAACAGCATCTGCTCTGGCAATCTTTCTCGCTTGGTCGCAGCATCATTGACCAAAGTACAGAACTGGTCGAACACCACCCATATCCTCGCTAGCTCGCTGTCACTAGTGGGCACGCATCGCGTTGGGATTCTCTCCCGAAACGAAAGTTCTGGTAGCTGGTATTCTGGGTCCGTGGAAGAGAAGAAGACTGGTACATCTCCTCTCGCAATGCAGATTGAAATATCGCACCTGTGCTTGCTTTAGTGAGGCTGGATGGCACTGAATGACTGGGCTTCGCCTGATGTCGAGGGAGACTTACCGAAGCAATTCTATGATCTGCTTGGTCCACATCTTGAAAGAATGCCGTCCATCATCACTGATACATAGAAGCTTCTTCAGCCCAAGAAGATGATTCCTCGCACTATCGGTGTCCAAAGTAAACAGCGAATGCACGGCTAGCAGCATAACGCAGTGGAAAGTAATGCCACAAATACTGGACGTCTGGCTGTTTGCGTCTGCCAATCGGTCTCTAAGCAGACCAATCGCCTTGCCATAATGGAACGAGGTAGGGCTGCGGCTTCCTGGTGGATACGCTGGTATGGTTTGGCGACACACCAGTTCCAGATATGTTTGAACGCCGAAGACCATGACATTGAGGTACAAGGCATCGCAGGCGAGCGAATCCAAGCATATCGGCTTCGCAGCTGATTGATCGAAGGATATACATGGCTCTAGGATGAACAAAGCCTTGTTGGAAGTTGAACAGAAATTGAGAGTCTCCTTCATCAGCCGTGGTTCGATTGTATCGGCAAGCATCAGAAGAGACAAATCTGACCCAACTCTCGGTGGAATACTGGCTCCCGCTTGACTGTCCCGGACCAACAATGCATCCTGCCTAAATACTCCAGCGCCCTTCATGGAAGGCTGTTTAGGATTCTTCGGCGTTCGCTTCAAGTTTTTGCCTATCATGACATGTCGGCGGATGGTTTTACGTGCGTCTTGGTCGTCCTGATTGGTCCCGGTCTGCGGCACAAACTGTACGGCCGGCATGTTCGACTGTATGTAAGGTACAGACGCCACAATCAAAGGATTGTTTCCCACTTTGAGCTGAAACGTGATGCTCTTGTATTGCGAAATTTACGGGCGTAGAAGTGGCACAGCCCCAGCTGAATTGATCGACCAACATCTAAACCAAATTCGGCAGGATATTGTGTTTCGATTGTGGTATAGCGCCGACGATGATCTTCGAGTTGGTAGATACCGCGAGCAATCACAATTGTTGTGGTCACAACTACATAAGTTGAAGGAATGTATTCCAAAATGCATCCAAACACTCAGTTGCGCAGTATCACCGCACGATCATCGACGAACCGCTGCCGAGAACCGCCATGAATTCCAAAAATCTGCCACCAAGAACCGAAGCTTTCTTCCCGACTATCTTCTACAAGACTCAATTTTGCGAGAGACAAGCTGGGCTACCAGATGGCTTGGACCTCTCATCAGAGGTCGCCATTATCACAGGCTCCAATGCAGGATTAGGATTCGAAAGTGCGAAGCAGCTTTTGGCCTTGAATTTGTCCCACCTTATCATGGCTGTGCGATCAATTGAAAAGGGAGAGAAAGCAGCAACACAACTACAGAAACTATATCCGCAGGCCAAAATCGATGTTTGGAGACTCGATATGTGCAGTTATGCTTCGATCCAGAGCTTTGCACAACGAGTCGAGAAGGATTTGACCAGGCTAGACATCGCTCTACTGAACGCTGGTCTTGTGAAGCCTGACTTTCAGATTGTAAAGGAGACGGGACATGAGGAGAGTATGCAAGTGGTAAGCGTATCGGAAAGAGCAATTCAATCATGATGGCTGATTGCAAGATTTCTTTCAGAACTACCTCTCCACCGTTCTCCTTGCGCTCCTCCTGATCCCATCGCTGCGATCGAAAAGAGCTCCAGACGGACAACCGGGAAAGCTTACGATGGTCAACTCGGGCTTGTCACTGACTGGCAAATTACCACTCAACCCAAAGAAACCCGATCAACCAATCCTCAAATCGTTTGACGACGAAGAGAAGTTCAGTAATACGACATGGTACAACACTTCGAAAACACTGATGCATCTCTTCCTGTGGAAACTTTCAGATCACGTCTCTGCGGAAGATGTCGTCGTCAACATCGTCGATCCCGGATATGTGAAGGGCACGGAAAGCGTCAGCAAAATGCCAAAAGTCACGGCAATGATGGCAATGGGCTTCGCTGCGGTGACTGGAAGGACGGTTGAGGTTGGTGCATCCACTTATGTTGACGCTGTTGCCGTCAAAGGCAAGGAGAGTCATTGTTGCTTTTTGACGAGTTGGAGGGTTCATCCGTAAGTTCTTACATATCTTGGTATGGTGTTTGCTGCTGACATCCAAACAGCTTTGCTCCGATGTTGTATACACCAGAAGGCGAGAAGGAGATTGAGCGACTTTGGGAGGAGACTATGACTGAGTTGGCTTTCGCGAGACCTCAAGAGGTATCAACTGGGCAGAAAGCGTAGGCCACACGAGGGCGTTGGTTTTGGAGGGCATCAGCCTGCTTCAGGACATTGCTCTGCGTTTGCGACTGGTGCGATACTGAGCTGAGAGCTTTGGTATCAGTGATGAAGAAGGTAGAATGTACTCTGTTCTCCTTTATTGCCGCTATGCTACCACGCGAACGAAATTGCCTTCCCATAAAAAGATCAAATACAGCCCTATATCTCGCTTTGCCTATCCTGGAACAACCATGTATCCTCCCATCCTAGAGCGAACAATCTTGATTGCTGCCATATGTGGTGATTGCAAAGCAAGTCTAGAGCTATTGAGGATGCCCCGGACTTCATTCGAATCGATGGTTCTGCCGGTAGCATTTCCAACACGAGCCCAGCGAGAGTGGTGAGCGTGGTCATCTATCACAATTAGCATTCTAACAAATGGAAGGTGTGCTGTGAGAGCGACGAACAAACAAATCGACCTCCTGGAGGGTGAGGCCCATGATGAGTTCTTCCTCGGTGCATCTTTACGCAGTCGGTGAAAGCGAACGAAGAGTGGTGAAAAGAATGTCGCTCTTGCGTGCCTCGATGAGATGGAGGCGTCTGAGGTGTAGTGAGGCGATGGATAAGAGAACGTATGCGGCACCAGGGCTTCAATCTCTATATATGTCTGTGGCGGGGTTTCCAGCAGGATTGCAAGCAGCTCTGTGAGGCGCCAAATAGAGTTACAGCCTTACTGGACATGCCCAGGACAACGAAACGTCTTGCCGATCAATACTACGCCTCACCACTTCAATCGACATCCAATTGTACTCGCGACCTTATTCCAGCTTTTCGCGAGCTCATTGACCAAGTACTCGTTGACATACGAACTTATGTTTCTGGCATTGAGTTTAGCATAGCTGTGCTTCGCCCGCGCGGCTAGCGGATGCCTTAGTGCAAGCCACAGTCTAGACTAGCATGAGAAACAGATCATTGCATTTCCATTCGAGGTCAAGCTTAGTCTGCAATTTCCTGGTTACTTGTTGTCCAGCGCGCAGGAAGGCTTTCTGCCAGGCTCCAATGGTACTAACCAAGTGCCCTTGTCTCCAAGTAGGCCTCCAATGCTTCTCTAAAACTGTCTGCACGAGATAGTACGCAGAGACAAGGACGGTAGGCTGTGATTTCCAGCTGTGCTTCCTCTCGACATGGTCAAGGTCATGGCGGAGACTTTGAATAACCCGATTTGAGAAAAAGCATGGCTCAGGTGGCCTGCATCGGGATGAATAGGCAATCTGAGCCCTGTCTGTTTGGAGCACACGGTCCGGGGTCCTCTGTCTAGCAAGACCGATCCACGAAAGAAGGGCTGACCTATGTCCTATCTGGAATCGACAGCCAGGCGTGTGGATTGGGATGGTTGGCCTGGTCTGTATAGCTGCAACATTCATTACGCCCTGTCTTCAGCTTGAAGGAGCTGTCAGATTCGTTTCCTGGATACAGTTCTATAGTTTGCAGAATCTACCTAGCACAGGAGAGTTGGCAGGTGTTCTGTCGGACCGCATGGTCGAGCACAAGCGTTCCAGGCTTGTCGCTCGCGTGGTACAGGCGACGGGTGTTGTTGCTGTGCTAGAAATTGATGTGATCTCATCTTCTTTGTCAGGCTTATTGATGGTCACACAGAGCTGAAGCTGATGTCTACATCGGCTGGAAACGTGGGCCTCCATCGTCTTGTAGCTTTCTCACACCGCTGTATAGCGCATGAATGTCCGCCTTCTTCGATGCAACGATTTGAGGCCGCAAGTCACACTGTCTAGCAGCAAGGATTAGCAGTGCTTCGCCTTTGTCAACGAGCAAGGACAGACCTGGCAGTAAAGAAGAGGCAGGTGCGATGTCGTAGCCTCAGGTATTCAGCTGAACTCTTTCGCAGGCATATAAAGGCGTTCTCGAAAGCGCACAATCTGCCTGCTTCTGAAACCATCAGCAACGCTCAATTCCTATCAAGTCAAATCATACTCACGCGAGAGCTATTAAGCATACCTTCAGCTCAACATGCATTCGGGTATCACAACGCGACGGACCAGCATAGTCTTTCTGGCAGCATACCTTGCTATGCCAGTATTTACCGCCGACTGCGGCCAATCTAGTACCTGCTTCAGCGGCGGCGCCACTCGCGACAATATGTACGCCGCCCGTCAGGAGGTCTGTGGCACAGATCGATGGAAGCAAGCCGGCCAGTATGGCGTGCCAGGCACGACTGGCTATCTGAGGTGGACTGGTGTGGACAGCCAACAGACTTGCTGGGATGCGTACGACAACATCATCAATCAATGTAGCCTCGGGGACAGTGGGATTCATACTCTTTCCGGACAGTACCAGTACAACGGCGTCTACTATAATGCTGTCGATTGCGAGTAATGGAGGACAGCAGTCGCAGGATACGGAAGTGGTAATTGTCTTGAAGTATATGTGGAAGTCGCTCGTTTAGTCTCTAGCTTGTTGTACGTTAGCCGTAGACTTGCGTTAGAATATGCTTGGGACGGAAAATTGTTTTTTGACATTGAGAATCTCGTGTTACACCAGACCTTGCTTCTGGGCTCCTGCTTTGGCATTTCTCCTCCTTCGCATAGGGTGCTGCGGCTGTTTCCAGATTGGTTGATCTGGATCTGCTCCCACCAAGCAATTTACCGTCTCGTCGCCTTCGCCGGAGTCATTGATTTGAGTGCCAGTAGGAACTCGATATCGTCCAGTGAGCTTGACGTATGAATCTAGAGCATCCACAAGCACACGACCAGTACTAAGCGATTCTGTTGCTCGAGCATGTGAGTACGTGGTAAGCAGCTGCTTCGCGCCATCACGATCGCCTGCTTCAATCAATAACCTGGCAGCCTTCTCGTACAGCTCGACATCCGTTCGCGAAGCATTTTCCAATCCGTGGAGGACATCCTGGACGATCGGCAGATATCTGTTTGGGTCAGAGCAAGTATAGTAGAGAATTTGCTTAAAGATTCGACCAGCGAAGTGAGTAGCCTCTTGGTACTGGAAGTCGGGGTTCAGGAACGAGGAAGATGCGTCGTCGGTCAGGTAGCGATGCTCGGAGTACTCTGGCAGAACGCTATTCACGCCAAGCCACCATGGGTTGAAAGCTGCCGTCACGGATCCCGTTGGTGCAATCCAGATTCGCAGAAGGTCTGGATCAATGCCTTCGCGCAGCGATACAACCTGTCCGTATCCTGCTTCATCGTCGGAGATGCGATAATCGCGTACACGTGCAATCAAGTCTTGCTCAGTTACAGGAGCCATTGCATAAGTAGCATCCTCTAAGGCTGCCTGTGACATGTACTTGAAGCCTCCGTCTCTAGCGGAATAGTTTCCTTGCAGACCGTAGACGCTGAAAATGTTGAACGGTTCCGAGCCATTTGGATTCCACCAGCCCTTCTCAATGGCGAAAGAAACCAGATTCGGTGAGCCCATGTAGTCGGTGCTGTTCTCGAACTCGACAGGGAAGTCCTGAATGTAGCCTGGATAGAGCACCCGAACTTCGCTAGTATTCAGACGCTCTGCAGCCCATAGCTTTTGGCCGCCAGCGAACTCAATGACCACCCAACCTTCGTCCTTGTCTGCGATGAGATGGCTGTTACCGCCGTAGTCCGCATAGCCATACTTTGCAATCATGTCACCAATGATCTCAACGCCTTCACGAGCCGTGCTAGCTCGCTCCAGAACCACTCGAGCAAGATCGCTGTATTGAAGACCCTTCTGAGGCGGCAGCGTCTGAGCCAGCTCCCATAGCTCACTCCTTGAATCGGACCAGACATCCCGAACAGCAATGCCCTTCTCGCTCAACCCGCCATTGGTAAGTGGTGCGGGAAATCCTTCGTAGTCTGAGTACTCCATAGACACATACCGGAAAGTGTGGTTGACTTGCGGAATCTGGATGAGCTCTCCTGGCAAGACTGCGTCTTCTGTGACTCCAACTGTAATAATCTCGTTGGGCCCATGATCCTTGGCAGGAAAGATTTGGAGCCAGTGACTCGAGACTTCTTCGCCAGTACCTCCAATCATTACACTACCATCTGCGGTGAGATCTTTGCCGACATAGAAGGCATAGCTAGCTGTTGTTGGGCCCGTGAAGAGAAGAATTGAGAGTGCAGCAGTAGCCAGACCAGCGCCTGATTTCCACTGCGCCATGTTGAGCAGTCAATGTGCAAGATCCGGGAAGGTCAGCAGCTGCGGTCACTATCCTAATTTTGCACTCGAGACTCTACGCATTGTTGTTACTTCGTGGCATCCATGCCCACAGTAAGAATCTAAGGCGAAGGCCATACCAAGCTCGGGCTAGGGTAGAAGATCGTCTTCTTGGCTTTTTGGCCGCATCCTCAGCATCTGCCGCTTGTCGCCCGGCTGCATCTTGCCCGAGCCAAGTGCCTGATAAGCCGGATGCTGCGGTGCTTCTGTCAAAGAGCGTGATGAAGACATCGTGATGAGCTTCACAAAAGGAGGAAGAAGCAAGATCAAACAGCCAACTCTTGGCATTCTCATTAACCGAGGTATATCGTGAACTCATCAAAATTTCATGGTCCTCATCAGCCGTTGTAACGCTTGCAAACCACACCCAGACAACAACAAGACACCACACTCATGGATAATCGCGCCTCGCCTTTATGATCGCGTTTACCATTTCATTACCAGAACCCCAGCCGGCCCATGCTACTCCGTTGCCACCATCGAAAGTCACGGAAAGCGTACCCCAGATGTATCGTCGGCCGTTAATGTTCTCCCAATGCGGTCCGCCAGATTGACCTCCAGCACAATCAGTATCAGTGTAGTAGGGAGCGGTGCCATCGCAGTCCCAAGCGCGATATCCCTCGATTGGATTGCCATCAGTCCGATATGGTCGTGTTCCGCTGTCTTTGTCTCCCGGGTATCCCATGTGGCGAAAGATCGGCTTGTCCTTTTTGCTTGGGTCTGGCAGTTTTGCTCCAAAGAATCCGAGCTTGTCTCCCAGTCTCTGGTCCAGAATCATAACAGCCCAGTCGCCCTTCCAACCACAAGGTGTTCCCCAAGTCTGATTGCTGGTGAAGATCTGTTGAACACGGCCACTGCCATCCCTTGCTGTTTGGTCGTAACCAGGAGAAAACGTGCCGGTTGCGCCGGAGACGATACAGTGTTTGGCTGTTAGTATGTGGCGAGGTCCGACGAGTGCGCCTGAGCAGAAGACTCCTACGTCCTGTGAGCAAATGACCTACGCTGAAAGTGGTGGATGGTACTCACCATTTGACCACTGAAGTTTACCCACAGCATTGAATGGATAGCTGTTGTTGTTGAACAGGTAACGGTCATCATTGCCATCGATGTATCGACGTTGGATGGCAGTAGTTTCGTCGTCGTCCTGGTCGTTTCCAATAGGGACAACCCACGAAGCAGGCTCTGCAGCAGGTGCACTTTGGTTCAAGGTTTCATTAAGCTGTAAGTCATTGTCGTCCAGGATGCGGAGATCGGGAACGACATCGTCGCTGTCGTCTGGCTGGAAGTCTGGATCGTAGCCGAGGGGTCTGCTTGTTTTGACTTGCCAATAGGGCTGAAATGGAGAGCCATGAATCTTGACGATGAGGCTCAAGAAAAGCAATGTATGTATTGATCTGGAAACCATGTTTGATGATGTGCTACCTTTGTGAGAGCCATGATCGACAATTAAGTACTCTCTGAATATGCTCGATGTACAAGCACTGGAGTGCTGGTGTTGCTGGCCTGGCCCGAGAACCCGCCCTCACCAGCCTTGTGGCTCTTGATATCTTGCCTCTTGATACCGAAAAGCGAAAAGCGAACAGCGCCACTGCGGCTGGTGCGAGCCATTTCGCGAGCAAAGGGCGCGAATGCAGGTTTTCAAGGCGCGTTTCGCAGTAGTGTGATGCTCAAATGATGCTGGGAGCCGTTGACCGAGCCACAGTACCAGTGATGTCGGCACAACTATTCTCTCCACGCCAGCCCATCTCCTTGGCCATTACCAAGCAGCAAAGGCATGCTGGCAGCTCACGGGCATGGCTTCGAAGATCACAACCATACCGTCCGTATTCCTTCAGTGTCGGGTAAACGATAAGCCTCGTCTACGATATACTCCAGCTGCCAGGGGCGACCTTGTGGCTTCAATGCAAGCTGGTCGATCTGCACAGCTTCTCCATCCGTATATACAACAGCTTTGAAGCAGATCAGGCCTGTTCTCCTCTCCAAAGGACCCTCTCTAGCTAGGATGCGGAGCCACGTGTCTGTGAGATCGCCGAATGTGATGCATCCCTTAGAGGCTTCGAGGTCCCTGCGTATCAAGGTGCGCTTGAGACTGCGCTCGAGACCGTATCGAAGTTGTGCTTTGCGTGTTGAATGATGAAAGGCAGGGACCTTCCTCCACGAGCCCAGATGGAACGTGGGACTCTTGCTACAATGTTCAAGCAGAAGATCTGAGAAGGTGGCGGACAGTTCAAGGATTGGCTCACTCGCATGCTGAAGTAGACACGATACATCTCGAACCTGAATGGATTCGCAGAATGGTGGCGTCAGGGGATGCCTGCCGTACTTGTTCTTCTCCGACGGCTGCTCAAACGGACTTGTGGTGGTATAGTGCTGTTGCTCTAGCACATTCTGCCATGTCTTGTTGACGCGTCTGAGCACGAAAGTTTCCCATGGCTCGAGATATGCTACCACATTCTCCAGAAGTTCGAACACGCCGAGAGCCCGAGCGGCGGCAGTTGCAAGAACTATTTCAGGTTTTGTGCCCAGCGACTGCGTTGTGATGGAGAGGTCGGCGAGGTGATGTACCTCGTCAAAAGGAGTTGTGCCTGACAGACTTGTCAGTATTGAAAGGACGATCGTGTCGCAATGCACTCACAGTCACTTGATTGCATCGTGCCGCGTTGGCCAATGCGGTGTATAACCGCGACCTTCTTGAGGTTTGCGGCGATATTTGTGTTGGCTTTGAGTGTGTGAGCTTGAGGCAGTTGACTGCTGCCGCTAGTCCGGCTTCACTTATGCAGCTTTCACAACGCGCCTGCTTCTTGCCATTCTTGCCATTGTCCCAACACCGCAGAAACGACTTGGTCCAAGTGAGCATCCTCTTCCGATATGTGTCCCAATTCACTTCATCGCTCTTGTTTCCACGACCACTTGCTCACAGTCATAACGCGCCGCGAAGAACGGGATCTCAGCTCCACTCAAGGCATAGAATTTGGCCTTCATTCCGTGCTCCCATAACGTCTCATCAGAATACTTGAACAGAGTGTCTACGATCATTCCAAACGTGACACCTTGTTGTCCTTCTCCTGCCGTCAACATTGGTCTTCTGGAAAATCTTCTCGGAGCTCCAAGCAGAACACCAGCAGGAGCTGGCTGACACGGAAACATATCACGCCAGCTACCATGACTCTCGTCACGATGAGGAAGCTGCCAGAGCTCGATCTCCCCATATGCAAAGTGCTGTCCTATACCAATCGCGTGGTACGTGTGGAGAAATTTCGGCTCGACGTTGGCTGTGAGCAGCGAACTTGCTGGGTTGGCTTCCAAATGCAGCTTCTGTCTGAGCGGAAGGGAAGTCTTTCCTACGAACTGCATCTGGCGACATACTGCCTGACATCGCAGTATATCTCGAGCCGGTAGATACCCAAGTATCATTTCGAGCAGCTCGAACGTGTTGCAGACTTGCTGAACAGCAGCCATTGTTGTCCAGCTACTCTTGTTTCTATGCAAAACCTGCTCAGAGCCCTTGTATACATCTATGGTCTATCCGAGACGAACTGGTCGTACAAGGCAAACGGATCAGGCGTTCGAAGGTGATCGCGTCATGGAAAGGAGTGCGATATTGATCCCGGCACGCATCGTGTTCGGTGGAGCACGTCGCAATGCCTTTATCAATTTGCGGATGCTGGCGGAGCAAAAGTCTTCGCAGTTGTTCGCAGATGCGACTCCGAGTGACAATGATGATAAGGTGAGCGAAAGCTACGATAGCTGTCAAGCAAGCCCTGCCCTGCTCTGTGAAATTGAGTTCAGCCCCCAAACACAATCTGAAGGAGCTCTTCTCACACGAATGCAAGCATCTCCAGCAACATCGCAACAACGACATCGACCTCGCCATATCGTCTCTACTGCATTCGCGAGATGACGATCATCTGTGATCACCCTCCGCCCCTTGCAGCGCGAAGCAGAACCGCGTCATCCCAGATCCTTGCTTGACCACCTTGCCGGAGTCCACCTGCTTCTCGAAAGGCTTGAACTTCGGGATCGCCAAACACGAGCGTTTGGCGGAGAACGCTTGTCAACAAAGATCAGGAAAATCAAATCAAGAGAGGGATGAATCGTGAAACAAGTGGCTGTCCAAAGAGCAAGCAGCCTTGTTCCTCTGTGCAAGCAAGAACGCCTTAGATCTTGACGCCTCAAAAGCACAAGTACCAGCATTGAAGGCCTTTATATACTCGATGCTATCTGTTCGTACGAATCGCCGTATCTCCGTTAGGGTCGCTAGATCTAGGCATGCTTGTCGTATGCCTGTGATACCTCGCCGAGCAAAGACCTAGCGATCAATCACAGCAAGGTGCCTGCCTTCTAACGCATAGCCTCATCCTCTTGCGCATGCAGATACAAGGAGAGGTGAATACTCCGATTGACCATGGCCTGACTCAAAAAGTGGTGAGGTGATGCTCTACTTCACTTTCCGTAAACCTTAATTTTACTTCTAGTAGTAATTCTCTCTTTGTGCGCCATCCATCGCTTGGACTGCACTTCCACGCTTCGAGAACGCGCAAGTCAAGCGCATTGACATCGCATCGAGCAGGACATTCTCTTGAATATCGCTTCGCAATGCGCTTCTTACCATTCATCGCAGCCTTGACAGGCATAGCATCATGCGCCAACATTGATATGGAAGGCCTTCCAGACACAGGACTCGACACATCAGACTGGGCAACAGGCGAAGCGCCACCCCTCGACGACCTCGTCAACCTCGATGACATCCAAATCGCAGCAAAGAATGCCCTCTCAGCCAAAAACTACGCATACTACCGCACAGCAGCTCTAGACGAAGTAACCTACAACGCCAACCTCTTCATCTGGAACAAAATCCGCCTCAACGGCTTCTCCTTCACCGACGTATCAGATGTAAACCTCAAAACCTCAATCTTGGGCTACGAATTCTCCGCACCATTCTTCATCGCCCCAGCCGCAAAAGCCGGGAAAGCAAACGAAACAGCAGCAGAAGCAGGACTCGTCCAGGCCGCAGGCGCAGCAGGAATTTTATACGTCCCATCAATCTCCTCAACCCTCGACATCGAAGAAATCGCAGCGGCATCCGACGTTTCCGACCAAATCATGTTTCATCAAGAATATATCTGGTCCAACACGACGAAACTGCGCGACGAACTCTCTCGGATCGAAAATTCTGGGTTCAAAGCTTTGGTTTTGACAGTCGACAACACAGGCGTGAACGGGATTCGAAATCGTCAGATGAGGTTTTCTTCTGGATCTTCTGATGATTTGCATTCTGCGGATTTTACGATTTCTGCGTTGAACAAACTTCGAAACATGACGAGTCTCCCGATAGTTCCGAAAGGTGTTAAGACGGCTCATGACGTGAAGTTATGTGCTGATCTGGGGTTTCCGGCTGTGTATATTTCTAATCATGGAGGGAGAGTTGTTGATCTTGCTCCGACGGCTGTGGAGATTTTGTTGGATGTCCATCGTTTGTCTCCGGAAGTTTTCGATCAGATTGAGATTTATGCGGATGGTGGTGTGAGGAGGGCGACGCATATTTTGACGTTGTTAGCGCTTGGTGTGAGGGCAGTGGGACTGGGACGGAGCGCTATGTTTGCGAATCTTTACGGCGCTCAAGGAGTCGGGAAGATGATTTCAATTCTGAAGGAGGAGTTGGAGAGTACGATGAAACTGATGGGCCAGGCTGATATCGATGGGTATAGGGGGAACATGACTTTTGTGAATACTAAGCAGGTGGAGTTGGAGTACTTTGGGAAGGCTTTGGATGAAGATCTGAGTTCCACGCCGTTTGTGTTTGGGAATGCGAGTTACGGACGATAGAGGATCAAGGGGTTTGGATAGACTTGAGACGCTTTCAGAATAGATGATAGAAAGAATGCTGCTCACAGCGCACGGAATGATTATGTGTAATGGTCGACTGCATGCTGGCGCCTCACTTCCTCAGCTCTCTTCTTGTACGCTTCAATGACATGTGGCTTCTCGGCTCGCCTTCTGGCGCCAGTGATCTTGGCTGCGACTCAGTTATTAGGGCTGTAGACTGTGGACCAAGCGGAGCAGAACTACAGATGTCATTGTTATGCATCCTAGGATTCTGGGCCGCGATGGTTGCGTGGAGGTCGAGACGGTAGATCATGAATGCGAGCCTAGGGCGTGAAATCTTCTCTGCACTCGTCTTCGTGTGCCCAGAAGCCGAAGTAGATCATGAATGCGTTCTTTGGGCGTGAAATCTGCTTCGCCCTCGTCTTAGTGTGCGTGGATGCAGCGGCAATGACTGAACCCATGTTCCAAGATAAGGAGGCCTCGCCTCCACATCATTCCATCGTGATGCGAATGAGGAGGCCGAGACTGACCGCTCAGAGTAGAAGTGAGCTGCTGAGCGACAGAACTGAAGACTTGTCAGCATGTTGGAGCGCGTTAGTTCACTTTTACTCACCAGACCGTCCTCCTTCGAGAGAGAAGCGAGAAGTTCCCACGATTGACAGCGTTGTGCTGCTGTTCGCAAGATTGGTGAACAGTGTCGTTCGAAGTTTAGTCGAAATCAGCCCAGTCTCACAAGACCTCTAGAACCAGGCCCACAACCTCATCAAATTGCGCCCTGCCCGTCAAATTCTCGGCAGCCTTGTCAATCCCCATGCCCACAACCAGCAATCTTTCCTCGCCAGGATTCCTCATCAGCAGTGCGCTCCCGATTGTCGTAGCCAAAGTCTGACCCACGACTTCATCCTCTGGTTTGGTCCCACCTAGGATAGTGGTGGCAGTCAGATGGGTCATTGGGAGCAGACTATTCTCGGACGCGCTTGACTGAATGCCAGGATTCATGGGATCTGCTGAATTGAGGGAAAGTGGGACATGGACCCAATGTGAGAGCTTTCCTGATTGCGATATTGTGATGAGGATTTTGTCGGTGAAGGTGAGAGATTGAACTTGAGTTTGGATGTTGTTGATAAGGCCTGAGGTCTGCCTGGAAGCTGAAGGGAAAGCGCATTCGGAGACGGCGGGTTGGAGGTCAGATGCCGCCATTTTGTCTGAAGTGATGTTGGTATTGCTATGCGGACGTTGACGTTGGCAATGTGAGTGAGGCAGGAAGGTTTCGGCACCATCGGGCCGATCTCCGATCCCTGCAATCAGATAGAACTATTCTGGGGTACTGCCCTCTAGAAAAAGTTGAAGCATTTCAAGATTCGAGCTCGATGCGCCGGACGAAAAAATGTCGAAGTTCGCGCCGACAAGGGAGAGGAAGCACAGAAAAATAGCGAAACAGAAGGCTTCGACGCAATCAACTCCGCGAACCGACTCAGACCAAGCAAACCAACTCGAATTGCGACCTCTCTCCGCGAGCGAGAAAGATGAGCGACGCGCGCAATTGCAGGCCGAATTGAAGGCACAACAACCAGAGTCAAAGGTGTCAGCAAAGAAGAGAAAGCGATTAGACAAATACGTCGATACGAAGCTGAAGAAAGAAGAGAATTTGGAGCTTTTGAAGAAGCTAGCCGCTCAGAAAGTCGATACCAGCTTGTTACAGAGCTCGAAAAAGCTTGGGCGGACGAATGAGACTAAACGAGAGCGATTCTCGCGCGCATTGGCAGAGAAGAATGCTGGAATTGACATAGATGGGCAACAAGACAATATATTGTATGAGCGAAGGCAGCAGCAAGTCGGACCCAGGCGCTCCGAAAGCGATAGTGAGGATGAGACACCACAGATTCCCTTCAGTGGCGCGGCGGAGCAGGATACTGTGGAGTCAAAACCGATCGGTCTGTTTGGAGGTGGCTTGAAGAGGCCTCTGGAGACAGACGAGTCGGGTCAACCAGTTATCAAGAGACGGAAACGTGAGAAGAAAAAGGACAAGAAAGCCAAGCCAGACTTTGTAGTGACTCTGCCAGAGCCTGAGGGACCGAGCGACTCAGACGCATCTGACGAGTGGGATGGCTTCAGTGGAAATGAGAGCGAGGCAGAGGCAGAGTCAGAGTCAGAGGCAGCATCCGAAGACAGATCGGAAGAAGACGACTCCGAATCACTTGAGGGATCTGAAGATGCGGAGACAGACGTCAGCTCCTCAGAGGACGACGATGGCTCAGAAGGAGATAATGCCAAGAAGCCTGCGAGAGTGTCTGCCTTCAAAGCCTGGGCAGACTCTCAACGCAATCAGGCCGTCGGATTTACTCCTAGTGCGGCTCCTACGAACGACGAAGCCATAAAAGCGTCCTTTCAGCCCCGAGCACCCTCTCCAGACCCAGTCGCTTCCGAGATATTGGCTACTAGCAAAGCCACTGAAGGGGCGTACCGTCCTTCCAAAGCAGTTGTAATCCCGCGAGATCATGCCGTGCAGGAGGCGCGGTCAAAATTGCCTGTTGTGCAAGACGAACAAAAAATCGTCGAAGCGATCAACAACAATTCAGTAACCATAGTGTGTGGTGCCACTGGATCCGGAAAGACGACTCAGCTGCCTCAAATGCTTCTCGAAAATGGTTATGCTTCCAAGGGCATGATTGGGGTAACTCAGCCACGGCGAGTTGCCGCGACTTCAGTAGCGAAGCGCGTGCAATACGAATTAGGAGCAGAATTTGGCAAACAGGTTGGTGCTCAGGTTCGCTTCACGAGTACAGTCAGCAGGGATACCAAGGTCAAATTCATGACCGACGGCATTTTGTTGCGCGAGATCTCCCAAGACTTTGCGCTTTCAAAGTACAGTGCTATAGTCCTCGATGAAGCACATGAGCGGAGCGTCAACACAGATATTCTCATCGGCATGCTCTCTCGTATCGTACCACTTCGACTCGAGCTCAGTAAAGAGGACCCTGCTAAGCATCGTCCTTTGAAGCTAATCATCATGAGCGCGACACTGCGAGTCACCGACTTCCTCATGAATGCACGTCTGTTCCGCAGCACGAAGCCGCCGATAGTGCAAGCCGAAGGCCGCCAGTATCCAGTGAATGAGCACTTTGCACGACGCACGCAGCGTGACTATGTCGCAGAGATGGTCCGTAAAGTTAGTCGAGGGCACAAAAAGCTCCCGCCTGGTGACATCCTGGTGTTCTTGACGGGACAGGATGACATACAAACCGTGGGGAAGAGGCTGCGGGAGGCTTTCACAGGGGATCAAGAAGGCTTTCAGAACTCAAATCGCAGAACACAACCTGAAAAGCCAATCAATGACTATCTCGAGGCGGACGAGGACGGCGATGCATCCGATGACGAGGCTGAGATCACCGGCTTGGATGGTGATGACGGAGATGCAGAATTTGCCATCGAGATCGATCCAGCTTTGTCTGGACCGCATCATGGCGCTCTGAAGGCGCAAATACTTCCTCTGTACGCGGCATTGCCAGCAGCTCAGCAGGATCTTGTGTTTCAGAAGACAGCAGAGGGAGTTCGGAAGATCATCCTTGCAACCAATGTTGCTGAGACTTCCTTGACAATTGATGGCGTGCGCTACGTCTTCGACTGTGGACGTAGCAAGGAGAAGGTCTACGATGTCGAGACCGGGGTACAAGAATTCAAAGTCGACTGGATTTCGAAGGCTAGTGCTTCGCAGCGAATGGGTCGTGCTGGTCGTACAGGACCTGGCCACTGCTACAGACTCTACAGCTCTGCCATATACGAAGCTCACTTCGAGGAGCACACTCTCCCAGAAATTCTTCGAACGCCGATCGAAGGAACAGTATTGCAGCTCAAGAACATGAGCGTCGACAATGTGATCAATTTCCCATATCCGACACCGCCAGCTGGCGAACAGCTAAGTCAGGCGGAGAGACTGCTGAAGAACCTCGGCGCCATTGATATTAAGACCGGCAAGGTCACCGATATTGGCAAACAACTGATCAACTATCCTGTCAATCCTAGATTTGGACGGATGCTTCTGCTAGGCATGCAGAATAATGTGCTAATATATACTATCGCTCTCGTTGCAGGCTTAGCAGTAGGTGACCTGTTCATTCCTCAGCCGCAGCTGCCGAAGGAAGAGCTCGAAGATGAAGACAGTGACGAAGGCGCTCGAAGCAAAGCTAGGGCTTCGCAACCCGACACTCAAGCTGAGAAGCGACGACAAGCCTACGGCCGCGCCATGGCCAATCTAGCCTCTCAAGACGACAAATCAGACGCAATCAAAGTCCTCACTGCAGTCGCCGCTCATGCCCAAGCAGAAGCACAGGGCAGTGCCAGCTCGTTTTGCGCCGAGAACTTCCTTCGAGAAAAGGGTATGGCAGAAGCCCAGCAACTCCGTCGACAGCTCCACGATATAATGCAAAAGCACGTCGACGACCCGTCAACCGTGGCCTTCACACAGACCTTGTCTCCGCCGAGCGGCCGTGAGAAGAGTATTCTCAAACAAATCGTCGCAGCAGGATATATCGATCAAGTCGCGATTCGCCGCGATCTGCTCCCTAATGCTGTTTCCACAGGACGCAAACCTCGCCGAGCGATTGAAGTGCCTTACAAGACCCTCTTGCCTTCAAAACTTGAGATTGATGACTCAGTCAGTCTTCAAGACCAGGAGCTTCAGAACAGCGTCTTCATACATTCTGCAAGCGTTCTGGCTCGCCTCTCGCTGAGTGAGATGCCGTCATTTGTGGTGTACTCAAACCTCAGTCGCGCGGCAACCAGCCATGTCGGCGAAGCGCAGAAAAGAACGCGAATGCATCCGCTATGCTCAGTCAGTCAGAAGCAGCTTGCCATACTGGCAGAGGGGTCCCCGTTACTCGAGATTGGTAAGCCAATCGGTAAAATTGAGATGGGTTCTTCGTCGAAACGGCAGTGCTGGGTTGGAGTCGCTTTCCGAGACAGTTCAGCTGTAAGCACTCTGGGTTGGCCTCTCGGGGCATGGAAAGTGGTTCAATCGCGGAAGGGCAAAGACTGGATCATCGAGAAAGTGCTGGATCGCGGTAAGTGAGTATTGACAGTAGCTCACCTGTAATGGACGATATCCATCCATGCCGCTCTGGCTTTTAAGTGGCACGCTGCTCTCCGTCTCCTTCCTCGTCACCTATTGTCGTACGCCTTTCAGAGAGCTCATGCCTTCTCAGCCGGAGTCGCTCTGAGATATTCTGCTGCTATGAAGAACAGAAATCAGCCGCTAAAAGCTCGGGAGGGGGTTTGAATACGGAAATGCACAGTGTGACCCATTGATAAACTGCTGCAAGTTAGCCTGGACATTGGAACACCCAGGATGACTTTCACGCTCCCCTCGAAAGCCAGAGCGATAGGCTGCTCTCAACATCCTTCCTCGTCATCTCTCGTCGCAATCGAGATAGAGAGCGCTCGTGGTAGCGAACCACCTAAGGATTGTCTCGCGAGAGGACTCAAAGCACAAATACCTCGCAGAGCGACACCAGGAGCATAGAACTTTCCATTTATCGGAGTCGAGACCTGGAAACGCTGATAGCCTGGGAGGAATGGACCAGCAAGAGGACTATCTCTCCAATCTTTCCTGTACACAAGTACCTCACAAAAGCACATTGAGAGCGTAGCACTACCCGACGCAGCAGAGTCACCGCATGGAAGTGTCAAAAATCTGATAGAAGTGAACGGACAAGAGTCCACATGGGAGCGATACTTGAGTGCTTTTCTGGATATGAGTACCTCGCAACGAACCACTAAGAGCGTGGAAATAATAAACTCATCAGAGACGCAGTCTCAAAACGCTGAAAGTCTAGAAGAAGTGGACGGGCGATAGGCTCACCCAAGAGCCATCTTCCCGTGCGTTCCTAGATCAAGTGCCTCGCAAAGGAACGATGAGAGCGTGGAACTAACCAACTCACAGGAGTCACAGCCTCAAGGTATTCAACCCTGCAACAAGTGGACGGACGACAGCATCACCGGGGAGCTAACTGATACGCCGGCAGGCCGCACGTGGTGGACCCTCAGGGTTTAAGGTTGCCAGACAAGGGTTGCTGCATGGCAAATCTCGCATGTGAAAGTGAAGGTCGTGACAGTGGAGTTCGAAAAGCCTCAGATCCCGGCGTCAGATTCGTTCTGCGATTCTGAGTTGATGCGTATAGCTGGCCAGTCCCACCAGCAGAGTGTCCGGTGATCTTCTGGGATTCGAGGTCTCCACAACTGCCCAGGCGACACGAGACAACAACGGTCGGTTTCTAGATACGAGTGCATCGAAAAGAGAACTTGCGAGCGTTGTACTACACGAGTAGGAGAGCGAGGACGTGAAAGTCTGACAGAAGTAATCGGACAAGAATACACCATAGGACCATCCCCATTTGCTTTCCTGGACACGGGTGCATCGAGAAGCCAACTCACGAGCGTTGTGCTACCATAGCAGCAGAGCGAGAACGAACAAGCTCGATAGAAGTGAACTCACAAGATGACACCTGAGAGCTTTCTTAGCGAGCTGTGCCGGACACGTATGCGTCGAAAAGAGAACTTAAGAGTGTGGTACCGCCAGAGCAGTAGAGCGAGAACGTGAGAATGGGCAAGAAAGTGAACGGACGGCAGCCTAACCCTAGGCTGTCTCTTCGTGCTACCCTGAACACATGTGCACTGAAAAGAGAACTCACGAGCGTTGTACCACCAGAGCATCAGAGCGAGAACGTTCAAAATGGAACAAGTGGTCGTGCAGGAGTTCACATTCTACCCAAATTGTGTCTCGTCACCCCGAAGCCTTCCTGGGGGCGAGTGCAACGAAAAGGGAACTCGTGAGCCTCATACCAACAGAATAGCAGAGCGGGAGTCTAACGACGTGACAAGTGGTCATGCAGGAGTTCACAACCTATGCGAATCCTATTCAGCCGCTCTGCATCTCGAGCTATAGCATGCTCATCGTCTCATTTCTCGTCGCCTCTTATCGTATGTATTTCGAAGAGCGGGTCTAATTTCCACCGCAGAACAACAGCGCAAACACCAGTCCCAGCACACCTCCAACCCAGCCCATATACCACGTGAGCATTCCGATCAACGATAGAGTGACCAATCCAATATAGGAATTCTGTAACTCCGACTTTGGTCCGCTGCTTGAGAATGCCATGATTCGACCTAGTACCCTAGACGACATCAAGGCAAGCGAGAGGAGCGTCATGATGACCCATAGAAAGCCCTCCCCGGTGGCGACTAATGTGGTCTTCGGTCTCGTACGTTGAAGGTAGTTGTGTCCGTTCTCGAGGGCCGCGTGGAGGTCGAAGAGGAGTTGTAGTAGGAGGATGACGCTGCGAGGGAGAAATCGAAGAGCGGCGCGGAGGGCGTTAGTGATGGTTGTGAGGATGTCGTTCGCTTTCGCGACTGGTGCTGGTTGTTGCAGTATCACAGCAATCTCCTCGATATACTCTTGTCCGCGTCTAATACCATAGGAACGAAGTCCTGTCTCGGTCGTGGTGGTATCGACAGTGCCTGAAAGCGATGGATTAGCCAAGCTTCAGATGACGCTCGAGGGCGAGACAGTGCTGCCGTCTGCAACCCTGCTACCTCAGCTGTACACATTCGGCTGGAGTCACTTACAAGGACCGCTCTTGGATTGACGATTGAGGGCCATGCGCGCGATCTCTTCGGCGACAGTAGTGGCTTGCTCCAGAGTGGTGTAGGAGCCGTTCAGGAATTTCTCTGTACCGCGTTTACCGGACTCGTCGTGAATGACAACGAACGTGTAGACCTAAAGGTAATGCATGTAATGATTAGTAGTTGTTTTCCCGGACCATGCTCACTCCGAGGCAAGACGATGAGACAGTGCTGCGATCTCTGCCATAGGTGCCTCAGTCGCACCCTAGCGACTCGAGTCGACGCGCGGATATACTGACTTTGTATGGTCCTGTAGGGTCCTGCTTGATGATGCCGGCATTGCGCTCAAGCGTTTCTCGAAATGCTGTGGCGGGCGCGGTGGAGTTCCTGGCATCGCCGTTGTGTTCGTACGGTTCTCGAAATCTTGACACGGGTGTGGCGAAGTTGCTGCTGACAGGGGTTGAAGCGATAGATTTGTATGGGCTCTGAGACCGCAGAGTCAGTGATTAGGCTACGAAGGTGCTATGACGATCACCACTTACATTCTTGCATGCCTCGAGTGCTGCGAGCGCAGCTTCGTTTGTTCGCCTTAGTGGTGCTTCCCGATCATGGACGAGGCGGCGGCGCGTGTTGTCGCCGGTATTCGTCATGTTGGGATTATAGGGCGGCCAAGTCGAGTGTATCATGCTAACAACAGACGGTAAACGAGCTGTGAAGATGCGGTTGGTGTTATTGTCGGGGTCGAGGATGAGATCAGTTGCGCTGGATTCGAAAACCGTGACAACAGTCCGTGCGCTGCAGAATCGCAAGCTGTTGCCTCCGCTAGAGAACAGACACGCTGATGCGGAGACACTAGAGGATTGTTGCATGCAGATGAATGAGGAAAGGATGCACGAAGGACACAGCTACATAGGTCGAACTCACATTACATGTTGATTTAGATGAGGGACGAACATGCGCCGTGATTCCTCGACCGTGATGATTGTCAATTACTTAAGAATCCTCAGACTCATCAGATCCGCTATCTTCGTCCGGAAGTCCTGTTAGAGGATCCTTGTGATCGAACGCGCACTTGGCTCGCTGCTCAGGACTCCACTTTGTGATATCGTAATGGTCGCCGCCAATATTGTCAGTTGCAAGTCTAAGAATGCTTGACCGCGTCAGGTAATCGTCACGATATTCTTTGAGCTAGTCACATAAGTTAGCAAGGTTCGCTGCTTGGGTCGACAACTCTGACGCACCATTTCAGTCCACTTCCATCTCTCGACCTTTGCTTTGCCAATGTCGGTGTACCCCGCCACTCCTGCGAGCACTTCATCCATGTCGGAGACGCCTTGATCGAGCAGATCGATACCCGCTTTCTCTGCGTATGCTAAAATAGCGTCTTGCCAATCGATCGTCTCTGCGGCACCGCCATCTCCGTCCGAGTCTAGGGCCGGATACTCAATCTCAGTTGTTTCGTGGGTCTTGGAGAAGCGTAAGTAGAGCGCCATGACATGGCCTAGGTCACGGAACTTCGAATCTTTCTTGAGTTGACCGATTCGATCAAGTTCGTTCAATGCAGTCAAGATCACGCAGCCGATCATGGCGTTCAACCGTTTGCACTTCTCGCCATCATCTACCATCATGTACGGCATGCTGGCGTCTCGATTGACATAGTTGGCAAGTGTCGTGGCTACGGCCCACATCTGTTGATAGTTGTAACCCTTGCCCTTCTGAGGCTTCACCTCTTTGTTGAATGCTCGGAGCTGTTCTCATTCAGCATAAATTACCCAGCGCTTGCATCGTCTAGTCTTACCATATTTTCAAGAATTTCGATGATCCCGTAGCCCAAGAAATCATTGTAAATATACATTGCAAAGGTGTCCTGATCTCGGTTGTCAGTATCTTTGTATGCCGCGTCGAGTAAATCGAAGCTCTCCCGAAGCATAATCCATTTCCAGTCTGGATGCTCAGAAGCACTCTTTTTCCACACTAATTTGCTTTCTCTACCGTCGTCATCTTCATCATGCTTCTCTGCCCATGGCGGTCTTCCGATGCAAGCGTACTCGTACTTGCCTGTAAAGGTGGACTGCTCAAATTGTGCCTTTGCATTCGTGCGCTGTCTCTTTGGCTTTGGATCTTCAGGAGCGGCTGAAGGCAAACGCTGCTCGTTAGGATCAAGCTCGGCAAGTGGTCTTTTTGTGCGTGGCATTGCAAACACGGATCAATTAGTGCAGCAAGTGTCCTGATGTGTTTGTTGTTGTTCTCCAAGAGAAAAGGAGACGCGAAGAATTACGCTTTGAGGAGACGCGTTCGTCATCCTCAACGTCGCGCTAATTCACGGTGCACGTGCTTGTCGACACCATGTCGTGAAACGGACCATGCTTCTGAGGCCCACGATGTTTCCAGCCCCGTCAAGGACGGTTGCCTCTCATGAGAGCCCGGGACACTGCATTTGGTCGATGTAAACGGTACCTGTGGTCGCGGGCGCAGAGCACTGGGTCGAGCTAACAGCCAAGACCAAGAGAGCACATTTGCGCTGGTAGAGGTTCCGCCTACGACAACAGGGCAACGAGCTCAGCAACAGTGATTGCACGATGATCCTTTACAGAGGATCTTGCAGTATTTTGAGAGCATGTGGTCTTGCTTGTCTTGTTCTCGCAGATCAACCTAATTTCTCTTGACTTTTGAGCAGGACGAAGACAGGAATGCTCGGTGGAAGTTCGCCGACCAAAGACTGCACGTACAATGCACAGTGCGAGGAGCCGCGAGCCATTGGTCGCGTGGGCGCTTTATTTTCTCTTTTGATGGCGGCGGCCACTCCGGATGGAGCTCACGCCTCTCTGCAAGCCCTCGCTAGATCTTCCACGATGTCGATTCCCCGATTTCTCGCTTCCGATGAGATATCGGCATTCATACCGAAGAAGAGGTCGGTCGCTAAATTGAGATGAAACCACTGCACCACGAAGGGGAACCATTCGCCATCCTCTTCATTGCTCAAGATATATTGTTGTGATCTGGCAATGGAGGAGAGAGCATGGAGGAGACAGGAACGGTGGGGTAAGGACGACAAGGTTTCAGCACGGACAGCTTTCACACGTGGCTCGACCATTCGACGCACAAAACTTTCAAGCCACCGTCAACACTTGACCTGTTCTGCACTACATGTCCAGAGCACCTATCCTTATACAGCTTTCGCGAGCCAGAGACGCGATTCTGGCGCCAGCGCTAGAATCTTATCAAAGATTGTGGCTTCCATTGACAGGCTGTCAGTCTTTTGAAGCACAATGGAAGCCGGCGACACCTCAGCCCATCGGTGTTCTACGAGCTGAGGCGTGCAGAAGTCGATATTGAGGCGCTTGGTATGCATATGAGGACTTGTTAAGACTCCTCAGCTGCTTCCTAGTACGACTCAGGAGGATAGGTATAACTGTGCCCCTTCCCGCCTCCATCTTTCCTTCTCCCGTAGTCAAGCATTTGAGAAAGAAAGACATACTACTACGCAGATCAATAATATCGAGTAACTAATCACCTACGACACCTAAGGACGACACCAAGATGCAACAATCCGCCGAGACCAAAGCACAGATGCCTGCCGTTCAGCAAGGTGTTCTCGTAGCATACTTCGACACGGCAAATCTTCCAACCTTGGCAGTCTGCATATTGGCTTCTTTGGTCTTCCTATATGTCTCGGGCGAGATAATTGAAGCAACATGGAGCAGTGCGTATCATAGTCACGGGTCCTTTGGAGGATTTTGCTGACCTTTTCGAAAGACCCAAACAGCATCGTCAACCTTCTCTTCAACATCGTCAAAGTCTCCGGAGCGGTAGTCACATTTAAGGTCACCGAAGCTGCTATCAATATCGGTATGGCATTATGGGCAATGCTGTCTGCAGTGCGACGAGGACTTCACAAGTGTATGTCGTTTCACATCAAGTGTGCTTGAACATGGCTGATGAGCGTGATGCAGTGGAAAAGCGACGAGATGATCAGAACTGGAACAAGCACTCTCAGCCATACTAGGTTGTCATTCGGCGATTACTGGTGTTGGTGGAGTTATGACGGAATATTTTGATTTATGATACCCACGAGCACAAAGATGCACGAGCATACTCTAAGGAGTATAAGAAAGACTCCATTGATCAGGGTCCAGTTGATGATTGCGTATGCATTTGGCTATTGGTGCCCTACAGATAGCTTAACGCTACTCTATCTCGAATTTAATGCTGATCACTTACCGTCACGCATTGACGAGAATTCATCTTCAGGCTTCATCCTATCTTCAAAGCTTTGGTCTCTGACTCGCGAGAGCTTTATCTTCTATGGACTGGTCCCAGGCACTTCCAAGGAGCTTACGCTACTGGTTAGCACTCTCAGCACAACACTCACGGTCCAGGATTGATGCTCGCCTCCTTGGGAATATCAGATCCCGCGGTCGCTGCAGTAGCGCCTGCGTCTACAGGAAGTATGACAGCAGTCATCCTTGACAGCCTTTGTTAGCAAGCCAAAATTGCAAGTCTTGTGGTCAGGAGTCTCACCATCGAGCTTCGTCCCCAGCCAGAAATCGAATAGCAGCTCCAACATCCCACGCCGTTCCCTCGGTCTTCAGCAAACTTCGATTCTTTCTTGCCTCTCTCGCTTCCTCAGACATACCACCGGCATACATCATAGGCGTATAGACCATCCCAGGGCAAACACAATTGACCCTCACGCCCTCCTCAGCATGATGGAACGCCATCGCCTTCGTCATATTCTATTCGGACCTCATCAGCAATTTCCACATCAGCACACCTTCCATCTAAACCAAAACTCACCACAATAGCACCCTTACTAGTAGGATACAATAAATGCGGATTCCCACCTCTAATCCCCGCCACACTCGCAATATTCACAATACTCCCCCTCCACTGTCCCTCATTCTTCTTCATCTCCGGAATCGCATACTTACTCATCATAACCATACTCCCAACATTAATCTCCATCCCTTTGGCCCAAGCAGTCATATCAACTTCCACAGCCGTCCCACTAGCTCCACCAATTCCAACTCCATTGACCAAAATATCCAATCTCCCATAAGTAGAAATCGCGACATCTACGATTTTCTTACAATCGCTTTCCACAGCAACGTTTGCTTCGATTGCGAGTGCGGATCCGAGGTTTTCTTTTTGGATCATTTGGACTGTCGTTTCTGCTAGATTCTTTTTAAGGTCGACGCAGACGACTGAGGCGCCGGCTTCGGCTAGGAGGATTGCTGCTGCGCGTCCATTGCCGATGCCTATGCCTGCTGCACCTGCGCCGGTGACGATGGCGACTCTGCCTTTAAGGGAGCGGGATGGGCGTGTAAAGTGTTCGGACATTTTTTCTTGCGGGTGGTTGTTGTATGTTGTTTGGTACTTTCCTAGAACAATTTAGCTTGTTCGGCAAGAGATGTCGCGGGGTAGTGAGATTGTGGAGTGAAGTGTGAGGGGCATGGAGAGGACGATGACGGAGCTTGTGAGAAGGTTCGGGATCGTGTAAGATGCGATTTCGGTGAGTGAGATGGAGAATGAAGGGTTGTGCGGCATTACTAGCATTGGGAATGCCTTATTATGTTCCTCGTGTTATGCTATTCATAATATATCAAGTATTATGATGGTGGTATCTCGGCAAGCTCAGCCCTTGCACCCGTAACGTCTCTTGCTGAGAGATATCGGCGTAATGGTCGACCTGCCCATTCAGAATGAGAGCGCAACGCTCTAGGCATTGATGAATGCATTGATGAGATGCTCAAGACACGACTGTCGTCGCAGACGGTCATTCCAACCCAAGCTCGGGGAAGGTGGTCTTCATGAAGCCGTAGACTTCAGGATTGCAGCCACCGCCGCTCCAGCCTTCCCTAAGGCCCTTCACCAAGAGTCCTTTCATGGTTTTGGTTCTAGAAAGGGCAGTGTATGCTTGACCTTGGACCCAGCAGCGACCAACGTCAACCTCGAGCTTGTCTAGGGTCAGACCTTGCGACTTGTGAATCGTCATAGCCCATGCTGCAGCGAGTGGAATCTGCGTGCGAGCCAGGATCGAGTATGGCTCTTCGTCACCAAGCGCAGATACCCAGCAGTTTGCGTGAACGACCACCTCCTTGTCTACCCGATCAAACTTCACCACCGGCCACCGCTTGTAAACGTTGGCGTCTTTAGCGATGAACTCCATGACCTCGGAGTACTGTAGCAGCACATACTGACCACCGAGAGATTGGGCACCATCCGTCGCGTTACGTTCCTGTAAGTCGTCGCTGTTCGGCAGAGCGGACTCCACCTGGGTCCTTGACTTGGGCAGCTTATTGCCATCGTGCTTGGCAAATCTGACAATCGTTCCTTGGCTTCCGTTGACCAGACCCTTCTTCAGGTCAAGATTGACCATTAGCATTACGCGCATGCCAACCTTCAGGTCAACTCGAGCGTCGAACTGATGATCTTTCAGGGCCTTCAGCGTACCATCTGACAGCTCCTCTCCTTTGTAGGCAAGCTTGTCGTGCGTTTCGTTCCACTTCCAGTAGTCGAGACAGTGGTACGAGATCTTACGACCCGGAAGCGCGCGCAGTCGAGCGTTGTTGACAGCTCTGGCCTCTTCGTTTGTTGGAAATATCTTCGTGGCACCATGTACATCGTGATCATGGTCACGGAGAAGGTCGACTTCCTCCTTGGGCACTGACGGACTCAGTCGAAGGTGCTCGAGGATAGATTGGAACTCGCGATCCTGCTGTCGGTGAATAGCCTTCAGATTGAAGCAGAGAAAGTCGGCATCGTCCCAAGCAGTTGATCGGAACGCCCACTTATCCTTGTCGTAAAAGCTACCGTGAACACTGCAGGAGTACTCCTCGTTCCTGGACACAACTTTCATCTCCCGGCCACAGCGGAAGCAAGTCTCGAATGGAAGCACAGGTGGCAATTGACAGAAGTCCCCAGCCACGATGAGTTGCACTCCTCCGAATGGTCGGTCATTACCGCGAGCAGACCTCATCATGCAGTCAAGCCGCATGAACGAGATGGAAGACACCATTGAAATCTCGTCAATGATGAGCACATCCGTATCGACGAATCGGACGCGACTGGCGCCCTTTCTGGCATCAAGCTTGAGCTCTTGAAGCGATTTCTTGTGGCTGTTGATGCCCCATCCAGCATAGCTGTGGATGGTCATGCCACCAATGTTGAGAGCTGCTCTGCCCGTAAAAGCAACCGTGACCACACGCTTGCCATCCAGCAAGAGCTGTCGGCGTGCCTCAATAAGCACAGTGGACTTTCCAGATCCGGCCGAGCCCGTGTAGAAAATATTTCTGTCTCCGAGATTCGCCGCATCAACGATCACTTGCTGCTCGCCTGTCATTTCGGCAGGAGCTTCATCAACCAGCAGTTGCTGCGTCGAAATATCCGTATAGATATCCTCCTCCTTGATGCTGGCATCGTCGTCATCATCGTGGTCGTCGTCAGAATCCTCAGAGCTATCCAAGTTGATTGCGGCAGTGACGCTACGGGAATGGCGGGATCCAGACGGTAATCTAGGTGCAGGCGATCCAGCTGGAGGACTGCTTGAGTAGAACAAAGAAGATCGAGGTGTCTGCGAATGACGCGTGTGCTGGGAGTTTTGAGAAGCTGGAAAGCCTGGGGAGCTGCGAGACCGCAGGGACGAGGAAGCGCTGGTTGATGTGCTTCGCCGACGCTCTGACTGATCGCGCTCTTGCTTGATTGGAGCATCTAGTCTAGATCTGAGCATGCTGCGAGATCTGGTAGAAGAACGCCGGGGTTGCTCATCATCGCCGTCATGGATGGAAATGGGGTCGCTAGGAGTGCCGCTTGATCGTGAGAGTCTTGAGTTGAGAGGCGTCATACTCTGGCCGCGAGAAGATTGATTTAGGGACTGACCAAAGGAAGTGCCAGCTCTGGGAGCTGCGACGCTTCCAGGCCGAGAGACGAATCCTGCAGTGTTTCCACGACGGGAAGATGAGTATACGTTAGTGCCATAGATGGAGGAAAGTCCTGGCGGCTGCACGGTCTTAGGTCGCTTGAATGCTCGCTGCCCGTGAAGGTCATCGTCAACCGAAGGAGGGCGACGCGACATCTTGAGCAGTGGTCGCTAGATGCGCACTTGTAGAATCGTCAGTTGTAGTCTACAACCAGATGCCGGCTCTTATACTTACGGCAATCCGACAAGAAGGCTCAGTGTCGTGGTGTATGCTGTATGGTGACCTTGGAGTGTTAGGGTGTTAGTTTTTGTAATCAAGACCAAGTGGATGTGTGTATGTTTTGTGGAAGCTGTCAAAGATCGATGCAGGCGCTTTTATGCAGCTCGCTGAAGTGTTAGCATGTGACATCCGGGAGTGAGTGTCTTGTGAGCTGCAAGAGACACTGAAGTGAGCTCAGATTTGCATATGCCATCTGCGAGGCATTCGAGTTTATCCAGCTAGGGGCTTGAACCCAGGAGCGAGGCTATTTTCACCTGTATATTGCTCGACGCATATTCGCCGCTGAGAGGAGCAAGCTGTATATTGCCAATACGCGAATACTCTTGACATGGTGCACTGGAAGTTACAGTCGCCCGCTCCGCAGAGAGTTAATGCGAGGATTGTTCAGAGTAAGCCTCACTTGTGGTTGCTCGCTTCATCACTTTGGGGAAAGATGTTGTCTCTATGCCGATCGCTGCTCACGAGCGCACCAGACACGCAGCCATAGCAACGAAATTTCCTGATCACATTCAAATCCAAGGGCGCTCATCTTGGGTAACAGCGTCTTAATTCTTCACGATCTCTTCAACCACCGTTCATAGATCCTTCACAGCGACGGCGTGGTAATCGTGGAGGAAACTGGCGGAACGCGTTCGATAGGATTCGTAGCGGTGAAGTCGAATCCTGCACCTTTAATGCTTTCGTGAGATGACCATTGCCCAAGGTCACCAGTGACATGTTTATGGCTCGCGGGAAAGGAGACGAGATGTCGTCGTCGGCAGCAGCGGCTCTATCTCCTACTCAGACCAGTGACAAAGAGTTTTTGTGTTGCACGTGATTGAGACTCACGT
>JAASFE010006133.1:98457-132976 GCA_013365205.1 Pseudocercospora cruenta
AGCGGCTTGGCTTCGGCTTGGCTGAGGGACTTGGCTCAAAACTAAGCCCTGCGATGACGGTTTCTTGACCGACGATTGAGGCAACGACTTCTCTCTTCTCTCATCTTTTGCTCTATACACTGCAAAGACACACTCGCGACCGCAGGAGAAACATTACCACCTTCGATACCACTGACAAAGTGGCGACTTGTGCGACTTCGACCGCAACGAACTATTCCAATGTCACCACAATAACACCCGCCGACGCCCATCTGGGGACATATCTACATTGCGCGCGAGCGATACGACAGGCGCGCAGAAAGAGGCCGCAATAACCAATCGTGCCAGGCTGAAGCCTGGTGAACAAGAAAGACATATCCAAAGACCCCAAACAAGCCTCTGATTGGCTCTAAAACTCACTCAAGATGCCTACCCTTTCACTGGTCAACTTCAACATAGTCTGTGCGACCTTGGGAGGCTTCATCACCGTCTTCGGACTGGTGTCCTATCTGCTGAAGGAGAAGTTCTATCTCTCCGAAGCTCTGATCTCCACCCTTGCAGGTGTGGTCTTTAGCCCTCATGCCGCCGATTTCATTCGGCCTTTGGACTATGCCAATGACAGTGAGGTTGATCTGGAGACTATCACCTTGTACTTCACGCGCCTTGTCCTTGGAGTACAGCTAGTTCTCGCTGGCGTTCAGTTGCCTAGCAAGTATCTGTGGACTGAAAAGAAGAGCTTGATGATCATGCTTGGACCAGGAATGATTTCCATGTGGATGACCACTTCTCTGCTGGTCTGGGCTCTTGTTCCGAACATTGACTTTGTCATGGCCATTGCTGCTGGAGCTTGCGTAACTCCGACTGATCCAATTCTGTCGAACAGCATCGTCAAAGGCAAGTTTGCAGACAAGAATATCCCACCCAAGCTTCAGAAGATCATCATTGCAGAATCTGGTGCCAATGATGGCTTGGGCTATCCTTTCCTCTTCTTGGGTCTCTACTTACTCAAGTACGCTGGTAATGGTGGGCTCGGTCAGCATGGTGGGGTTGGTCATGCTTTTGCTTTGTGGTTCTACGACACCTGGGCGTACGTGATCATCATGTCTGTAGCCTATGGTGCTTTGGTAGGGTGGCTGGCCAAGGAGCTTTTGCACTGGGCCGAGGAACGACATTATGTTGACCGAGAGTCCTTTCTGGTCTTCGCCATCACTCTAGCAGTAAGCACAGATGCCCTCTTTACTGCACAGCTTCCACTGATTATGAAATAGCTGTTCATTGTCGGCACTGTCGGCCTTGTTGGATCTGACGACGTGCTTGCATGCTTCATCGCTGGCAATGTGTTCACTTGGGATGATTGGTTCAGAGTGGAGACGATGGACGATTCTTTACAGCCCACCATCGACATGCTGCTCAATGTCTCCATCTTCATGTGGTTCGGAGCCGTCTGTCCATGGCACAGCTTTGTGGACAACAATGTCATCCCAATCTACCGGCTCATTCCTCTCGGCATACTGGTCCTGCTTCTACGACGACTGCCATTCATTCTCATTGCGCATAAGAAGATCCACCAGATCGAAGAATGGCGCCACGCTGCTTTCACCGGATGGTTCGGTCCAATCGGTGTCAGCGCAATCTTCTACCTGTACATTGCGCGAGAATTCTTGCGAGAAGTCGAGTACGAAGGGCACGAGCGTGTGGACGCTTCGCAGGAAGCTGAAACATTGAATGTAGTCGTGTGGTTTCTCTGCATCTGCTCGATTGTCTGCCATGGATTGTCTGTCCCACTCGGAAAGCTTGGATTTCACCTACCACGTACCATATCCATGGCCATTTCCGAGCCGGTGTCACGTGGCACCAGTCGCTCACGGTCTCGACAGACATCTCCGGTCCGTCAGTACAATGCTGGAAGTGAACGATCGCTCGCTCGATCTTTCCGACGAAGGCGTCCAACCACCAGCGAAGTAGGCGAGTCAACAGGAACCTCCCACAGCGTATCCGCGTCCATGGGGTTCCTCCTGAGCAGTTTCAAGAACATGTTTCGTCTGAGCGAGGAGGAAGCTGGCGAGAGTCGCGAGCCTGAGTCTTCTTCCACCCGCGAAGGCGAGAGAACTGGACGAACCAGTGGCATGGGCGAAGATTCTCGTCCAGAGATCTCACAGCCGACCGACGCAAGGGTAATTGGCCATACCATTAAGAAGTCGTCTGCCGAAGATCAGGACTCCAGCGGTGATAAATCGAAGAACGACGAATCGCCCCGCTCTGATAGTCCGGATCAGAAGAGGGCCACTTTTGCGGACGACCTTCGCACGCACAACCAGACTGCCTCCGGCACAGCGACCCCTACCAGTGCCACGTGGCAGAGAAGCATTCGCTTCCCTGACGAGTCTGCCCACACAAAGCTTAAAGATTGATGGATCCACGCCGCGACTTTAAATTTCGCGCCGGCATGCCTTCTTCTCGCTCTGGGATTTTGAATTGCAGAGCGAACTCGTCTATATTGGATTTTTGAACTTGGCACGATGGTGCAGCGGTGTCATGGTGTTTTGAAGGAAGTCGATTCAGGCGCTTGTGCGACTCATCATTCTTGAGTTCTCTCCCACTCGCATAGTCCTGCAATGAGAAATGTTCTTCCACAGCCACCAGGCAGCAAGATCACTCGGTGCACTCATGCTACCTGAGCACTACACGCTAGATGTCGTGTACAGAGTAGGCAACCGAATTTCTGGGACGCCTAAAAGATGCTCTGAAAATGTCGGTATCTATCGGCGCATTTCGATATCATCACGACCGCAGCGACAACGATCTTCCACGAATTCGACTTGCATTTCACCTTTGCTGGCTTTGATTTGCTGGGCTGCATCCTTCTCGGCATACCCAAAGAGGCAAGTGCCCTGCAGATTGAACTTCTTTGCACTCCTCTTGGCTTCACCAAGCTTTCACCGAAGCTCTTGAGCCAAAATGACAAGCCCATCTTCCCGAGCCGCGACATCTCTTTCTCGACAATCCGGCGCCCGGTACACGTGCACAGGACGTGCTGACGGGCTTCAGCTGAGCACTGCCTTGGCGATCATTGCCCACCATACGTAGGCGAGCTCGGTACAGTGGCACTGCCATTGGAAGACCACTATCGTGAGAGATGTGGCTAACGGCCGAAGACGGCGATCAATGTAGCATTGTAGGTTGTATATGAAGCTCATCCTCTAGGATGGCAAACAAGCATTTCCATATGCACAATCATCGTTCTTTTTGATCCTTACATTTTTGAGGTAATCTGATTTCCGAAGGGACACACGATACAGCTGTCAAGTATGGCTGCAAAAGGATCTCGAATACAGCCGATATTCTATGATGCTTCGGAAGAGCCAATTCACAGACAAGTCTCTATAGCTTCGCATGCTTCACCTCAGCACGATCGAACATTGCAAGAGCAAACTTTCGCTCATGCTCCAGAGCTTCTCAGAAGTGTCGCTCAACCTCAAAATGCAGGACACGACTCTCTGCCAGTGAGATCAGAATCGAGCCAACAGATCTACGATGCGCCCCCTCCAGCATACAGTATTACGGATCCAGCTACGCCCCAAGTATCAAATGAGGCCAGACAGCTCGGACCAGCTCTCAACGAAGCACCATCGAATGTATCGTCACGATATAGAGATGACGGCCAGCTCCCTCTACCGATCGTGCTACCACAAACCACGAAATCTTTCAGAGGAGCGTTCTACAGCCCATTTGTGCGAGCCTACGTACCAGAGCTACAGAAACACGATATCTCCGAGTCTGATTTTCTGACTGTGCTTGACGGATTGAACGAATGCTGGGTCGCAAATCCTGTTTTCCAAGGCCTAGGTTTGGCCGGTGGTATCATGCAACAATTCTATGGAGTGCACATTGTGCAGTGGGTCGGAATTGGTGTGCAGACTGCTGCTGGTATGGGCAGCGCTGCGACATCTTTCGCAAGGATGAGAGCATTTGTGAAGGCTGTCAATGCCGACTTATTCCATCCTGCGGGACTACAGCTACATGTAAGGAAGACAAAAGATATGATGCAGGATGTTGCACACGGTGCTGAACGGCTCAAATTGCCACCGCTGGAAGACGAGGTGGATCTCGATCGCAATGCTGTGAGCGAAGAAGCTTCTACCGACAACATTCAAATCTCGCAGAACGATGTCAGAATGCGACGAATCAGAGCTCTTGACGGGTTTGTGATGCCTTTGCAATTCGATGTCCCTGAAGCAGGATCGCCAGACAACCTCCTCAAGAAAATGGGCAATGCTCAAGCAAAGCTTCTGGCCAAGAAACAACAGAAGAAGGACGATAAGCGGTTGGAGAAGACAATCTCAAAAGAGGAAAAACGTCAAGAAGATCTAGACAAAGACGAAAAAGACTTCGACAAGGAAATCCGCATAATCGATCGTGAATGGGAGAAAAAGCATCGTGAGATGACTCGGGAAATGCAGAAGGGCAAAGCGCAGCGAGATGAGAAAGAACGTCGGAAAATCGAGAAGGATTGGGAGAAGGAACAGAGGAAGGTTGAGAGAGAGAAGGATAAGGAGATTAGAAAACGAGACAAGCGACTCGCCAAAAGAGAAGAGAAAGCTGAGAAGAAGACTGGCAAGGAGAGTAAGGAAGGAAAGCATACACAGAAGATTAGATGGCTTGTGATAACTAGGTGGAGTGGTGAGGAGGAAAGTGAACATTCGACTGCCGATGGATATTCTTTTGAAAATGAGGACAGTCCTAATGAAAGAAGATGATAACAATATGCAAGAAAGAAGGTATCAAGAGCGTTTGTACAATCGTTCCGAGATACCCGTTTCTGACTTCAGCTGGCTTCCTTCCATTTTCAGCTTGCGCTCAGCACTTGCCGACACCCTAAAAGTTCCGGCGAATCCTTCAACTTTTCAGGTGCCCACTTCCTGTCAGCAGAGAAGGCGTAGAAATTGAAATATATGCCGCTGATATTGGCAGAATTCAATACTGGGCTCAACTTACGTACTCACCGAGAACCAAGACATCATGACCGGCACTCCCAACCAGACCAATGGCCACGCTTCCTCAAAACAACAAAAGAAGATCTTCCTCGCCTACTTTCCACGAGCAGCCCACCATCTCTTCATGAGGATGTTCTCCGGCCATCCTGAGCTCAGCATGATCGAAGTAATGGAACACGTCGACGCAATCGTCCCTCAGACGATACAACTCTCCGGAAAGCCCTCTCTTTCAGCTGTTCCGGAAGATTGCAAAGCTCTAAAAGCCACATGGCAGAAATGCTGGCCAAAATGGCAAGACCATGTCAAACGCCTCGAAAAGCAAGGCAAGAGAGTGATGAGTAGCTTCACCTTTGCATTCCTGATCTCGCCGGCTGCACATAATGCCTGGTTACATCCTACTGAACCCAAAACTTCAGAAATGGACGATGCGAATTGGTGGAGATTACCAGATCAGAGCACCATTCCAACGAATCCAAGAAACCCAACCATCTTCTCCGACACATTTCTACAGGACCATACCCCAGTCCTCTTAATCCGACATCCAGCGCTAGCATTCCCATCAACGATTCGAGTCGCATCACAATACTTCGAAGCAACAGGAGGGATTGGCGAGACGTTTATGAACTTGATATTACGATATCGATGGATGGTCATGCTTTACGAATACTACCATCAAAATTCAGATCTTCCGGAACCTGTGATTCTGGATTCAGATGATTTGATGTATGATCGAGAAGTCGTTGCGGAGTTCTGTGAAGAACTGAATCTTGATCCTAAGAAGATGAAATATGAATGGGCGAAGACGAAGGTCGATGTTGTGTATGCTAGAGAGGATATCTTTGTTGATACTTTGGCGAATTCGGAATCAGTCGTGCCTGGAAAGTCTTCCGAGGGGATTGATGTCGAAGTTGAGATGGTTAAGTGGAGGGCTGAGATTGGTGATGAAAGGGCGGAGATGTTGCGAAAGCTGGTCGATGAGGCGATGGAAGATTATTGGTTCTTGAGGAGTAGAGGTGTCGGAGCGAAGTTGAGAGCAGGGAAGTAGGCAGCTTGAAGACGAATGCAAGCTATTCCTCGATCAGCTGCACTTGCGGGAAGGACCCGGATGATCGGCAGCGAGTGGCACAGCCAAGAGAAAGGCTGTTGCCTATAACAAGTCTGGTGCAAATAGCATTCGAAGTATTGTTCCAGAACCTTCAACAATCATTCTGATAGTGCTTGTACCATGTCTGCGATCCGCTATTTCGACAGCATTCCGCACATCGTTCGTGGTGGAATGCACGATGAAAAAGATGAGAAATGTTCCATCCATTTCTGGAGATGTGGTGTGAGGTTTTGGATCGATGTCGAAGGACAAGACATTAAAGACACATCATTCTACGAAAAGTGGAGACCACTGATTCGAGAATACGATAACAAGAGAGTGTCCTTGAAGGAATCGACGGAGAAACAATGGCATTCACTCTGCGACCTGATAATTTTAACATCGATGGACTTGTTGCAAGAACTGGCGCCAGAAAAAGAGTATTGGATCACTCTTGATGATTATCTTCATTATCCAGGGTATAAATTGAGGATCAAAGCTGTTCCTGGCAAAGATGCAGTTGAAGTCGAGAGAACTGAGGATCCGAAGCTCACGGGTGCATATAATATGGCTCCAGCTCCATATGAGGATTGCCATCCTCCATCGAATAATGACCTCCCGACGTTCCGTAGTACAGATCTCGTAGTCCTCGACAAAGACCAAGATTGGCGACAGCCTCCACATAAAGTCCAGGCACCGGATGGCAAGATCTACTACTTCAAGGCTTGTGAGCAGAGTGCCATGCATATGCCGGACAAGAAGGTCGTAAATCACTCGCTTGATGCTATCGCAGCGCATTTGAGTATTTATGAGCTTATGTTGGGTCAAGATCTGGAGCCTTTGCAAGGTGTCCTGACTTTCCAAGGTCTTGTGACGTGCGATTGTGTTGATATTGGAAAGCATGAGGTGAAGATGGAGAGAAGTGGAATTGCTGGGATCTTGTTGCCGTGGATCGCGAAAGGGAGGACTTTGTTCGAGCTTTGTCGAGATGTGGATGAGGCTGGCAAGGCTAGGATCCTGGCAAGGAAGGATGATGGGAAGATGCAAGTCAAAACAGCTGTTGACGGCCTTCACAAGAGAGCGGTGTTCCTTGGGGGCCGGAAAGATTGGGCGTACTTGAATTATCATACTGTCATGATCGACGTAAATGATAGGGCTTGTTTGACTGCGGGTCTTCTATCGGTGGCTGAAGACGCAAAGGAATCGGCGAGTGAAGGCATTGGGCGAGATGATCGAGCAGTGGAAGAGTTGTTCGAGGAGTGGTTGCCAGCTCAGCTGTCGTAGTCAGGCTTGACTTGATGTATGGTAGCGTGAAGCTCCAAGCTTACACCCACGATCAAGCTTTGTGTTCAACATCGTCCAGTCTTCACTTTCCTTCAATCAGGTGCTACTTCTTCCCCATTTCCCATACCATGAAATTGTCTTGGCCAGTTCGCGAAACCTTCCGTCTCTGGACGGCGTGGAGGCATGTCGCGCTCCAGGCATCCGAGTTCAGCTCGCATTATCATGTATATTGCATCCTCCATCGAACTTTTTGAACATTCGCTGTATGGTGTATGATGTCTCGTGCTCGGTCCATTCTGTCACGTTAAACCGAGAGGGTCGAAAATGACGACGACGCAGCATGCGCTTCTGAACAGCATCATCCTCCATCTAGTCTTCCAACAATTGCCGCAGAAGGACCTTTTATTTGCACAGCGTGTTTGCAAAACATGGCATGGTCTGATCAGAAAGTCTCAGTCGTTGCAGAAGCAACTCTTCTTGCTGCCAGATCATGACCATATAGCAGAAGATGAGGAAGATTTCCACTTCAACGAGCTTCTTCGAGAGCACTTTCCAGAATTCTTTCGGAACAGGATTGATGGTAGCGATCGTGCCCTTGGACCACTGAGAAATACGAAATGGCATAGTCTTGTTGAGCCAATTTGGGTTGATGCGGCACCAGCTGAAATCAAACGCCTGAACGATATTTATGCCCGCTCAGAAGCAAGCTGGAGAAGAATGATCCCATGTCGTCCTGCGCCTCGAGAATTGCAGATGCTCATCGCAGTGCGAGGGAGATTTGGAGCGTCTGGAGCGTTCAAGAAGCTCGGATTCGAAAAGCGGCATCCGCATCTGCCGGACTTCTTGACATTCGGCCTAATGTACGACATAGTACAGTACTTCGTACTGCCATCATACGAGAAGCGTGTGGATATGCGAGCTCAGGTTGAGATCGTGACTCCGGCCATGAAAGTCCCAGCAGAAGGAGCAACGGTGATTCAGAGATATGCCGCTGGAACCGGACCCACGAACGCGGATGTGAGGAATGAGTTTTGGGTCAGCAGTCATAGAGCTGCGTTGCCTAAACATAATGTTGGCGGGCAAGGGACCGTGGTGTTGAGGTTGACGAAAGTCCGACAGTGCAAGCGAGGGAAGCCGGAAGATCCTGGGCAGGAGTATGACGGGAGATATATGAGGAGCGAGGCGTCGATCGTCGGCGGCGGCGAGGAGATACGGTGGGATGTTGAGCAGGAGTATCGTCTTCGGTGACTGTACCAGTGAGGAATTGGTTGCCAATGAAGGCTGGAGATGAGAAAGTGATTGACGGAGCTTCTAATAAATACAAGGCTACACTATGGCTTCAATTCGAAGTCTACGATTGCGGCCGCATCTTGCTCTACACCCGCGCACAGATCTTCCAGTGATCTGACGACTTGCGAGTCCAGTGGTCCTTTGGTCATCTTCTCCACGCTACCAGTGATCTGTTTCGTCTTCCCAGCGCCCATAATTATGATGTCCTGCTCTTGGAGGATGGAGTGATGCTTCAACCATCGCAGACTCAACTCATCCATGCTGAGTCCGCTTTGCTCAGAGATCTTCCGAAGCTTCGAGATTGCATCATGCATACTATCGTGATCGTACCATTTGGTGAATGGTGTCTGCACGCTAAAGCGGCTTCCTCCCTGCACGCCATCCTTGGTGAGGTTGCCCAGCAGAAAGCCGCCTGCGAGAGGACTATAAGCCGCGAAAGACATTCGATTCTGGCGAAGGAGCGGAAAGAGCGGCTTTTCGTGCGTCCGACACAATAGCTTGTACTGTCCTTGATATATCGACGGCTTCACGTATCTCTTCTCTTGTGCGACATCGATCCTGATCGCAAAAGTCGCCCGCGTAACCTGCGGATTGTTGAGTGCATAAGCGGCCTCCATCATGTACGGGAGAGGATCAAATCAATATGCCGTTGCCATGATCGACACGATGTCGTGGATGGTCAGGTCAACACAAGTGCTTGCAAACGAGGAGTATTCGTTGTGTCGTGCCGAGAACTGCTTGGATCGTTCCTTCAGCTATTCTACAGAGTGCACGTGAGAGGATCTAAGTTCTACTGTATGACCAGTAGTTCTAGCTCCCTCCCTCGAGATGTGATTGGCTGGGCAGGCAAAAGCTCTCGGTCCAAGGCGAAATGCGGCGTCTCGACCAGCTCACGCCATCTGCGATTCAAAGCTCCGCACTAGTCTAGCAATAGACACTTCCTTGGGACAAACAAACAGTCAGTCATGATTCACCATGCTGACCTTCGACAACTTCAACAGCTGCGGTTGAACCGCATGACCCTACCAACGAGCGACGACATAACGACGACATACACGAATCACGTTTTCTTGTTGTAATACAAAACAGGCGTTTTGCCTTTCTCGTTCTACCGCGAAATCGAGCTGTCAAACATGGAGAAGGTTCAACAAGAGATCGATAGAACGGACCCTGATGTCCCGTTCAGAGCGACCGACAAGCACGTCCACTACACGTGGGCCAAGACGTTTCAATCGCGACCAGAGCTATACATCAAGCCACGGACGCTGGCCGAGATCCAGAAGATTGTGACTCTCGCACGAATATGTCGCAGGAGACTTGTAGTTGTTGGTTGCGGTCACTCACCCTCCGATTTGACCTGCAGTAGCAGCTGGATGCTGAACCTGGACGACCTCAGCAAGGTACTCAAAGTTGACAAAGCGAAAAAGACACTGCTGGTGGAGGGTGGCATTAGGCTGCGGAGGCTCAACGACGAAGCCAACCAGCATGGATTGACGATGCGAAATTTGGGCAGCATTGATGAGCAGAGCATTGTGGGCGCCATCTCGACTGCGACACATGGCAGCAGCCTACGGCATGGACTGCTTTCCGACTCTGTGCGGAGCCTGAGAATAGTCCTCGCCAACGGTCAGGCTGTGCGATGCAGCAGGGATCAGAATCAGGAGCTATTCAAGGCGGCACTCGTCTCTCTCGGTGCACTCGGAATCGTCGTCGAGGTCGAGTTCGAAATGATCGATGCGTGTAACATTGAGTGGACCCAGACACTGCTACCGCTCAGCGAGATCCTGCAGACATGGGACAACACGCTCTGGACACAGAAAGAGTATACGCGAGTGTGGTGGATGCCATACATGAAACGTGCGATCGTTTGGTCTGCCGACAAGACCGAAAAGCCAGTGCGTGCACCTGTGGACAGTTGGTATGGCGGCTCTGTCGGCTTCCACACGTACCACAATCTGCTCGCGCTCTCGAACTGGTTCCCGTCCATCCTGCCATGGGTGGAGTGGTTCGTGTTCGGCATGCAGTATGGCTTCCGAACAGGTCAGAGCACATCAGCTGTGGAGCCACTAAGGACGGGACTGCTCATGAATTGCCTCTACAGCCAGTTCGTGAACGAGTGGGCACTTCCGCTCAGCGACGGACCGGAAGCTATTGAGCGTCTGTCCGCCTGGCTTAACGGCGAGCCTCGAGAAAAGCACGAGATACCGTTCAGCAGCAAAGGCCTCTACGTACATTGTCCTATTGAGGTTCGGGTCAGCGATACTTCGAAAGATCCAGATCGAGTGCGGCCATACCTTGACAATACAGCCGAATATGGCCCGACCTTGTATCTGAACGCCACGCTTTACCGTGCATACCTCAAGGACCCTCCTTGTCGAGACCGCTACTACGAAGCATTCGAATGGTTGATGCGCGAGATGGGAGCCAAGCCACATTATGCCAAGAACTTCATGTATACCTCTTCTGAGCAGGTCCAAGAGTTGCTGGGTAATGGTTTGCAGCAGTGGACACAGGTCCGTGATGAAGCTGATCCTGAAGGCATGTTTGTCGGCGAGTGGCACCGGCGCAGTCTCGGTCTTGGTAGCACACGCTACGCACTTGAAGAACGCGAAGTAGCTCGAACAACAGCGTCAAATGGGGGACAGCTGTGGGTTGGTGAGCTTCGCAAAGAGTCAAGTGTTCAGGAGGCCTTTCCAGAACAGCCACTCTCGCTCGCCGGCGAGAACCTCACGCCGCTCAACATCGGCACCGTAAGATCAGGGAGCCCAAGTGCCAGCAGCACTGCCAGCAGCTTCGATATGGTGCATGGAGCCGAGACAGAGAAGAGTCACCTATGGCATGACAGTGAGCATGACGAAGAGGAAGATACTGACAAGGATGAGTCAAGATATCATGGCAATCCAAAGCACAAGGTCTTTGGAACTGCTGTATTCGACAAGATGTGATCGACACAATTCACCATAAGGCTGAAAATGACGATGACGAAAAGCTGAATGATGCATGTAATGTGTAACACTTCACTCGCTCTGGTCGAGGTTTTATAATGCCGCTCAATCAAGGTTTCTCGTCGAAGGACCTCTTTGCAAGGGTTCTCGGAAAATATGCCTCCTTCTAAACGAAATGTGCTGACGGCTTACCGTCCCATGATATCGACCACCGTGCCCTGTCGAAGAGACATTTCAGCCTTCTAGCTTTGACTCCTTGCGGAATTTCGTTGACTGCTGTGCTGATCGGCGGAACAATAAGCTCGTTCTAGGGCTTCTAGCTTACAAAGTTACAAGCGAGGGATCCGAGACTTGGACTACGCAACAGAGTCTCAGCTTCTTACCTTCGACATCTGGGTACATGCAACGCAAAAGCAACAATGTCGTTCACCCTATATCTGGCCTTGGGAACGATCACCAGCTATATCTTGTGGCAAATCTTCGTTGCTCTGAAAGACCCACTGAGGGATGTTCCGGGACCAACCATCGCACGTGTCACTCGATTCTGGTATTGGTTTCGTGCCTGGCGAGGGGAATGGAATTGGGACGTGGTGGAACTACACCGCAAATACGGCAGCAAGATTGTGAGGTATGCGCCTGGCCAGTACAGCGTCAGCGATCCAGATGCAATTAAGCCTATCCATGGCTATGGAGCGGACTTCGACAAAGCGCCAATATACGTGGCCTGGAATCCGCCTGGTTTCAAGGGATTGTTCAATGAACCCAAAAGCGATGCTCATGCTGCTATGCGGAAGAAGTATACATCCATGTATGCTATGAGCAGCGTGTCTCAGTACGAGCAGTATGTCGATGAGTGCTTGGACATATTCTGCAAGCGCCTTGAGGGAAACCAGGGCAAACAGATTGACCTCCTCTGGGAACTTCACTGCTTCGCTATGGACGCTGTCGGTCTCTTGACATTTGGCAAGCGCTTTGGGTACCTCGACAACGCTGAAGACATTGGAAACATTGCGAAGAATGTTCTAGCGGTTGCAAAGTACGCTACACTCATGGGCATCGTACATGAATTGCACAAACCGTATTACTGGTTGATGAGTCTCTGGGGCAGGTTGATGCAACGATCGGGAACTGCAAAGCTGTATCTCAATAAGTTTGCCCTGGAGACAATAAAGCAAAGGAAGCAAGAAAGAAGCTCCGACTTCAAAAAGGGAGACGATGGAGTCGGACCAGTAAGCATGCTGGACAAATTTCTCGATGCAAACGACAATGATCCACAGCAGTTCACCATGCATCATGTCATGGTCGGGCTCGCCGGCAATATAATTGCGGGAAGCGACACCACTTCTGCAACTATGACTGCGGCCATGTACTATCTGACCAAGAACCGAATGGCGATGTCAGAACTACGATCTCAAATGGATGCCAGAGCTAGCAACGACTTTGTCACTCTACGAGATATCCAGGGATCAGATCTTGCCTATACCCAAGCAGTCGTCACTGAAGCACTGCGCCTGTGGCCGCAAACTGGTCTTGGCCTTCCACGCAGCATTCCTCCAACCGGCGCCACAATCCTTGGCCAGTACTTCCCTCCTGAGACTGTGGTTACCATGTCTTCCTGGGCATCACATTACGACTCTGACAATTTCGAAGACCCTTATTCATTCAAGCCTGAACGGTGGCTGGTCGCAGAAAAAGAAGCAAAGGATCGTATGAATCGTGCTTACTTCCCTTTCGGACTCGGAAGTAGGAATTGCATTGGAAAGAATGTTGCAATGCTGGTCATGCAAAAGGCTGTGCCGGAGTTAGCGAGAAGGTTTGACTTTGAGCTGGCCGGGAAGTTGGGCGAGGGGGAGGAGTTGCAAGCGTCGGATTACTTTGTCATCAGACCGGTTGAGATGCCGGTCGTGGTGAGGAAGAGAGTTTTTAAAAGCTGATCGCAATGGAATGAAGACAGTGAGTGATGTTCTAACGCTTAGAAAATATATCGTACACCTCATTATGCGAACTTCTAATCTGTCGCTAATATGGTATCATAGGCCGTCTCAATCTGGAGTCGCAAATTTCCTCGCTTATGTACAAAGTATACAAGTTTCGTCAGGCTTCAGACCTCTTCTTTCACCTCCGTCGATGTCCGTGCGGAGCTCTGCGTCTCTTCTGGGCTGTCCTTGGCCTCACTCTGCGCAACCTCATCCGCAACTCCATCGAAGCTGCGACGCTTACTGCTGCCATCTGGAACCCAGAAGCGATGATCCACTCTCGTCAGAAGGAACATATACAGAATCGAGATCTCGATCTGGAATGTAAAACAGTAAAGCGCCGCCTTCGACTGATACCAAGCAGGATCGCTTTTTGGTCGAGGATCTTCGAATTGGCTTCCTGTCTTGAACCCAGCGCTGAGCGTGCACAACAAGGCCGAGACCAAAAGAATCAAAGATTTCTGTCCCATACTCCAAGTATCGACTCCGCCGTGCGAGTTCTTGGTCCCGAACTTCTCAGCTCGAGGTGACCTTTTGAGTGACCAAGTCACAGCCAGGATAACCAGCGGTACCACAGTAACGAAGAGCAGGTAGGTCACAGCCGCGAGCTGTACATCCCGACAAGCTTCCCGAAGCTCATTGTCCAGAGTATAGAACTGGATGACGATGAAGGTGATGACCAGAACCAAAGCCAGACCAACAAGTCCAAAAAGAATCTTAAAGAAAGCTCGAAAGATCGGATTCCAGCCTATCTCAGGTTGTCGTGCCCGTATAATCCGTTGTGCGAAGATCAGATTGACAACGTATACGATGAGGATTCCAGCATTCAGCAAGATCTGTGCTGCAATGCTGAGAGATAAATTTGTAGGATGATATGCCACGCCGATTCTCAAGGAGCTGGTAAGGATTCGAGCCATGCTGAAGCCGAAGAGCGCCATGGAGATGAGGAACTCGTGGCCCTTTCGTTTGTTGAGTCGGTAGATTGACATGTTGCCGGCTGCTGAGCCGGCGTAGATTGCGATGAGGATCGAACATATTACGACATCCGGAATTGGTGTTGTTTGTCCGCCGAGAGATGCGACTTGAGGTGCGTATGGGGGCTGTAGGTGGTATTAGACTTGTAGGCTACGTGTGAGTGAATGAAGAGTGACTTACGCCTTGAGGTTGAGTGCCAGACATCTTGCCTGACATGACAATTTATCCCTGCTTGCTAGTATGTGTATTGATTGTTGTCTTGTGTTCTTGTCGTGCTCGGTTTGCTTTCGATTGGCAAGCGTCAAGGAGAGTGAAGTGCTCAAGTACTAGCTTTGTAGGAAATCTTCTTTGTCTTGACTGATGCTGAACATGTTCACGGCAGTATGGAGGCAGTATCATATAGAGATCCTACTTCGTGTGATGTATCACATAGCGCACCAATGATCGGACTTACGGTTATACAATCTCAGAGCCACATGGCATGAGGTGGAGTAACAGTCACACCGACGTAGATGCGTGCCTCTTCTGGGCGCTATACTCCCCCGGTCATTGGTAAGAATTGATGAGAAGGAGGAGTCGAAAAACAAAGCAAAGGTAGTGACGGACGAATTTGCGGACGAAGACTTTGTCCGTTCGTCGCTTATCTCGCTCCAGGCGGATACCACTTCTGTCGATGTCGTGTGGAGCTTGGTGTCTGTGTGGTTCTCATTGGAACTTGGGTGACCCGTCCACATGAGTCCCTGCTCAGCTTAAGTTCCACAGCCGATGGTTTGTGTCTGGAATGGGGCGGTATCTTTGAGCTCCGATCTCACAACCTGGTCCTGTTGTCCGCTCGTCAACAAAGCATCAGCTCATCTTTTCGTCCGTCGCAATATTATGGGGCCCAGTCCAGACGGCGAGCCACCTCTGAAACGCATACGGAAGGGGACCAAGAGCTGTGTTGAATGTGAGGAGCCTGGCGTGCATAGCGTATCGTCATTTGTCCACTCACTCCTACCCAGGTAGACAGCGCAAGATCCGCTGTATATGGCAAGCAGAAACGGACTCTGTTTGTCAAGGCTGCAAACAACGAGGCAAGGAATGCGTACCGCAGGTGTATGCTCGTCGATCTGTGGACTCCAATCGCGTCTCGTCCAAGGATCGGATCTCGCGACTTGAAGCTCAAATCGCGAACATTGCCGCGTCTGTGCAGCACAAACCTCAACATGCCACATCGATTTCACCTGAGCAACTTGGTCCGGGAGAAGGAGACTCACCTGCCTCGCCCATACCTGACGTAGATTCTGAGGTTGATACCGTGAGCGGTGAGTTCTTGTCTTGCACATTTCGTAAAGTGGACCAGGCCCGTGCGGCTGAAGTTGTGCATCACATATAGACCATTTGGACTTCATGCTCGGGGGTTGGTGCTTCTGCTAAACATGAACAGATCCAACGACAACTGCACCTTCCCATTTGAAGTTCCTGTTCGACAATACTTTGATCGGACCGGATCAGCGACTTGCCGAGGGAACGCAGGAAAGACCGCCGTGCTCGAAACGATATGCTGACCAGAGTCGAGCGAAGCTCCAGCATTACCTACCAACCAGAGATGTCAGTCTTCTTTGCGGCCAATCTATACCAAACTCACTGATGGTACCTACAGGATGTCTCTGCAATATCAAGCTATGCGCCCCCATGGATGTCGCTTTACTACCAATTATTTCCCACAACGAGCACACAAGGCAGTCGAGACCAACTTGTTACAAAGCACGAACGAATGTTTAGAGACGATGTAGACCCAGTGGTATTGGCGCAATACTTGTTGTCGTTCGCGATTACCGCTCGGCAGGTCCCCGAACACTCCATCGTACTTTCTCTTGAGCAGAAAGGTGAGCCATCAGGGACTCATTGCTGGCAGAACGCTAGAGCGTGACACAGAGCTGACGCTGCACTAGGCTGGAAAGACATCGCGAGTTACACGCAAGACTTGATGCAGGCTGTCGAACACACGGTTGTAGCACACACTGGACTCGCTTCTACCATCGAAGGCATATCTACGACTGTGCTTTACCTCAGGCTGCAGCTAGGCTTTGGCGCCGTGAAAACGCTGTGGCTCACGCTTCGACGGACTATCGCGATAGCGGAACTAATTGGACTGCCGAGAGCGTGGTATCATCGGCCTATGCCTCATGCCGAATCCACTCTCATTGATGGTGTTACTGACAACATTGCACTATGGGAGAGCATATGCGCAACCGATAGACTTGCTTCGATGATGGTGAGAGAATCAACTCGAAAGATGGCGATCAATAACTGACTGGCTATTGAAGTTCAATCTGCCTCCTGCCACCGCCACGCATAATTTTCCTCGCAAGCAGATTGTCGATTCTTTGGGCACAGTGCTTGCTCAACCTTACATGTTCGAACTTGCCGGAATTGCTATGAGAGTTCAAGAACTCGACGAAGCCTATACCATTGGGACAACTCAAGAAGAGATCTATGAAAAGATCTTGAATATGGACAAAGATCTTCGCTCACTCAAAAGCTCAACACCAATATCCTGGTGGAAGGAGGAATTCACCTTCCTTTCCGCAGACGCACTGGTTCAGTTCTGGCATTATTATGTGACGGCCAGAATTCACCTGCATCCAGCAATGAGCAACGATGATCATGACCAGTACTCATACAGCCGTATTAGCTGTGTCGAAGCATGTCATGCCCTATCACGTCGGTATGCAAACGTCCGAACTGCTCTCCCTGCAGGATTCTTCATCTGTCGCATCATTGATATGCAGATCTTCACAGCCGGGACCTTCCTTCTACTATCTTCTTACGGCCAGCTGCAGGCACAAAACAACGACAGACACGTGTTCCAGCCTCCTCATGACCGAGAGCGCGAAGATCGACTGCAAAGCGTCGAACGCATGGTACAGACCATGGAGTTTGTGCAAAATCAAGTGGGCTCGGAGTTCGCACGCGAGGCTGCAGCAGCAATCAGGGCGCTGTGGTCTCACTTCAAGAATGATACATCAACCAATGCTCAAGGCATCACTCTTACCATTCCGCTGCTGGGCAAGATCCACATTGGCCGCAAAGATAAACCGAAGACGCAAGCACCTACTACACAAGGTCAATCACTACAATCCGTTCTTCCGACAACTAACACCACGCAAGGAGTGAACGGCGATTTCACGATACCGGTCGATGCGCAGGACGGCTCACTGCCAGTGTCTACTGCACAGCCTGCGGATGTAGGCTCGATGCCATGGCTTATGGAACTGGATATGAACGCCACAACACTGCAAGATCCTTTCTGGGTGAACGATTTTGGTCAATTCGATCAATGGATGAGTCTCAACAATCCACTTCAGCTCTAGGCCGTGCTTCATGCATCGAGGCTCCCTTCTTCGACTACATCTGAACTCAAGATGAAAATTGAGGCGATCGAGAATGCGTCTGACGAGCAGCAGCCTTTACAGAAGGCTCCGATGCCATTGTATACTCTCTTGCAAGGATCATCCCGGGACGATGTTCTGCGCGGCGTCACAGCAACAACCCTCGAGGGCAGAAGCTCTGCATTGCTCCCTCCACTCACGAATTCACCATATCCTCTTTCGACGTCCCCACAACTTTCAGAATTCGATACTCCTCCTCGGCAGTCCCCTCATCCCAATTCCTGGTATAATACTCATCAATCCTCTTAATCCGACTCCTCTCATCAAACCTCATGATACAACAAAGATGCGTCTCGAATTCCTTCCCACTCGCCTTAACCGCCACCTCCCCACCACCCATCGTCCTCAACAAATCATTCGCCATCTTACCCTTCCAAACAACTTCAATGACAGCAGCATGTCCCTTCCCACTTTTCTCATCAATCGCAGCTATCGACCTGATCTCAGCCTCCAAAGGATCATGACAATGGTTCCAGGAATCTCTGACATCCATTGTGGCCAAAACACCGATTCGATGGATTTTAAAGGCGTGATCGTACCATTCTACATCGTCTGTATGAAGAGCTTGGTATTGGGCTCTTTGCTCGGGAGTTTCATTCCTTCGAACGAAATCTTTGAACCAAGCTCGTGCTACTCGGAGGTAGGATTCTGTCATTATTCTATCCAAGTGATTGATGTAATCGTTTACGAGAGCTCGGTTCTGGTCTAACAGGATTGAATTGATAGAGGCAGCCTCCGGATGTTTTGTCGGTGTAGCCTGTCTTGGTCTTTTACGTGCTTTGGAAGACATGGCGCGCTGATGTGAGGTCAGACACAAAGTTGCCTCGGATCCGGAAGCAGTATGTATTAAATCTATACGACAAGGATGATAATGTAGGGCTGGGAACCGGGAACTGGACGATGTTGTTCTGGATTTAGCATTCATGCCCTATTGAGACGATCAGGTCGGTTTACAGGGATACGAGCACTTATATTCCAGAACCACACATGCTACTCTTTAAGGCTGCTTGCTAGCCGCGAAGCGCCAAGTCGTGTTCATCACCATCTCCGCCAACCTTGAACGAAGCTGAATTCTTGGCATCTGATTTCCGCTCTGTACCTGCAGCAGCCGCATTTTGATTTATTAGGTCGTCGACTTTGCCTACCAGGCCTTGCTTATTTCTTCCTACATCGATTGCTTCGCCGATCTGGTTTCTTTCTACTACGCGACCCCTTTTCCTTCGTCGAGTATGTTCCTGGGCACTCAGCGTTAGCTTTGAGTATTCCAGCTGGGGATATGCGATATGCGAACGACGTTTGACTTCTAGTACTGTCTGTTGGCTCATTTTGAAGACCACCGCCTCGACTAGTATTTCTTGAATCGTTGTGCGTCGGTGCTGTGCCTGACATAATTTGGATCTGCTCTTGATGGTAAAATGTCTAGTGGCTGCTTCAATGACACCCAGTGTTGAGAGAAGGACAGCATTTCATACATTCTACTCTCTAGAAACGATCCTGATGCGTTGAGTACAAGTCCTGTTTCCAGCATTCTACTCCAATATGTCCTCTATCGATCTAACCACCACCCATCTTCTTAGCCTTCTCATCCAGACACTTCTTAACCGCAGGCCGAGCAATCAACTTCTGATTCCACTCATAGCTCTTGGGATACTTGCTCTTCCACTCCTTCTCGAAATCAGGATGAATGAATCCAAGCATGCCGTTCCAAGGCACAAACATCAAGTCCGCGTACGACACCTTATTGCCGACGAGATACTCATTGCCAGTCTTGGTAAGATGAGCGTCGATGACACTTTGAACACGATCGATCTCTTTGCCGTAGCGTTCGATGGCTGAGGTGATACCTTTGTCGGAGTGGAACTGTAGATCGTTGTTAGTGGGATGAAGATGATCAGAGGGATGAGAGACGTACGTGAGTGAACCAAGCCTTTTGGCCGAAGTATGGGCCTTGACCGGACATTTGAAAGTCCCTCCAGCAGATCTGTTCGTACTTTTGAGGTGCCTCAGTGTAGCTTAGCTTGTGCTGCTTGTCGTAGACATCGAGGAGGTAGTCGATGATAGCACCAGACTGTCAATCTTGTCAGTCAACACTCAATACCAGACACAAGGGCCTCAATCGACATACCTCCCAAGTCGTGATTCCAGTATTCGGGTCTTCCAAAGCAGGAGTTCTGCCGTTCGGGTTCTTGCTAATGAAAGGCTCCTTCTTCAGATCGCCAAAGTCCATGTACTCCGTCTCGTAAGGGACGCCGAGCTCCTCAAGGATGATGGCTACCTTCCATGGGTTTGGTCCCTGGACGTGGCCGTAAAGCTTCAATGGTTTGGTAGACATACTTGCGGTTCGTTGGAAAAAAAGGGATGTTGTTCGATGTAAGTTATCGAAGGGAAGCAATGTGGTTCCAACATATTTTATCCGTGATATCCATTGACCCCTCCACCCCACTGACGTTTCACGAGAAGAAGGTTTGCACTATTCATCATCAGCACGATCAGGAACATCAAGGTGATCTGCATTTGACTGTGGGGTACCATCATAGGGTCTAGATCCTCACAAAGTACTGTGCAGAAGAATTCCATGGCTGCCGCTCAGAATAGGGCATTGGCCCGAAGTATTTTCCCAAAATGTTACTTCACGATAGCTGTTATGACAAATGATCGCGGAATGTCTCCATGTTGAAAAGAATGCTCCTTGTTCGATCGATGCAGTGAGGAGATTCTGTGTGAGCAGCATCAGCTTAGACGAGAACAATGTTGGTCAGCTACTGGGTCAAAAGAAAGGTACTGGATCGTTGAAGAACTTGGAGGACTCTTGATGTATTGACCTGCGTAGCATCGTGCCATTTCGGGAGGGTGTGTTACTGCAGCATGCTATCAAGCGACTCGCCCGTGACCTCTTCAATTTGGTGAATCCATCTGAGCGTCTCCCTCTCCACAAGACCGTCATCATCTTCTTGCAATTCCGAGATGAACGCAAGCATTTCCGGAAGCAAGTGAAGCCAGTCGATATGCAGTCTATCTGTCAAGGCCCTCTCGCACTTGACAGCTGCCAGTCGAACAGCAGCGTCTTCATGGCGCATGTAGGTCATGATCATCCTGTTCATCTCCTTGTGAAGGTCTGGTGACTGCACAGCAGCAGCAAGTTCGACAATAGCAGGAATGATGTGCTGAGTGGCATCAGTCTTTGCAGCGAGCTGAAGGCGACCGATCAGTGGCTCCGCGATAGGTTTGAAATGATCTGGTGATTGCCAGAAGTCGCCCTGGTCATTTGCGAAGCTACTGGCGAGAGCGTCCAGGACGACGTCCAGCAACTCACGTTCGTATGCAGATGTTGGCGACAATGACTGCAGGAGCGAGGCAGCATCTTCAAGTAGATAGCTCGCGTAGCTGGTAACAAGAGACTTGAGCTGCTCGAAGAAGGCGAGAGCAAAGCTGAAGAAGCTCGTCTTTCGCAGAGTGGTAGCAAGTTCTCCTTTGCGACCGCTAGACCATTCGTTGAATCGTACAAAGAACGGCCGGAACGTGGCATCATTCAGCTTCAAGACTGTATCCATAGTCGTCGCGTTCACCAGCTCCGAGAGCTCGGTCGTATCATTCTCGGCATCGGCTTCCATGAGGATTCGTCGAAGATCATGAGCTTGCAGCAAAAGCTGGGAAACGACCTGAAAGTTCTTCGAGATTGTGGCCTTTGTGTGATGCTGAACGGCTTGGCGCAGTGCTCCGACGTGTTGCAATGCTACATCCTCGTCCTGCTTAGTCGACAGCGCGACGACTTCTTCCCACGTGTCTCTCAAAGCGGCAAAAAAGCTGTCGGCGGATATCTTCTTCGCGGCCAAGGATGAGAAGCTCAATGCTTGCGTGTCGCCAGAAGCAGCAGCAAGAGCAAGCAGACGATTCAAGTGCTGGCCTGACAACATCCAGGGAATGTGATCGAGAACGGCCAGACCCAAGCTGAAGCCTGCATCGAGCATTTCTGTATCTTGCTCATCCTCGTCATCGCGATGCGCCTCGTCCATGTATTGAGTGATGGTCTCCAAAGTCTTTGGCAGAATTGGTATGAACTCATCTCCAAGAACTTCAATCATGCTGGCCAAGCAGAGGATGGAAGTCATCCTGAGGCCCTGCTCTCCACCATCAGCACCTAGCGCATGTTTACCGGCGATTTGCTGAGCCACGCTGAAGACTGATGCGCGGTCAGTCTTTCCAAATCTATCGGCGATGCAGTCAATGCACTTTATCGCAGCGAGTCTCGTCCGAACGGGCTGACTTTGAGCGACGAAAAGAGCACATTGCGGCAATAGTTCCATGAAAACCTTCTGCAGAGCAGCGTCTCCGCGCTTGGCGGCCTTCACACGCTGTTCCAATGACCAGAAGACCTGGCGACGAATCTCATCAGAGCCTGCCTGCATGAGAGTGCCGCTAGCTTCGATGAAGTCACTAGTTGGCATGAGGCCGAGCAGCGAGGTCAAAACATTCGTGGCACTGTCGCTGAGCTGCTCGTTGGCTTTGAGCTGAAGCTCCAGCTGCATAGCCTTCTCAAGGATGACAGAGTAGCTGTTGCGCAGAGCATTAGCTTCGTCGCCTCCCTTCTTCAGCTCCTTAGCAAGCTGCTTTCGCAGTGCTCCGTTGGAGAGTGTGGATGCCAGTCCTTCCATGAGCACCGCGGTTGAAGCAGTTGCCTGCTCCGCGTTCTTCTCTGCATATCCTAGAATGGTATCTGACAGTGCTCGCTTCGTCTTGAGTGTGTCGAACACCAGATCGAGAAATTGCTGGACGGCGATCAGTTGCGTAGATGGCACAAATCTCTCCATCAAAGATGAGACAAATGATAGTGCTGTGGGGTCATCCGGGTAACGCTCAACGAGCATGGCTACGATGGCGAATAGCGACTCTTTGGCACCGAGGGTCTCCACTAGATTGCGAAACAACCCAGCTCGGCGATGCAGAGGAATGTGCTCGAATGCCGCGGTGAAGCTTAGGAGAAGCTCAGCGGCGCCAGAAATAAGATCTTTACCTCTCTTCTTCAAGGAGGCTGCCAAGGGTGGAATGACTTGCGAAACAGTTTGATCGGTGACATGTGCGCTATAGTCGTCGCCCTGCTTGAGGATGGTGGCGCTCATGAACGTGAATAATGGCATGACACTGTGCAAGACGAGATCTGGTGCCCAGGAAGCCAAGGCAGACATCAAGAGCAAGGCTCCTTGATGGACCTGGGTGCTTGATGTCGTTCTGACGCACTCCACAATCAGATCTGCCCTGATGACGGATTTGTCCGCGTCTTTAGATGGAGTCGAGACAAGTCCATTGACGACTGAAAGCAGGTTATTGATCAGCAGACCTTGTAGGTAGACCAGCTCCGACTCCAGCGAGCTCTTGTAGTGATGCAGCTCACTCAGAAGGTAGAACAAACCCTTCAACAACTGGGGATGCTTCTCTGGCTTTGCACCTTCGACCAATTCTAAGACAAACGTAATTTTCTTGATGGCAAGATTGAGCTTCTGCTTGTCGATGCTGCCAGGCTTTACGACGTCTGAGGTCCTTCGTTTCTTGGCTGATGGCGGTTGGTCCTGGAGTTCCGGAACACTAGGCAGACTCTCAACTAGATGAACGAGAGTGCGAGTTGGCAATTGCAAAGCTCTCAGCGTCTCAGTTGCGCCTGTTTGGAGCTCCTCTGAAGCGTCAGCGTCGAGACTGTAGGAGACCAACCAGCTGACAAGGTCATCCTGAGCCGCTTCTTTCATGCTAGACCAGAGATTGCGCAATCGTGAAAAGCCGAGAGCACAGCGCTCGGGTACGGAGCTAATTTCTCCAGCTGCGAATGTTTTCAGGAATTGAATCTCGTCCGAGCTGCGGCTCGAGACATTAGCCACAAGCATCTTACATAACTCGTGATCTGCAGAGGAAGCAGATTGACCGAGATAACCTTTGATGTAAGGGAGCAAGATTTGTGTTCTCGATGCGCCGGCCGACTTGCCGACCTTTTTCAGGATTCCTAGGAGACGCAACTTGACTTGAACGACTGGTGTAAGGACGATATGACTCGCGATATTAGAAAACAGCGTAGAACGCAAGGCTTGCTTAAGCTCCTTGCGATCTGCTCTTGTGGCGCTGGAAGGAGCATTGATGGTGTCGGCTAAGGCTTGTACCACGTAGCTCTGGTCAACGACGCAGTCTTCGAGGATGGGTATCAGTGCATCCGAGAGGAACTTTTGGGCATCCGCCTGAGTAAGCCAATGGACTTTCGAGCTCTCTTTTCCGTAGATGTCGGCTTTGGCCCAGATTTTCGCATCGCCCTTCGATTTCTTCGTCGTGATGTAGATGGCCTCCAGACTGATGCAAGCTGCGGCAGCTGCACTACGCACCGAGCGCCCGGGATCAGCGAGGGCGGCAAGCAAGTATGGAATTAGAGCCTGGAGATCGACGGCATGATCTTGCTGGGCGAGTTGCTCGATGAGATCGCGAGCGGCCTGCAAAGCTTTTGATCTGGCTGACGATGGAAGCTCGCTTGACCATACGTGAGCTAGGAAGGAGAAAAAGTTTGGCTGCCCGGAGGCATTGGGCTTCTGAATCGCAAGTGTGTTGAGCAGTGCTTCAAGGTCTTTTTTGGCAGGCACTACCTTGCTGAAAGCAGAGGCATATTCTTTGAATATTGCTTGCTGCTTGGCATCCAGGAATGAATTGTCCTTGGAAGGCAAGGCTGGTAGATCAGCCAAAGAAATCTTGCTCTCATTGTCATCAATCTCCATGCCATCATCGATAAGCATAGGTTCGGATTCGGCTTCTTCATCTTCATCCACACTCGTACCCTGTTGTATCTGCAGAGCAAGGTCCGAATCCAATTGAGCGAGATTTATGCCAGCCTTTTGCGTTGCTTGTTTTAATAGACTAGCCACCTCCTTTTCACTGGCGCTGGACGTCACGGCTGCCATTATGGCTTGGCTACCGGCGTTACCGTTTCCAGAAGAACGAAGCTCGGAAACTCTGCTTACGGCATGCTCCAATACCAGCAATTTGCCTCCTTCAAGCAACGAATCAGATATCAAGAGATCAGTCAGAACGGCTGATGCCTCTGCACGTTCACCTTGAGTCAATGAATCAATCGCGCTGACAGCAATGCCGGTGAGCAGTTTCTCAACGCGGTACATGGCACTGATATGCTCTATGGTAGCAAGGAGCTCATCTTGCTTCAGCAACGCACGGAAAGTGGCCTTGGAAAGCAAGAGTTGCTGCTTCTCCTCGGCCAAGACCGCAAGACACACAATGCCATCTTCCACTGTTTGCTCGGTCCAGCCACTTGCGACCGCCTCCATCATGGCATTTAGCACCTTTTCGCTCAAAGATGCTTTCGTAGCCATAATCGTCATTATCATGCATGATCCAAGGTATAGCTCCGTAACACCTTTAATGCTCAGAGCAGATTGTAGGATGGGCAGAACCTTGAGCAACAGATCCTCCTCCTTCTGTCTTCGAATCGTCTCTCTGCCTGACCGAGTAGCGTCGATCATACCATTCACTGCCTGTGCGGTGACACTCGCCCAGAAGCCGAGCAGCGGAGCGGAATGATGCTTTGCTTTGGCAACACTGAGCACATATTGACTGAATGCTGTAAAGAAGGCAGACACACTGCTCGCAGCCACGACAATCGCATGTCGGGGTGGGTTCCGGACTTGCTGGGTGACATATGGGTGTAGGAATCGGAAAGTTGGCGGCAGCTGATCTGGCAAGATAGAGAGCAATGCTGTGAAGATAGGCGACGAGTGGTATGGCAAAAAAGTGAAGAGCACAGCTTCGGTGTTGTACTCCTGCACTCTGAACCTCCGCACAAGCCACTCGGCCGCCTTCATTGCTGGCTTCAAAAGCAGTCTGCCTCCCAGCAACCCCAGAAAGCGCTCTACCACTTTGTCTAGCTCAGCATTTTCTTTGGCCGTCATGCTCGTGCGATCTTCGCTTTTGCTCTGTTCGCTGAACAAATTTCGGGAAAACGGTCGGAATCGTGCATCAAGCTGGCACAGCTCTTCGAAGCCCTCCAGACATAGTTGGTATATGGTGTCGAAGGTCTGCGTCGAAGCGTCTCGCGGGTCGAAGAGGAGCGATTTGCCATGGCGAGCTTTCTGCGCCTTGAGATCGAGTTGATGTGTGCTGTTGGCCGCGATGGCAGCCAACTGCTGTTGGAGAGCGGTCGCCATCGCCAGTACACTTGCGACTTACTTCCACCACTCCCACAATGGATTGTCGCGCTGTCGAAGTGAGCGCGGTGCTGCTCGAATTCATCAAATGCTCAAAGCTTCCTTGAACTTTTCGGATCTCAAACTTTTGACGCGAATTTTGTCACTGACACTCAGCTTCCAAAGCTACGGGACGGTCGGGCCAAGTCCTCCTCCGCAGCCATATCAACATCCACTGCTTGCTTCGCGTCGTCCTGCGGTCTTCAGGTAGGTATTAGCAGAATGTCACAACTGGTACAAGACTGATTCTGACGACAGAAGAACGTCGTGTGGCCAACATGACTTCAATACCGAAGTTCACAAGCTTCAAGGCGAAGCCAAAATTGGCTACATATGAAGCACATAACGACACTGAGCGGAATAGGTATCCTGATTACTCGACTGACCGGAAGAAGCCCACTTCAGGAAAGCTAGAAGACTCAAATGACGGTCAAAAATCTGAACGTTCGACTCGCGAACCTGGGGCTAAGCCACGCCATCGGACTTCAAGGGCAGACACCAAGCACGACTCGACAGAACGCGAAGGGCAAGACTCTGGTCATAGGAAGTCTCGCAGTGAGCGTCACCATAGACACTCCAGTCACGATCAGTGCGACCGTCCTTATCGACATGGCGAGGACTACAGGCGCAGAGATCGGCACCAATCTTCGGATGTTCCCAAGCCATTTGCACCAGAGGAGTTCGAGGAGTCCGACCTATTTCTGATCGACCGGAGAGGCGACGCCAAGAACATCGAGTATGGTAGCCTACACCGATACAGCATTCCCCAGCACAGACGTGCTGGATTTGGCTTTCTGGTAGGGCTGCCAGCGACCAAGATTGATCGCGAGGCCAGCACCGAGAAGGAAACCGTTCTGATTGACCTGGATCGAAGGTCTGCAAGGCAGCCACGAGCTCTCACTTCCAAGGCTGGTAGAGTGCAAAACACCAAGCTTCGTCTTGTCATTCCAGCCGGCGTTGACGCAGATGAGACGAATGATGATTTCATCTACCTTTCTGCACCGCGCAAAAGAAGACGCGGTGAAGAGTCGACTGATGGACTTCAAGCTAACGTGGTCGACTACCGTTCGATCGAAGGCAAAGCCAAGACGGTATCCTCGCCGGAAGGTAGCGATCTAGAGGAAGGCGCGAGTTCAGATGCACCGCCCGATGAGGAAGCAGATCTCATGGTTCGCCAGCAAAGCTCCGTTCTGTCAAAGCAGGCAAAGGCCAATGCGACAGATCTGAGCGCCTGGCTCGCCCTTGCTGAGCATCAAGCAAATCTTGTTCGTGCTAATGGTTCACACGATGTGAATTCTTTCTCGACATCGGAAAGAAGAGCGCTATCAGATCTACGCCTTTCGATTCTCAACGAGGCATCCAAACACATCGTCAAAGGCAACGCTGTCCGAGAGGAGCTTCTTCTTGCGATCATCGAAGAAGGTCGCCACATTTGGGACGGTACCAAACTCGATGCCAAGTGGCATGAGGCGTTAAAAGAATGCTCTTCAAGTATCCTGCTTTGGACCAAGTATCTTGACTTCATCCAAGACAATTCGCGCTCTTTCCGCTTCGAAACTTGCAAGGGTGCGTATATTCGGTGCCTCCATCTGCTTCGTGATTCCCAAGCTACGAGCAGTGGCCAGCGACGAGAGGAGATAGGGAAAACTGCGGTCTATATCTTCCTTCGGTTCACAAGTTTCCTGAGGCACGCTGGCTTTGATGAGCTGGCGATCGCGAGCTGGCAGGCCCTGTTGGAGTACCACTTGTTCATGCCGGGAGAACTTGTCGGAGCTACGTCGGAAGACAAATTTGTCTCTTTCGAGGAGTATTGGGACAGCGAAGTGCCTAGAATTGGCGAAGAGAACTCGTCGACTTGGTGCGGGGCGCATGAAAAACAGACGCCTGCGGCTCGTGCGTTGGTGACTGGCCAAAAGAACATGGTAGAGTCTGTGACCTCTGTACGCCATCTTGCAGACGAGGAAGCCAAATTGCTGGGCTGTCTTGTGCTTCCAGCAACCATGGACGACGATTCGGTCACTGACACTTTTCGACATGTCATGTTTAGCGACATTCGTGAGGGTCTCGTGGATATGGATCTATCAAAGGCAACACTCATCAATGCATTCCTGGCCTTCATGGGCCTACCCAATATTCCATCATTCGGACAAGATCCCCCACAATTTCGAGGCCCTCACCTTGCTGGTGGTCTTCCGGGACGTTTCCGGGGCCCGAACTGTGCTGGCAAGATTCGAGCCGCGCTCGAAACAACATCAAGTCTCTTTGAGGACGGTTTCGAACGTTTTCGAGCTTTAGTGGAAGCGACCCACGATGAATTCGTGCCTCGCTTCGTTGATCGCGTTCTGGAATTATTCGCAGGCCTGGTAAATGATGAGCTGGGTAATGACGATCATCTCGCGGAGTTTCACCTTGCCTATAAACTTCATCTCTTTCCGGAGGAAGCTCGAAAGCATGCCAAACGTCTTCTCAAAGGCAGGCCATCAAGCTTGCGACTGTACAATGCTTATGCTATGGTTGAAGCTTGTCTCGGCAATGTCGAGAAGGCTGAGACAGTATGGAAGACTGCGTTGGGCATGAGCAATAGTTTCGACTCGAAAGATGATCTGGTCCTTCTCTGGCACAGCAGGCTTGTGACTACTGTGCGGCGGAACGATACCAAGACAGCACTGCGGAATATTCTCTCCACGCAGGACGATATTTCAGTCCCAGAGAGTCAGGCCCAACGTCTGAAGATGCAGCGAGAGCTCGAAGCCGGTTTCGACCGTGCGATGCTTTCGAGTCATTCTCAGCGCACTGCTATATATGTCGACCTACTGGCGTGGCTCACTTATCTTGCTGAGGACAACGACATGACGGAAGTCATCGCCGTGTATCGACGTCATGATGTTATCCTTTCCAAAGAGAGCACTGCATCCATCACGCGCGAGCTCATGCACCAGTACAAGGCGAAAATGATCTTGTATCATCTTGATCGCCAAACGCAGTACAAACCGTCGGTTTTGCGTCAAGAGTGCGAGTCAAGTCTTGAGCTCTTCCCAAGTAATAGTGTCCTGCTTGACTTGCATCAGCGCCTACAAACACAAGATCGCTTACGCACTATGTTCGAAGAGCAAAAGCACACGAGGACGAAATCAACAGTGGTTGAGTGGTCCCATAGACTGGCCTCCGAGATTCACCGGAACGAGTTGTATGGCACCACGGTCAATGCTATACGTGCCACGTTTTGCAAAGCACTGCTTGACATGGACAGCGGCGTGAGGCATTCGCCTGCGCTATGGATGCTGTGGTTCAAGTGGGAGTTGAGGAGACCAGAGGGCGAAAGTAAGGCAAAGCAAGTCTTTCTGGATGGATTGAGACACCTGCCTTGGTGCAAGTCCTGGATCATCATGGGTATGAAGCACCTGGGCGACAGCTGCAATGAACACGAGTTGCGGCAGTGGCATGAGGTGATGATTGAGAGAGGTCTGCGGGCTAGGGTAGAGCTTGAGGCTTGATCAAATGCGTTCTTCCAAAAGCGGATTTACGATTTCTTTTCGCCTCCAGATCACAACGAGTCCAGCCCTGTGAGAAAGAGTAGAAACCTTGTATCATGTCGCTCACACACGCAACAGAATGATGGTGCCGAGCCTGGTCCGGCATTCGGCCTGTGAACCACTGAGCACCTACCACCGCGACGCGATGATCTCCTTCCCGAGAACAAGACATGGAAGGAAAAATGCGCAGAGACAACCCACCAACAGAAAAGTCAGGTCACGATAACGCCGATCGAAGGGTTACGCTGACTGGGTTATTGAAGAGGGTAACTATATGCATCAGATCCGGAAAGATGTCTAGAGGGATGAACAAGATTTTGATACGGACTGAGATTCAAGGACGACCTTCACAATGAAGGGCAGATCATTTCACGAACTATGAGGATCGATTATGCGATACTGGAATTGCAGCATTCCCTCCTGAAGAGCACCCAAACCATTCCCAGCCTTCGTTTCTCCAACACTCACCCTGTAAACACTCTACTCTGGACAATTCACCGCGATCGTACTCGACTCCACACACTCAATCCCACCAAAATCATTCTTCGTCGCTTCCCACCATGTCGATTCCACCATTCCCGGGTTACAATACTGACTAGCAGCAAACTTCCATTCTAACGGTCCAGTGACTCCCGACTCTCCACCGCCGCAAGACGTGGAAGAAGGCGTCGAACAATCTGAGAATCTTTTCAGGTTGTCCCATAGGCCACCGCAGATTCCCGGCACGTCGAGGACGTTGTCTGCTGTGACTTTGATGTGGTTGATGTTGAAACCGTCGCGGCAGACTGTGCATGTTGTGGCTTGGCCGAGACCCGTTAGGGTGAGGAGGGTTGAGATGATGGTGATGGTGAGGTGTTGCATTGCGTCGTCCTTACTCGTAGAAGAGAGCGTGGTATTATTCTGCTAGATTGGGCCTTCAGGTTGGTGACTGTGATAGTGTTCTGCTTGATCGGATGTTTGGATGTTGATGATGGTAGCTGATTGTCTTCGATCAAGTATTTGATTCATATTATATACAAATATGTTCAGTACCGCCATGTACCATCTCTCTCGAAGCCCTTTCTGCATAGTGTTGGTCTCATCAGAAATGGTATTCTTGGACACACTTGTGAAGAAGGCGAAGCACCAAAGCGGGCCATACGCCGGCTAAACATCGTACACGCCAATGCCAAGGAAAAGCTGAAGACTCCGCTGTGGACACCCTGCTATTTCGGTCGCGCACTCGAGCGTCTCCGTCTCGACCGTAGGGTAACGAATCTATGCTATCTAGCTGGGGACTTTCGGTCGAGTATTTCAGGTCATGGAATAGCTGAACACAAGAGTGCACACCACGTCGCAACCAAGATGGAATTTGTCTCGTGAGCTATCAGCTTGTGGGCACGTTGTCTCAGACGGGCTGGTTGGTCTATTTCCATCGTATGCGTTGGACAGCACGCAGCCTTTAGGTATTGAGACCACCATCAACGCTCAAAATTGTCCCAGTCACAAAGCTCGCATCGTGGGAGAGTAAGTACATGACCGCCTTCGCAACTTCTTCCGGGTCAGCAGGTCTCTCGATCGGACTTCCACCGATAAGCTTCGTCTGATCCTTTCCTCGTTTGCCTTCCTCACGAGCCCTCCTCAGCATGGGTGTATCAATGGCGCCAGGAGCGACAGCATTAATCCGAATTCCACGTGGTCCATATTGTTGCGCCAAGGATCTTGTCAAACCAACGACTGCATGTTTCGATGCAATGTATGCATGCGGAGTACCAGGTGTGGCACGCAGTCCCGCAATCGATGCCACGTTGACAACCGATCCTCCAGGCTGCAGATACTTGAGCTCGGATCGCAGACAATTGGCAATACCATTGACGTTCACATCAAAAACCCACTGCCATCCAGCGGCACCGTGCTCACCTTCTTCGTGGAAAAGAGCAGTTGGTGGGTCAATTGTGTTGATGACACCTGCAACGTTGGCAGAAGCGTCTAGGCGCCCGAACTTGGAGACAGTGTTGCCCATCCATTCGTCAACTTCGGATTTCTGCCTTATGTCCACTTTCTGTGCAAGGACTGTTGAATCCGAGGATAGCTGTTCCAGCTCAACCTTCGCTCTTTCGATACCCTCTTCTGTAACGTCTGCGATGCTCAGTATGGCTCCTCTCTGTGCGAGAAGCCTTCCGAGGGCCAGGCCTAGTCCAGAAGCTCCACCTGTGATGCTAACAACCTTGCCCTCGAGAGCGTCTGGCATAGCTTGCAGAGACGTAGAGTTGTGGAGTTCCCTGTCCGTAGGAGATGGGCTGGATGCATAGCCTCTCAGTGAGTTAAGGATTCTGGGAAGGCTCGGTGCCCTTAAAGGACTGGTGATTGTCCTCGATGACTGTAGACTAGCAGCTCGCTGTGCAAGGCGCCTGACTATTGCTGTATTGGCCGACATTGCAGCCGAAGACAGGATATCACTGAAATGATATCGATCAGAAGGGAATTTCAAAAAGAAAGTTGTGTTCAAGTAGACACAAAAGCCAATGCTTGCGCAGGTGTGAGCTACAGGATTGAAGCCAGGCTCAATGACTTTAGACGCCCCTTTCAATTGACTGAAGTGAGGAGCGTGCAGACCCTTGACAGAACAAGCATTCAGCACTGCACTTTCAGCCTTCACATCAAGCACTTGCACCCGCAGTGGGTAGTACAAATGAGGGGCAAGCAGTCGGAAGACTGGACATCTCAATTCCTGTGACAATCCGAAGATATCGCATATAGCCGAGAGACACAAACTCGGAGAACAAGAACCGACGGGCCGGTCATGTCGGCTTTGGCTTGCTACTCATTGGCACTGGTGGTGGAGCAGCTGAAGCATCGCCAGACTGAGGAACATTGGCAGCGTGCAAACCAGCTTTCTTTGGTGGAGGTGGCGGCGGTGCTTTCTTTTGCGCTGCTGCGGCAGGAAACGATGGAGCTGGTGCTGGACTCGTATCGTTGGATGCGCCAGTATTCATTCGCGCAAAGCGCTGCTGTAGTTCGTTCAGTTGTCCACCACCGCCGCTCTGGTTAAATCGGCTTGCTGCTCCATTTGCCATAGTTGCAGCGCTCTGCACTTGCTGAGCGGAAGGTCCGCTTGTGCCACTACTGCTCGACCCAATTCCAAAGCCAGGTACAGAGACTCCAGCTTGTCCTAACCTGTTCATGGTACTTTGATTGATGGTCACTGGACTGTCATTGTTTTGTCTAGCAGGAAACGAAGAAGTAGAAGATCCGTTTTGGTTGAATCTGCTTGCAACACTTTGCGCCATCGATGCCACATTTTGCTGAGGAGATGGAGCACTCAGAGCCTCGTTATATGGAGGCGGAGCCGGTGGAGTATACTCATCCGGATATTCGTTCTGTCTAGGCGGAAGGCCTGGAGCTGGACCACTTGGCGAAGACGTCCTCGCGGGCGCAGCGATTGTCCCTGTTGTCTGTCTTGGCGGTACCCTAGGAGGGAGCACGGGTGATGCTGTCCTCCCTGTGGTTGCAACAGGACTTGCCGCGCCGCCTGCATCCATATTCCTGCGTACAGGTGGCTTAGGCAGATTATCTGTTCGCAAGCCCGACGTGTTCATGCGATATGGCTCTGCTTTCTTGGCATCGATCTCTGCCTGTTCTTGTGCTTCTCTTTCTGCAGCCTCCCGCCTTTTACGCTCAGCATAACCAGACTCTACTATCGGTCCGCCTAGGCCAGCTCTTGAATTGCCTGAAGCTGTAGACAATCCAGTGCCTGTCCTGCTGAGTGTAGATGGGGATCGAGTGCCATCTGCGCTGTAGTAGGCGGAATGCTTAGGCGGCGGTCCAAACGAATCTGGATCTCGTAGGCTCGCAAGCGGCATAGACTGATGATTCCTAGCTTCCTCATATGGATCTTTCTTCTTGCCTAATCCGACATTGGCCTTCAGATCGGACTTCCAATTCTCTCGGGTTATGGCTTTATCTGTTGATGGGTGCCACCCGCCCTTGGCGAGGCCCTTCATCTTGTCCATGATGACTTAGGTGCCTATGGGTGCTTTCGCAGGTAGACGAATATGTTTAGACAGGATCGACAGGAAGAACTTCTTTGTCTGCTTACATTCACTGCCTCACGCGATCTGCCGCGCATCCCGCCGAGGTGATGTCACCCGCCAAGACAAGGCTGAAAGCCCCTGCCAAATGCCAGATCCCTTTGCTAGCCCGGTCGGAGAAGGTTGGCGCTAAACCAAGGGATCTAGTCTCGGAGAGTTCGATTAGCCTAGTAAATGTAGTAGGGACTCGAACAACCGTAGATTAATAATTAGTACCGCTTACCGAGCGATCTCGCTCGTAGTAATAATAAGGGTTAAGCGGCTACCTATTCGAGAGCCTATCTATACTACTAGTAAGGGTACCCTCGGGGTTAATTTAAACGTTAGTTCTACTATAGATAGTATTAGTTAGTAATAGCTATAATACCCGTACGTACGCCTATATATATAAAGCCGCTAATAAGGTTACTAATTAAGTAAAGGAATATAGAGATACTACGACTATAGAGCTAGAGTCCTCGCTAGTACTACTACCTATACTAAAGCTAGAGATTAAGTCGCTACTACTAATAAGAGTTAAGATAATAAGGTCTCTTTAAAATATAGTAATACTACTAAAGAAGAAGCTTAAAAGGTCTATATCTACGCTAGACTTAGTCTTAAGCCCTCTAAGCCTTATAGAAGTTAAACGGCCGTAGGAGGTTAACTTTCGAGAGTTTATATAGTTGCGACTACGAGTAATATATTTAGAGACTTATATAGACGCTTTATACGTATTCTTAAAGTACTTTAG